>CATOUR010000193.1:0-599838 GCA_951848785.1 Callosobruchus maculatus
AAAGTCTACCTGGCCCACAGCTTCCTGAGAATTTGTAATCAGCACCCTCAAAATATCCAGGATACGAAATTTCGTGTTGATAGAAAGACGAATAAAGATTTTAGACTTTTTGAGTTGAAACTGAAAACTAAGGGTGTCGGAATTTTTTCATATTCGTTGTATGTGACTAGAACTTAAAACTACGACTAGATTCATGTAGATGGAAGAAATAAAGACGATTTATTATTATTATTATTATTATTATTATTTGTAATCAGCGACCTCAAATTATCTGAGTTACAGGATTTCATACTGAAAGAAAGACGAATAAAGATTTTAGGCTTTTTTAGGTGAAACTGAAAATCAAAGTTGTCGGAAAATTTTTATCTCCGTTGTTCGTGACTGAAACTTAAAACATTGAGCAGATTTGTAATCAGCACCCTCAAATTATTCAGCATACGGGATATCATATTGATAGAAAGACGAATAAAGATTTTAGACTTTTTGAGGTGAAACTGAAAATCAAAGTTGTCGGAAAATTTTTATCTTCGTTGTTCGTGACTGAAACTTAAAGCATTGACGAGATTTGTAATCAGCACCCTCAAATTATTCAGCATACGGGATATCATATTGATAAAAAGGCGAATAAAGATTTTAGACTTTTTGAGGTGAGACTGAATATCAAAGTTGTCGGAAAATTTTTATCTTCGTCGTTCGTGACTGAAACTTAAAACATTGATCAGATTTGTAATCAGCACCCTCAAATTATTCAACATACGGGATATCATATTGATAGAAAGACAAATAAAGGTTTTAGACTTTTTGAGGTGAAACTGAAAAGCAAGGGTGTCGGAAATGTTTCATCTTTCTTGTGCGTAACTGAAAGTTAATACATCAACCGGATTTGTAATTAGCACCCTCAAATTATCCATGATACGGGATTTCATATTGATAGAAAGACAAATAAGGATTTTAGACTTTTTGAGATGAAACTGAAAATCAAGGGCATCGGAAATTTTTTATCTTCGTTGTGCGTGACCGAAACTCAAAACGTCGACATCATTTGTAATGAACACCCTCAAATTATTCGGTATACGGGATATCATATCGATAAAAAGGCGAATAAAGATTTTACACTTTTTGAGGTGAGACTGAAAATCAAAGTTGTCGGAAAATTTTTATCTTCGTTGTTCGTGACTGAAACTTAAAACATAGACCAGATTTGTAATCAGCACCCTCAAATTATTCAGCATACGGGATATCATATTGACAGAAAGACGAATAGAGATTTTAAACTTTTTGAGGTGAAACTGAAAATCAGGGGTGTCGGAAATTTTTTATCTTCGTTGTGCGTAACTTCGGTTATTTGAAACATCGATCAGATTTGCAGTCAGCACCCTCAAGTTGTCCAGGATACGGGATTTCATATTGATAGAAACACAAATAAGGATTTTAGACTTTTTGAGGTGAAACTGAAAATCAAGGATGTTGGAAATTTTTTATTTTCACTGTGCGCAACTGAAACTTAAAACATCGATCAGATTTGTAATCAGCAGCCTCACGTTATCCAGGATACGGGATTTCATATTGATAGAAAGACAAATAAGGATTTTAGACTTTTTGAGGTGAAACTGAAAATCAAGGGCATCGGAAATTTTTTATCTTCGTTGTGCGTAACTGAAACTTAAAACATAGACCAGATTTGTAATCAGTACCCTCTAATCGTTCAGGTTACGGGATTTCATATTGATAGAAAGACTAGTAAAGATTTTAGACTTTTTGAGGTGAAACTGAAAACCAAGGGTGTAGGAAATTTTTTGTCTTCGCTGTGCGAAGCTGAAGCTTAATACATCAACCAGATTTTTAATCGGCACCCTCAAATTATCCAGGATACGGGATTTCATATTGATAGAAAAACGAATAAAGATTTTAGACTTTTTGAGGTGAAACTGAAAATCAAGGGTGTCGGGATTTTCTTATCTTCGTTGTGCGTAACCGAAACTTAAAACATCGATCAGATTTGTAACCAGAACCCTCAAATTATCCAGGATACGGGATTTCATATTGACAGAAAGACAAATAAGGATTTTAGACTTTTTGAGGTGAAACTGAAAATCAAGGGTGTCGGGATTTTCTTATCTTCGTTGTGCGTAACCGAAACTTAAAACATCGATCAGATTTGTAATCAGTACCCTCTAATCCTTCAGGTTACGGGATTTCATATTGATAGAAAGACGAATAAAGGTTTTAGACTTTTTGAGGTGAAACTGAAAATCAAGGGTGTCGGAAATTTTTTATCTTCGTTGTGCGTAACCGAAACTTAGAACATCGATCAGATTTGTAATCAGCATCCTCAAATTATCCGGGATGCGGGATTTCGTATTGATAGAAAGACAAATAAGGATTTTAGACTTTTTGAGGTGAAACTGAAAATCAAGGGTGTCGGAAATTTTTTATTTTCACTGTGCGCTACTGAGACTTAAAACATAGACCAGATTTGTAATTAGTACCCTCTAACAATTCAGGATTCGGGATATCATATTGATAGAAGGACTAATAAGGATTTTAGCCTTTTTGAGGTGAAACTGAAAATCAAGGGTGTCTGAAATTTTTTGTCTTCGCTGTGCGAAGCAGAAACTTAAGACATCAACCAAATTTTTAATCGGCACCCTCAAATTATCCAGGATACGGGATTTCATATTGATTGAAAGACAAATGAAGATTTTAGACTTTTTGCGGTGAAACTGAAAATCTAGGGTGTCGGAAATTTTTTATCTTCGTTGTGCGTAACCGAAACTTAAAACATCGATCAGATTTGTAATCAGCACCCTCAAATTATCCAGGATACGGGATTTCATATTGATAGAAAGACAAATAAGGATTTTAGACTTTTTGAGGTGAAACTGAAAATCAAGGCTATCGGAAATTTTTTATTTTCACTGTGCGCAACTAAAACTTAAAATATAGACCAGATTTGTAATCAGTACCCTCGAATCATTCAGGATACGGGATTTCATATTGATAGAAAGACTACTAAAGGTTTTGGACTTTTTGAGGTGAAACTGAAAATCAAAGGTGTCGGAAATTTTTTGTCTTCGCTGTGTGAAGCTGAAACTTAATACATCAACCAGATTTTTAATCGGCACCCTCAAATTATCCAGGATACGGGATTTCATATTGATAGAAAGACGAATAAGGATTTTAGACTTTTTGAGGTGAAACTGAAAATCAAGGGTGTCGGAAATTTTTTATCTTCGTTGTGCGTAACCGAAACTTAAAAAATCGATCAGATTTGTAATCAGCACCCTCAAGTTACCCAGGATACGGGATTTCATATTGATAGAAAGACAAATGAAGATTTTAGACTTTTTGAGGTGAAACTGAAAATCAAGGGTGTCGGAAATTTTTTATCTTCGTTGTGCGTAAACGAAACTTAAAACGTCGATCAGATTTGTAATCAGCACCCTCAAATTATCCAGGATACGGGATTCCATATTGATAGAAAGACAAATAAGGATTTTAGACTTTTTGAAGTGAAACTGAAACTCAAGGGTATCGGAAACTTTTTTAATTTCACTTTGCGCAACTGAAACTTAAAACATAGACCAGATTTGTAATCAGTATCCTCGAATCATTCAGGATACCGGATTTCATATTGATAGAAAGGCTAATAAAAGTTTTAGACCTTTTGAGGTGAAACTGAAAATCAAGGGTGTCGGAAATTTTTCATCTTCGTTGTGCGTAACCGAAACTTAAAACATCAACCAGATTTGTAATCAGCACCCTTAAATTATCCAGGATACGGGATTCCATATTGATAGAAAGACAAATAAGAATTTTAGACTTTTTGAGGTGAAACTGAAACTCAAGGGTATCGGAAACTTTTTTAATTTCACTGTGCGCAACTAAAACTTAAAAGATAGACCAGATTTGTAATCAGTATCCTCGAATCATTCAGGATACGGGATTTCATATTGATAGAAAGGCTAATAAAGATTTTAGACTTTTTGAGGTGAAACTAAAAATCAAGGGTGTCGGAAATTTTTTATTTTCACTGTGCGCGACTGAGACTTGAAACATAGACCAGATTTGTAATCATTACCCTCTAGTCTTTCAGGATACGGGATTTCGTACTCATAGAGAGACGAATAAAGGTTTTAGACTTTTTGAGGTGAAACTGAAAATCAGGGGTGTCTGAAATTTTTTATTTTCACTATCCGTGACTGAAACTTGTAATCAGTACCCTCTAGTCATTCAGGATACGGGATTTCATATTGATAAAAAGACGAATGAACGTTTATACTTTTTGAGGTGGAACTGAAAATCAAGGGTGTAAGGGTGTATCTCCGTTATGAGTGACTCAAACGTAAAACATCATCAAGTATCACGCTTCCTGGTCTATAATACATCCCTGCTGTATCTCAATGAAACTGGCTGGTTTTAAAAACCAATAAATCCTTCACATCAAATGGTTATTCGTCCATTGTTCTGGCATCGATTTTTTACGCCCGGCCACCTAAGACCGTTTTAACAAATATAAATGTCAGAGGTGCTTACGCGCGGATGATATATGGCAAATTAGAGATTTCTAATAGGAAGACCTGTACTTGTAACCTGTATGCCGCTCCAAACATTGTATGGACGGTGTTTCCTAGTAATAATCAGGAACTTCAGTTAAGTGGTTGTTATGTAGTATAATTAGTACCTATATTAAGTAGTATAATTTTTGCGAAAAAAGGGCATTAAGGGCATTTTCAAGGTCACCAGCAAACTGTTTTATTTATTCCTTACAAATTCCATACGAACGTTTTTTCAATATAAACGATCCTTGAATGTTATTAGGTTGTCTCAAATGGAATGAAATGCTGGAACTAAAATCGAATATAATTGATCACATATAAGGCTCCTGCAACCAGAAAAGGAGTTCGCCTGGGATGTGTATTTTCTCTGATGTTATTTAACATTTACTCTGAATTTGTGATAAGGCGGGTATAAGACAACAGGAATGGCGGTATAACTATTGGCGGAAGCAAAATATCCAACTTAAGATTTGCTGACGATACAACCCTCATTGCTGCTCTCAACTAGTAGCTCTATTAAACATCATAGAACAACATAGAGTACAGCGTATGGTCTTGGTATTAACTTCAATAAGACCAAGGTTATGATCGCACATAGAGAGCATGATAACCATCGAGAGATAAACTCAATAGGCCGTTGTGAAGTAGTTCAAAGTTTTATGTACTTCGGTTCTTTGATCGACAATTCGGGTAGCTGTGAAAATGACATTCGACGGCGCATTCAACAGGCGCGTGTGACCATGACAAAGCTTACTAAAATATGGCGTGACCATAACATCACTAAAGCTACCAAAATGTCGCTGGTTCAGTCTCTTGTGTTCTCCATATTTTTGTATGCCTCGGAAACCTGGACTGTTAAAAAGGCAGATCGAGCTCGCATAGATGCTTTTGAAATATGGACGTGGAGGAAAATGAGAGTTCCTTATACCGCCCATCGAATTAATGTTTCCATACTGGATGAGCTCGGCAATCGAAGGAGACTGTCCTCCATTGTGTCGACGAGAATGCTTACATTCTTCGGACATATACACAGAAGCGATAATATGGAGAAACTTGTAGTGCAGGGTCATGCCTCGAGTGGGCGGCGCCGTGGCCATCCCCCTGCACGCTGTGTGGATAGGAACAGTTGCTGGATATGAGTATCAACGGCGCCACTGAACTGACAGTAAATCGCGAACGATGGTGAGCTACAGTTCTCAAAAGTATTGATAATATTCGTGTCGGCAATACTCTAGCTCCGACTTAATGCATTTTGCGAGTTCACAACATGTCTGTTAAGACATTGTGACTATGATGATAAGGCTCCATAAATAAAAATAAAAAGATTTGGGCATACTTGAGAAGGTACTGTCAAGTCACTAACATTTATGTAAAATACATTAGAAGTTTTTATTATAACACATTCTAGGATTGTCACGATGATGATAAATGAAGAAAAAATGGTGGTTTGCCAAGCTACCCATATTCTTACCACGCTAGCTTGACCTTTTCAAAAAAAGGGAAATTTTGAGAATTTTTATCAAATAAGGAAAAATTTGTTAATTTTTAGCAACCAAACCATCTTTAAATGTTCCTCAACCAAGAATTTTGGCATCTACCGACAGACCTTTTGTCCTGGACTTTGCCTTTCATAATAAGTCGCAGTATTTCGTGTTTTTCTTGGTGTAGGACGTATGACCCATATAACTTGTTTTTCTTTCCCTGAAAGTATGAATAAGTTGCTTCTGTTTTTTCATTGATTAATGATTTTCTTGTTCGTTATTTTTTAAACATGAATTATTAGTATGCGGTGGTAAGCATACATTTCAAAGGCCTTTATTTTGTTTTCCAAAACCTCTGAAAATTTTTTTTAGAAGAAATGTAAATTATATACCAGTATAATTTGTTTGAAGCTTGTTATATATTATTATTAACTTTAATGTATGTCATCAGTAAGTAAGTAAATAAAACATCCTGGAGGCTCCGTAAACTACTGGTTTGGTCGTTTCATTTTATGAAAGTCACAATTTTTTTTCCAATTCAGCCCCCCTAAACCCCCAAATTAAATTCTAGATCCGCCACTGCACAGTATCAATAACACAATAACTTATTTTCAACAGGATATTACTTAGAGGCCTAAAACTATGCCACTATCAAATGTGAAACATTGATTACTAAACCAATGCTTGCTGATATTACATCAACAGAACAAACTCGGTGAGAACAAGTGAGGCTGTTCTCGGCAAAACAAGAGACAAAAGGCGATCAACCAGCGCACTCTTGATCCTTTCTGGTACGCACGGCCCTTCTTTTACCCAGCCTGATATGATCTTTCAACATTTTTTCTAAGCGCGTAGCCATCTCGACGAATCACCCATTATTATCACCATAATTAGCGAACAATGGGCCGTGACATTCGAGGTTTCTAATGTGAGACGGAACTGACCAGCGGCGTTCAATATGGTAGGGGTTATTTATAACTAGGTACTGGTATATTTATGTTGGTCACCAAAAATCGGATTCAGTAGGTTGATAAGAATAACAATAATAGAGTTTGTTCGCTTCTAATAATAATTACATTCTATATCGTTGAAAAGGTCAAGTTCAGCTACAAACTGGCCTTCCACTTGAAATTAAGCTTAAATTTGAAAAAAATGCAATACAAGGTAGAACTAACTTCCTTGAATGAGTGCAAATTAACAATCAGATGACGTTAAAAGTTTTCAGCTAGAGGAACAGTATAGATGTAAATAACGTATTTGTAGATATTAAAATTAATTACACTAGGCTATATTGAGAAAAAGGCCTATTAAATACGTATATGTACGATGAGCAGGGTATGTGGTTGTAGCTAAAGATCTCATATTTAACTTTATTATGCGCATCATGCTTAAATAACACTTAAGATAAGATAGGTCTTTAGATGTTAGTATATTGTGGTAAGTTTGGATAAAATTTCTGTTGTCTTATCCACTGCTAAGAAATTAATTCGCTCTATGTTCGTCTGTCATCACTTTTGTACTCCATGTTGCCGCGACCTTGGAGTGGACCCGTTCTTACCAAATATTGACATTGTCAGAAATTCAATTTCATCAATTCAGCTGGAGGTTCAACTGACTCACACCATCTTTAATCTTCATATGCCTCGCAAAGGTCATCGTGATAAACTATCATCTGTATAATGCGTTTTTGATCATTACAAAAGATTTAGTTCATATTTTACCAACACTGACATTCCAAATAATCAAAGAGAGACACCTACCCCCTCATACGTCTCAAATTCCCAATACATTTACAATCAGGTAAGGTAAGAAATTATTATATTATTGCTTTAATTAAATATGCTTGTAGTCAGCCTTTGCCATGCAAATCGTGGATGAGAATGTAAAAACTGTCAAAGCAGAAACACTCAGTATGACATATTCTGTGGACGAGGGTGACCTCTGACCTACGAAACTGCAAAAATATGTCAAACTGAAAAAATTATCCCATGACTGACCTGTGATGAAGGTCATATCTATTGAAGAAACTTAGAGCTATTGTGATATTTCCGAGCTCCGAGATCGCCTAAGAGGCCTTGGACTCTTAGAGAAGATTACATAAAAACTGGTATGGGACTGTTACAACACTCTCAGCTCACTAGCTTCAAGCAAGTATCTCAGTTGGATACCAGACCAGGAAGGTATTGGTGGCTATGAGTGTGCAGTTGGAAATAACATTACTAAGTATTTGTTTTCTCACTTCAATAAAAAAAATACTTCAATATCTAGTTGGAATTAAAACAACTTCTCAGTGAGACCAATTCATTCTAAAACGTCTAAGCATCGCTGGACCACCAGAAGTAACCATTTTGGTGGCTACCATTATTTTGTCCATGCGCAGTAACAAGAAATATATAAATGATACCCAATAATGTTAACTAAGGTCGAACAATTTTACTTGCCTGCTCTCTCTTTCTCTCCTTGAAGAGTCACTATGGTCAAGATCTCAATTGAAAAAAGTTGGCAATATTGCCGCCTTAAACGGCTAGCCCTTATTTTTGAGGGGAAACCACAGAGTTAACATCTCTAGATGGACTGTAAACAACAAAATGCACAGGTCGCTGACCAGCCGACATGTAACGGAAATTTTGACAGCTTGAGGGCATTACCAGTGGCGTAATAAGTTGTATTAGTATTTGGCTATACTTAGAGAGTTACTCTTATTATAACTTGATTGTAACAGTTGATAATTTATTATTGCCATGGAGTGTTTCCCCATATTTTACGCTACTGAAAACCAAAACAAAACCTAAACTAACCTATGATAAGTAGTGTTCACCGATTCGTCGCTATTGCAGCAAACTATGCACTTTTTATTTCATCCCATCATGCAACTATGATAATATTGTTCATAAATAATTTAATTCACACCACAAATAGTCACAAAGTCACTCAAATATACACTAAAACAACAAAAATCTCAACATACGCAATAACCACAACTACAATGACAGCCACATGACAGCTTTAGGGGACGTCGATTGTAGGTTACCAGATTTACGACATATTAGAAGTTATAGCGACATTCCGCTATGAAATTTACCATTTTTGAGATTTCGTTAAATCAATACAAATTATCTTCACGTAAATCAGTAAGTATATTTTAATGTATAGTTAAATACCCAGTTAAATACTTTGAGGAACATGTGTTCAAACTGCGGAAACTGCCAGATTTTGAAGAAACTGGAAGGTCCTTAAGCGGACGAAGAGGAGTGGCAATAGCGCTATAGATGTTGGCTGGCCAATATTCAAATTAGGCTCCCTCTAGAGATGTTAACTCTGTGGGGGAAACCCAATGAAATGGAGGTTAGAAATAGCAAAAGGTCGCTAACTCACTGTGTGCCACTTGGCAACTATACGGAACACGTGTTCTAAAGAATGGAAGTGAGAGGTAGGAGATATTGTGTTCACTCTTCAACCTGTTAAAGGCTATCGGCTATATGTGTCAGATGATTGATGATTGATAGATTGTCTATCGTTACGTGCCATCTTGTAGTAGAGCGTCAACCTCATTATACACTTTATTCCAAAATGAGTCATCTAACGTCGACATCTGCCTACTTACTATGTCCACAAAGTCGTGTATTCAACCGGCTATCAGATCGTGTGAGCGAATCTATCAAACCAGGTAATTTGATACGTTTTGGGACTGGGAATGATGAATCCTTCCTCTGGCGAAGTGGACAATCACATTTGTCTGCGGCCGCGTGTCCGTGTTAAAACTGGAGTTGGACATTTCTCAAAACGTTCGCCGCCTTGTCCTGCGACAGGATTTTAAATTGAGCTGTGGTGTGGCGTTAGACTTTGCATTCGAAATTTACCTAGATTGATGTATTCGTACTGTGAGAATCTCTGAGTTCCATGGGAAACTAGTGATATAGTACCAGTAGTAAGTGCCAACTGTACTTACAGATATAATCAAATTTATAGGTTAGAAAAAATTTGGAATTCAATCAACATCAGAGCACAGAGGTAAGATATTGGAATAGAAAAAACATATTTCAGAAATACGCCATTTGTTCATAGTGCCTTGAAGATTATAACCTTAATATATTTTCACTCAAATTGTAGTATTTATACAGGGCGATTCATATCAAAGTTAATTTTTTCAAATAGAATCCCCTGCATATTATTGCATATTTGGATTCACCGGTTAATTCTAGTGTGACATTAGTTATTAGGTACCACATATGGGATTTATAACGAACCCTTTAGATACAAATCAGCATTTTTGGCACCAGGTATCAGGAAAGAATTTGATTATCGCATCATTATAAAATTGGGCAGGCAGTATGTGTTAAATATGAATTCTTTATGTACTTAGAGATACTAACGATATAAAGTTGTCAATATCCATCTCTTGTAGTTTCCATTTTCCGAACTACTGTCGGTATAAGCAGTAACCTCTTCTCAACCAACAGCTTCGGGTGGACGAGTTGAGAAGAGTCAGGACACCTTCTTGTTCTTGGGGTGAGAAATTGCCCCTAAAGGCCGATGAACCAGTAGATACCATCTGGTCAACGGCATGAGGATGCAGAAAGCAAATGGGAAACTACTGCATTAAAGATCTTAAAGATATCCCAAGAGAAACCCGTAAAATGTGTCAATGCGTTTTACGAATTCACAACATGTCTGTTAAGACATTGTGACTATGATGATGATCTAAGGACAAAGATAAGCTTGAGTTTGACAGAAATGGTTATCTTTCACAGCCTAGTTGCTTTTAAAATATAACAGAGATTGAAAAATTTCCAATATGGTTAAACATTGCGATATCAAATTAAATATATTTGCGATCGTTACTGGCAGTCGAATATCTTCAGAGTTCGATTTTACATTTAATTTAACAAAAAAGTAGCTAGAGTAGTCAAAAGTAACGGTATACGACTGAGCTGATCGATGAACCAAAACAGTCCAACCAAATTAGTGGTTCTTGAAATTTCCTGTAGGGGTTCTTTGACTATATGATGAAGGCTGGTCAAACGGTTGAAGAAAAAATTCTTGAACTGGGGTTCTTGGTTTGATCGAAAGATGTTGGCCGAACCTTATTTGAGCTCTTTGATCCACGACGTCCATACAGTCTGAGAACTACTAGTTTGGCTCTTGGACTGTTGGCTAAGGTTTCTGGGCTCTTACCAGGCTATTCACACAGTAAAAAGCCCTGCAGAAATCACAAAGGATCCCAACAGGATATTCCCCAGCTTCTGTGATTAGTTGAGTCAACTCATCAACCCTTCAAGGTTCAGCAAAGTCGTAAGAATCGTTTTTCCTCTACAAAAACCATGTTGATTTTCTGTCAAAACGTTTGTGATGTCATAATACCGTTTGAATATGTCTAAACAGCAATATTTCAGTATTTTAGAGAAACAAGAAGAAATTGTTACTGATATACTGATCTTTAATAATGCTAATCTAGTTTCTCAATATTTGAGCTTTGAGGAAATCTTCCAGTACAAGAGAAAAAAAATTACTGAAAACACAGTTTATCTAGCAGCTTTTTCACTAAACATCCTGGAATTTCATCGGGACCAATAGGGTGTTTGTTTTTTGTCTCAAATTAGTCAGGTTAGCAACTTCTGCACCACAAAAATGTTAACGCTGCATAGTAGGACGATCAATAGGACGGAAGCTACAACCCTTAGTAGGCATTCACAGTAGCGGCTTATAGGAGCGTTGGAGAGCGTTGGAGTGCGTTGGCTAACGCCGAGTCCCCTCGGCAGGTAGAAGCAGGCCGGCGCCGGTTCCGCACGTAGTCAAGCACACCAGTGCATGGTACAGTGAAAACAGACAAGAAAACGAGTACAAAGATTGGCCAGTCGCATCTAGACACAGTATAGGAAACATGCAATAAGGGTACAAAATGTTGCCCATTATTGGCAAAACAATGAGGGATAGTTGCAAAAACACTGGAAATGATTCCCCTGAGGGGCTGGAGGATACAAGGGGGTGAAATAGTTTTTGGTTAAAAAGTTGTCTCTCTGGACAAATATTTTGACGTGTCTTGGCGTTTTTTTGTTTAATCAGCGGTTTGTGATAAATCCGTGATGGGAAGTTGTCAAATGAACTATTAGTACATACGCATGTAGACTCACATCATATACATTAGAACCATTTAGTTGAAATTTGTTAATCAGATGAATATGTGACTGATACTGTACATGTTCAACGAATTCTTGCGCGCGTCTTATTAAGGAAGCTATCCACTCTGGTAGAGACTGTTTGAATCGCTTTGTAAACAAGTTTCTGGTAGCAAAAGGGAGAAGTGTTGTATCATTTTGGCGCTAAATTGAGATATGACCGCCGCATGACTGATTTGTTTGGTTTGAGAATTATTGTGGAACCTAGCGTACATCTAGTGTTGTGGTTGTGTATAAATGTGTTATGCTCATTTGAATATATCTCTGATACTAAGTGATAGTACGTAGTAAATACAATTGCCTAACGTTATATATTTGGGTCTCGTAATATCATTGGTCATGTACATTGTTATTTTGTTAAACGTTAATATTAGAATAGCTTTTACTTCCGATACACACGGATAGGTGAGGGGAATATTGGGATCGCAAAAATTATCGATTTTGAAATAATATGCTTTGTGGGCATTGGGAACAACATTGACATTGGACGCGCTACATAAGGAGGCTCCTGCATTTGGCAACACATGGGGAATGACCTGGGTTCGGTGGGAATTCCCGTGTCGACACATCCTTTGGGCTTGCCCGCCAGGTATAAGACAATTATAACATCATTGAATGCTCATTCCTTCCAACATTTTTCTATCGCAGTGCGGTTATAGTGCAGCTTGTGTCTTTTATCCCAAATAGGGGTTTTCGCAAACACTGAAGCTATAAGTAATTCCTTATCGCTACTCATCTTCGACCGGCAGAGACGAAACCAGGTAGCAAACTAAATTTCTGTTACTATAAAGGCGTTCAAGCGGGCTTCCGACGCTGGTAAGCGGTCGAAAACTCAGTTGAGCAGGTGAGCCTGCATGCGGCACCTGCACGCCTTCGCACGCCCTTGCACGCTCACTAAAAAGCCACACTGACTGTGTTTGCGCGCTTAGAACACCCTTTAACAATTCTAAAGAGGTTCCTTGAGTATTTTGTATCTTTCTCAGTTGGGTGGATGATTCAAGGATTCCTGGATATGGTCAGTATGCTTGGCACGCTCATCTTCCGGGAACGTTGTCGCCCTAACGGCTCAGACGCTCGCAAGAACAGATGTAGCCGGCATGGCATGGAGACGCGAGTGGCGAGTGTGAAATAGTTTCCTTTGATTTCGTCGCTGCAGCTGGTCATAAATAGATGGACGGTCTCGATGTTACACATACTAATCGGCCGATTGGCTATGTATGGCGAACGCCGAGGCGCTTTTGACAGAAATACGGTTGTTTAATGTGCGCCGGACGAGAAAACAGTCCAACGATGGACTGTCGACGGTACGACGGTTATGAGTTTCATAGCTTCGGCATTCGACAACAGCTTTTTACGAGGCTAGATCGGAAAATAACGAGCCTGGTTAGAACTGGGCTCAATACCTCCTTTTGGTGATTCGAATCCATGGTGTCGATTCCTTTTTCGGAATCGATTGTTCCGATGCATTCACGATTTCATTACAAAGCCCTATGATGGAAAATGTGCGCGGCGAGGACGTGTAGCGAAGCTGTGAAACGGTATGGGTGTTTCCACCAGAGATGTGCTAGGAAGATGTGTGGCGGAGCTGTGTGGCGGAGCTATGAAACGGTGTGCAGATGAGCGTTGCGAGAATGTGTAGCGGGCTTTTTTCGGAGTATTCTTTTTGCTCGCAATAACAGCAACAGCACACGTCCCTCGCCCACACCTCTCGCATTGCATTTCCAGCGCACATCCCTCGAAACACATTAATAGCACACATTCCTCGCCAACAGGCTTTGTTGAGAAACTTCGCTCGGTTAAGCCGTTTCCCCTTCCAGGGCACTCCGATAATTACAAAAGTAATATTAGAATCGCTTCATTTCGATTCTAATATTCTTGTACATAAACGAGTTTCGAAACTCTGATGAATCGGCTTATATTTTAGAAATGTGCTCGTGAAAGTTCGGAAATATCTAGGGATATTTTGTTGCTTATTCAAAAAATATGACTACTTTGACGGTTTGACATAATTCTTTAATGACAACCTATACTATAGCTTTCTTAAAATTGTGGAAATGTCAAAATTCACTGCCTGAAAATTATTCTAAGGATTAAGAAACGTTGAGGTAAACGGACGATTGTGGACTTCTTGGCTTCCAGTGAACATTCCTGAGAGGTGAACAACAGTGGAACAGACGAAGATTAGCGGCGGATTATACCAGAGTACGAGTACGATACTGAACTAATGGACCAGAAGCCATGGGGAATTGTTTTAGCTGAATTCAAGTATAGTATGTGCTATATGGTTGAGTGGAAGAGCACCGTTGTAGTGAACTTCGCCATTTGGAGTAAATATCTGTATCCTTCAATAAAGGCTATTATTATTATTTCTATGCGTTGCTTGAATTGATCTTGTTTTGAGTTCAGTAGTCCATTGATAAAAATAGGTAGATTAGGTTTAAGTATCAACCAAGGTAAGCACCAAAAGAACATACGCCAAAGCTTGTTTACGTTAAGCGTTAAATGTTAGATTAAGTATACCATAAGCTGACAGTTGCTATCGGGCGAGAAAGTGATGAGGGCATCTCTCTCTACTAGGATTATTCACTTTAACTCACGTAGGTACGTAAATGGAATTCGATAGCAACCAATTCTCGTTTCGAAGCGTTTCTAAAGGGGGCTTACGGTGAAAGAGGGAATCATAGAAAACTATATCAGAGTACCGACTTTTCCATAATGACGTCAGTTTTAGAAATGAAACGGTTCTAATATTACTTTTCTATTTATCGGAGTCCGCCTGCAGAGCTGTACTGAGCGATGCGAAGTAATTCAAGCGATTCTGTTGGTTCGTTAAAAACACGGACGGTATAGTATTTCATTTATAAAACGCGGTGAATCCAATGGTGGTGCCTATATGTATATAAAATTATTAGAATCTCTGTGCCTTGCGAGAGAATATTTTCCAAACTGGAGACTCACTAACCCAAAGACTCAAGTCAACTCAAACTCCCAAAAATTGTCTGTTCGAATTTTATTTTGTAGTTATGTTGTCGATCCTTTTACTCATTTTTTCTTTATTTCTGTTTACTTGATATACTCTTTTGTTACTTTTATTGATTTAAAGCTAGATGATGTGGTCAATTTTTAGACAGAAATCATTCTATGTTTTGTTTATATTATGTAACAATATTTTGTGTCTTTACTATTTCTACAAAAGGCATAATAAAAGAGTAAATTATATTCTATATCGATAACAAAACTTCTTTAAAATATAATTAATATAACTCCTACCACGGTATCTTTCCTATGGAGCGATTTGTTCAGAACCGACTCACCTCTAAGGCTGGTGCTATAGTACAACAATGAAACGTTTTCACATCGCTTTATCCCCTTGACGTAAAGTTCTGAGAGGCTATTGTTACAGTCTGTGGTAGTCTGTTTAGTATACCCGTCACAGCATTGTGGAGCTCGACATCTGACTCAAATCTTCGACCGCTCAGTTCTTTTTTGACTTCAGGAAATGAGTGAACGTAGTCACCTAGAGCAAGGTGAGGAGCGTAAGTGGCGTGAGCTACAATTTCCAAGCCTCCGCCAGTGGCTGAATAGCTACTTGAACGACCGATCTCTGTTTGTTGTAGTCGAAGGCTGTTCATCAGAGGTGTTTTCAGTAAACTTCACAGTACATTAATATCGTGCATGGAACTAGGCAAGCCACTATCATCCCAGGAGACGGCATGTCGGCGACAGCAACATGCCCCATAGATCAACGTAGATATCAAAACAGCTGTTGACTAGGGATTAGTAAATAAAGGACAGCTGAACGTTTAGTCACCCAATAGTCGAGTTAGCTTCCGCCAAGCTTTTGGGGGTCAACATAACCAATAACATGTTCTGGCACGACCACGTCGTCAGTATTGCTAAAACGGTATCCCAGTGAAGTTTTGTTTCACTATAGAAAGCTGTATACATTAGAGCAACTACAGCTTCTTTACAAGGTACAGATCCGAACATCTTTGGAGTATTTCTCTCACCGGAGTCCTACAGACCTATCAGTCTACTACCAGTAATGTCAGAAATCCTAGAAAAGCTATTATCTTCCAGACTCCAATCACTACTAATAGAACAACATAATACCAGCTCATCAATTTGGATTTAGACCACAACATGCAACCACCGAACTGGTGGCATACTGGTCTACTCTATAAAATTAGAATGAATCTTCCCTACCACTACTTCCTTATCCTTAAGTCATATCTACATGACCTACACTTCTTCGTGCAACATCGAGAAGCGCAAACATCACTTTTTCCAATCAGTTCCGGGGTTCCACAGGGTAGCGTATTAGGACCCTTACTGTATATTCTCTTCACGGCTGACCTACCCACAAAGGATAACGTCACTACAGCTACTTATGCTGATAATACTGCAGTATTATCAGTGCATCCTAACCACATAGAGGCATCAAATTAGCTACAAAAAAGCCTTGGCGACACAGAAACTTGGCTCAGAAGGTGGCGTATCAAAGCGAACGAATCAAAATCCGTCCATGTAACGTTTACTAAGCATCAGGGCAGCCGCAGGTTGAAGAGACACATCCCAAGTGATCTTCCAGAAAGATTTGAGTGAATGTGTAGTCTGTAGTTCCCAGTGCTAAACTTTGTGTATGCGCAAAGATGTAAGAGGAAATAATTACTGAACTGTTCCCTACATGTTAGTGTTAGTGCAAAAAGCTATTTGCTCATTGTGACTAGTTTTACAGATAGCAAATCAATTGGGAGTTAAATTTAAAAAAATTTCTCCCATGTGTGGGGATGCGCTCCGAAGCACTCTCTGAAGCTTCTGGACACTAGCCAGACGAGAGCCTGCCCTGTCCCTGTTTTACAGCTCTCCCAGATAATAACACCAAAGGTCGTCCGAACTAGGAACACTAGAGTTCTGTGGCGGTTCACGCAGTTTGTGGTCGACCGCGACAAGGATCATCTTCAACTCATTCAGAGCCGTCTATAAACTTGTTATGCTGGTCAAAAACTCTAGATGGTGATGAACTATAATCTGAAAAAATGCACAAATGATGTAATTAATCATTTCAAAAGCTCCAGTTGGTATTCTACTCACCAAGCATAACATATTATTATTATGATTAAAAGAGCTAGAATGCTATACCAGATAATATAATAACAAAGATGTTTTTGAAAAACTTTAACCCTGTATCTAACCACCCCTTTGAATGAATAAGGACCAGAGGCTATCCAGCACAGAATGTAACTGGTGCATAGGCCACACGATGGGCCCTTTTGCGCCTCTATCCGCGCTAGTTCCTAAGACCTGCCCTTTTAGCAAAGGCAAGTACATTCTTAGGTCCTATCCATTTTATCTCTATTGGTTCCAAGGTACTTGAGCCCAGCATAGTCCGCCTGTGATAACCCAGGGTTTCACAGCGACACAAGATGTGTGCCGAGGATTCTTCCTCCTCACCACACCACGTGCTCGTTGGGTCGTTGACCACCCTCATCACGAACAGGTGACGCGTGGAGGTGTTGTGACCCGTCAATAGGCCTACTAGCAATCTCAAGTTACTCCTATCCAGAGAGAGACAAAATCGTCCTATTCTCTCTGCAGGCCCTGCTAATAGTTCCCGAGCTTGACGGAGATGACCAGAGATGTTCTTCCATCTCAGAGAGTGTTGATTCTGGATCCACTCTCCAGTTGTTTTCCTAATCAAGTTTGCAGATAGTCCTAAGGCTGGTTCCGGGCCCACAAAACTGTTGCCGGATCCCATCCTAGCCAGATGATCTGCCTGTCGTTACCCTTTACCCCAGCGTGCCTAGGTACCCACATCAGTGATACCTTGAGTTTAGCTGAGATTTCAGGAGCCCTCCTGCACTCCAGGATCACCCCCTTATACATATATCAGCATATAACTCTTCTTTTTACTATTTTTTTAATCTTTTACACAATCAAGGCTTTGGAAACTTTTTTATAGGGAATTAGGTTCTGTGTCAATGCGTCCCACTGATCCAATCTGATTTCTCACATTTTGAGCAATTTGCTGCAAAGCCTACGATTACGCATAGCTAGCAAAGTAACGGTCGCCAGCTCTGAAGCGTTGGCATTCTCTTGCGAACGAAGACGAGAAATTGTAACAAATTACAGCGGAGCAACAATAATTGAAACAATATATAACGAGAAGAAGAGGCACCGGCAGTTATTCACTCGACACATACAAATCTGGTTCCGCACTTTCATCTCTCGGTAGACTTCTACCCGCAGGCCTGCGAATTACGTAAAGAAGGAAACGTTACAGTTCGCTCGACTTGCTATACGATTCTCCATATACTTATATTAATTATCCAATAATTTTTTATACGGTTTTTGAGTTTTTGACTAACTCTTTTATGTACTTTATTGGTTATTCCTATCAATTCATAAAACCAATAAAATATATTCACTGAAATAATTATTACAACTAATAATAATGAAAATTAATATTCCTCCTCCCCAATTGCCAATTCACATATATTATTACAAAGACTTTAAACTAGTCTATCTCACAAATACCTTTTCTCTTTTGTTTAACATTAAAATATATAATTACACCTGCTTTTTGGGTGTTATACTTGAACATTCTAGCCCTTTGTCCTTGGTTTTCCAAAAATAGAATATTCCAACATGGTGATAATAACTTCTTCGATCTCCGTCCTTCATTTCGATCCGTGTCATCTGTCAAGAGTGATAGACAAGTGACAAGTGTCATTGTTTCTGAATGCAATTCATTTTAAAACGACATTTAAATGTTGAAAGTCCTTTGTATTACTTTTCCAATGTTTTGTGGCAATGATTTTGTGTTTTACACAAATTGTGCTATTATTGTGAAGACTCTCCCATTCAACATCATTTCGCATCAATATCACTAACCTTTGTAAGTATTTAACATCCCTTTTTGAGATTGTAACTCATGCTCAAAATTCTATTGTAGCCCTGAGAATGGAATCATAAGCTTGCGAAAGCTTGGAATAAAGTTAAAAGAGTCCTCACTTTTGCGTTTATTTGCCGCATTCCCAATTATTAACCGTTTATTACCTAACTGGTTTTTGTTTCGGCAATGACTACCCTCCTTCTACTTATAGAACTATATGGCCCGATTTTATCAAATCTGCATTTTAACAAAGACTGACCAATCAGAACAGCCCTTTCAAGAACATGCACCTGTCAAATTATCGATTTCTCTTGAAGTTTACCCCAAAAAAGTCAAAAATGGCATACTTTATATACAACTGACAATTGTGAACCGTCTTGTATCTTTTCAAGTCTGATTTTCCTTCCTAGATGAGCGAAAATTGCATTTTCTTGTTTAACAAAAAGCCTTGCAATTGCTAATCTCAACCAATCAGATTCCACAGAAGCGGTACATTTGATCACTGGTTTGTTCGTCTATCAAATGATACGGATGACAAGAAATTCAAATTACTGCATTATTTGGATAAAACAATAATTTACTATCGATAATAATTATAAAATATATGCAATATATTTTTGTTTTATAGTAAAATGAGGTAAACATTGCATTCTGTTACATTTCATAAGCTTAACACACGATTTAACTGTTAGCCAAACTATTTCGCCAGCTGGCCTATAACCTTATTTTATATACCTAAACAAGAAACCTGTCGTATAACTTCTATAGTCAAACGTGAATCAGGTGCTTGATATACTTTCAAGGGAGGAAGAGAGCATCTAGCAGGAGGGATTTTTATTTCCATATATGCCTTACAATGTATACGCTGCACCTTTACAGCCTCTGTGAATATTTCTATAGGAAGGTCTAAATAACAAACATGCATCCAGTAAATGGAAGATCCTTCATAAAACTATGTATTTGTCTATAATCCATCTGACTCGCGGATGTGGGTTTGTAATTACTAAATAAGGTAGTTGCTGTGATAGATACTGCTTTTATCATACTGTCACAAATTATCGCAGTCTGCAATTAGTAATTATACAATAATTATAATGTAAACATGAAAAATCTGGCATTCATTTGCAAATGAATCGCTTTGTTCTATTATCCTGCCATGAATCACCATGAATTTCTAAGATATTTTTGACAAAAGTGTTTGCTTTGACGTTTTGTTTTCAATATTGATAAATACTAAGTATTGGATGATAGTTATTAACATATCCCTGCTCAATACTCAATAGAAAGTTTTTGCTAAATAACATCCAATAGAAAAGCTTTATCAAAGCCTTTGCTAAGATATGAATGTTGATAATATCGGGCCTTAATTTATTGTTGATAATTGAATGTATCAAAAAATCAACTCTGACTATAGGTTATGAGAAGGTTTTTCGCTTTTATTCTAGGTACAGGGCAAAGTACTTATCTGCCTGGGACCAAAGTCATTTATGGTTTCTTTCTGAATTGACTGTTATAATAATAATGTATAAAATTATTCTCATATAGATCATTTTAGAGATACATACATCAATGTAAATGCTACAGTACGTATAAGTATAATAAAGATTACGTCCAAACGGCTTCGAGAATTTATGAGCCCTAATAAAAATGCACTAAACATCTTTCTTTAATATTCGACGTAAATCATCTTATGACCCAGAACAGTGAAATGCTTCTATCTGTTCACCAGTGTACTACTTACCCATCGCAAATTATAACAATTCCTTGATCACGTAACAAGGAGATGAAAGTTATACGAGATTTGCGTATATCTGGTTGCAAATAGTTCAAGATTGCTTCTCAACAAAAAGCAGTTGCTAATACGTTCAAATATGTATACCCAAAATTACAATCACAGTACTGGTACAGGCCAATAATGACGTATGGAGCGGAAACCCGAGACGAAACAGCTATTGCGTACAGTGGTAATGAACAAGTTAAGAGCTATTACAGGGAAGAACAAATTAGATAAAGTAAGGAACTGAGAAATAAGAAAGCAGTGTGATGTAACCGACAGCACGAAAGGAGAAGATATTGGAATGAACCTGTGTTAAGAGCGGCTGATACAAGGCTGATAAAAATGGCAAGAGATTTCAGATCTGGTGGAAGAAGAAGCGTAGGAAGACCACAGAAAAGATGGGCTCTAAGCTGCACTGTAATCACAACGGACTTCCACAAGGCTCAGTACTGGCCCCCTTACTTTTCAATCTATATACATATATATCTGACATGCCAGAAACAGTCAGTTACAAGTTCTGCTATGAGGACGATATAGCCATAGCTTTTTCTGATAAGAGCTTCAAGAACATTGAGCATACTCTTTCTAACGACTTGTTAGTTCTAAACAACTACTTCAAGAAATGGAGACTAGTACCAAGCCCCTACAAAACCGAAGTTTCCTGCTTCCACCTGACACAAACTAGCTAAACGTGAACTGCAGGTACTTTTTGCAGGTGAACCCCTGAAACATAACCATTCCCCAAAATATCTTGGAGTAACTTTAGATCACACCCTCTGCTATAAGAAACATCTCGCAAACACTGCAGGAAAACTGAGAACACGCAACAACATTATCCAAAAGCTGTGTGGAACGATGTGGGGTGCCACGGGCTCCAACTCTACGAACCAGTGCGCTAGCTCTTGTCTATTCGTCTGTGCGCCTGTCTGGACTAATAGCCATCATACCAGACTAAACTAAACAACTAAACACACTATAAGACTTACTACATGCGCAGTAAAGACAACCCCAACTCAATGGCTGCCTGTACTCTCTGGAATAGCCCCACCGCAGCTGCGAAGGACTGACGCCCTTCTAAGGGAGTGTACAAGATTACGGCAAACTGCCCATCCACCGAGCAATACCCCCTTTGCAGATAAACAGACTTAAATCCCGACAACCACCAATAAGGGATGCAGAAGGGCTTAAAACCAATAACTTCGACTCCTTAAACCAACGGCGCTTCCAGTGGGAAGGTTTTGCAGAACACCACTCACGATGCACATTTATGGGGGCAGCCTTACCTCCAGGATCAGAACTACCCCGGAAAGAGTGGGTAAAACTTAACAGAGTCCGAACAGGTCACGGCAGATGTGCCGACTCCCTTTAGAAGTGGGGCTATGTGCAATCTCCCTTATGTGACTGTGGTGTGCCCCGCCAAACTATAAACCATATTACGAGCGAATGTGAACTGCGTGCGTTTCAGGGATCGCGAGAAGAGTTCTTCACAGCCACACCGTTGGCGCTGAAGTGGTTGAAAGAGCTGGATATCAACCTGTAAATACCAAAGACTACGTATCTTAGTTTGTAGCTGTATCTATTTTATTTCACTATTATAGGTTATAATAGTTTTTTTAATCTATGTTTGCTATTGTCATTAGAAACAGTTCGATTTGAATGTTTCATGATGATATCAGTCAGTGTTGTGTTTCACTATATTTTTGTGCTAGTCCAGTGCAGTATTTTCACTAGTACTAGTATGTGGGCATTTGCAGTGAGGGTGCTTGACTAGCACCCAGGAGTCAGGACGAATATTTTACAACCTGTCATCGTAGAAAAAGGACACAGTTGTAAAACAAATTACAAGATGAACCTATGTAGTTGAATGGCTGAGCAGCAAGGTCCTTTTATAAGGCAAGTTTTATAGGCGATAATTTACTGGATATTAACAGCTACTACTATGTACATGTACTTAATTCAAGTACCCCATTACGCTAAATATATAGCAAAGTGATTATAAAATATGGCTCGTTACATATAATTAAGTGTGGTTGTAGGTAAAAACTGTTTGACTGACTGGTATGTAACATCAACGTTAATTATGGTAAGTGTTTAAAAATCGTCGTTGGGAGATTTCAACTGTTGATAAGTTGACAGAAATAGTTACAATGTGCTACTGGTAGTACTCTGGCACGGCCATAATGGCTGTGTGGTATGTGGGTACTGAACAGTATCGTAAAACATTCTGGCCTTATCAATTTATACAGGGTGTTCCAAAAAAGGCGACCCCGTCTCTAGGTTGGTTGGTTGGTTGGTTGGTTGGTTAACATGCTTTATTGCCAAAGATATATAAAAAATCTTATTGACAAAGCAAATAAGTAAGTAAAGGTACATGATGAAAATTCATATACATAAAAATTAAAATACAAATACATAAAAATAAATAAAATACTTAAAAGTCAGATATTCACAAATCAAAAATTTTACTGAAGGTTATTTTTATGTTCATCAAACACTTGGGGCAATAGTTGACTAACTCATTGAGTGAAGGAAAATTCAAAATATTGGTCCAGCGAGCAGAATGCTTGTGTTACTAGTATTTTTTTTAACGCTTTACGGAACTTCATAATATTTGGGATTGCTTTAATATCCGATGGCAAGTAGTTATATATTTTCACCCTATTATATATTATGGAATTTCGCACGAGGGTAGAATGAGGTATTGGTAGCGGAATGTCATGTCTTCGGCGAGTTGCATAAGCTTGTTGATGGTCGGAGAATGAAGAACGATGTTTGTGTATTAGGCTCGTAGTCTCTAATATGAAAAGAGATGGCAGTGTAAAGACTTTGTGACGAATAAAAAGCGGTCGGTACAATATATCGTATTGCACGTTTTTGCAACTTAAAGACAGATTGGAAAAGGAACTGGCTACAACAGCCCCAAAATGGTAGACCGTAGGACAGATGGGATTGCACCGCCGCGAAAAGAACTGTCCTAGCAATCGAGATGCCCAAGTTTGTTGCTGCAGCTCGTACGCAATAACAGCCTGATGCAAGCTTTTTGTTCAAACTGATAATATGTTTTTGAAATTTAAGGTCAACGTCAAGCTGCAATCCAAGAAACCTAGTACATTCAGAGCTTTTGGTAGAAAATTGTTCACAAACGATGTCATTGATATCAACACGAAATCCAAGAACTTGTGTTCTTTTAAATTTAAATAAAAGCCCATTTGAATCACACCAGGTTTTGATAACAACGATCTCACGTGCAATTGTTTGCACCAGATCTTCTGGCTCATCTTTGTGCCATATCACAATAGCATCATCAGCAAAGGCAGTGAACTTTCCAGATATATCAAGATGAAATAAGTCGTTGATATGTAAAAGAAATAAAATTGGGCCCAGCACAGAGCCTTGAGGGACCCCATGCTTAATAAAATGATCAGAAGAGTTTCTGCCATTCGCTAAGACACACTGGAGTCTTGAGGAAAAATAAGACTCGAACCACTCTAGTGCCACACCCCGAAAACCATAGACTTCAAGCTTTCGCAGCAACGTTCTGTGATGAACCCAGTCAAAAGCCTTCGAAAAATCACAGAACACCGCTGCAGTTGCCTGGCCGCTGTTGTAGTGCGTGGAATGTTGCTCCAGAACGTAAAACATAGCGTCATGAGTATTTTTGGCGGGAAGAAAACCAAACTGAGAAGAGCTAAAAACAGCGTGCTGAGATAGGTAGAAAGCTGGAAAATAATTGGGGTTTGCTTAGAAAAAAAAATTCGTAACGCCATCCATATTCAAGATACAGGGCGTTGAAGAAAAAAAAAGTGTACACAGGCAGGTGAGTGTTTGACGCTTTATTCATTTCAAAAATAATAATAAGAATGAATGAGGCTAAGAAGGGTATTTTCGACTTTCAGGCGTGCACACGCTACTAGCAACATAGATTTTTGGCTTTCCATTTTTTATTTGAGTTTCAGTGGTGGAGTCACTGTACTTTAGTTTTGTGTCCACTTATTTCAAACCTACTTTCAGGAAAGTAGTCCAAAAGTTTATCTAGAAAGGCATAAACATATATAGAATCAGAAAGCAAGCTATTATTATAATTCAAATATTAAGATAAGACTTTTAAGCCATCTGGATGTGATTCAAGAAATCACGACCACCTCATTAAAACCAGCTTTTATAGATTTTTCATTTTGCATTGACCTATGCACCATTTATTTATCGAGATATATAATCACTATAAACTTCCGTACCTTCACTTATCGACAATTCGAATACAGGTATGCTATTTACCATAACGTTAAGTTCATAGAGATAATAACTATTATTAGAACCAATTTGTGGCTACCAGGTAATTACTAAAGAGAAGGAGTAGATTTTGGATACGATATCGATATCTGAACCATTCTGCTGTACCTATAAATGAAATACAATTCCCTGTAACTCGAAATTATTGGATATCGTATTTACATACAAATCATTGTCGTTGGTTTGATAATACGGCTCCCACAGTGTTGAGTATTTTATAGAAGAATATCGATTTGATTAGGTATCTAAAATGTTCTACTATAGGTAGGTATATCAACGAATTAGACCGTCTCCGTATATAATTGATGTGCGTTTCAGGAGTTTATGTTCAAGAGAAGAGGCGACCAACCGCATGCCGGTGGAAAAGTGGCTGTAGGTGTCGCGTTAAGGCCGGGTCACCGATCAGTCAAATCGCTTTTCTCTTGACAATACTCCAGGCTTTATACAGACTAAAGACGTTGGGTTCACCAGAACTGGAGGCTCATTTGGGGACATTCTATTTGATAGAGTACAAGACTCAGTCTTGGAAGCATTGAATTTTACCACATTTCTTAATCCACAAGCATCAATGGTCTTCAGATTCCTTTTCATCAAAGCAGTCTCTGCCAACCCTCTGAGTTTTGGTGAATTCCCATTTTCAAAGTTTTCCACTATTAAAAAGATATGTCAACTATTTACAGCATTACAAGTTTCTCGTTAGATTAAATTGAAGGTTGAAGCATTATTTGAAAGTTTAGAATAGTTTCACTTCCCGTGCTACGAGTATTAGGTAGTTTAAGAATAGCGGTAATGATCTGCATACATTATAATACAAGTAGCTTCGTTTGAATGCTTAAAAAATATTATCACATTTATATTACCCTAGACGTTTATTTTGTCATATTTGACTGTGGTGGACTGTGGTCATTATTGTGAAATAGTTCAAAAGTTTTGTGTACATGGGTTCCTTGATCGACAATTCGGCTACCTGTGAAAGTGAAAATCGACGGCGCATTCAACAGGTACGAGGGGTCATGACAAAGCTTACTAAAATATGGCGTGACCATAACATCATAACTAAAGCTACCAAGATGTCGTTGGTTCAGTCTCTTGTGTTCTCCATATTTTTGTATTCCTCGGAAACTTGGACTGTTAAAAAGGCAGATCGAGCTCGCATAGATGCTCTTGAAATGTGGACATGGAGGAGAATGCTGAGAGTTCCTTATGCCGCCCATGGAACTAACGTTTCCATACTGGATGAGCTCGGTAATCCAAAGAGACTATCCTCCATTGTGTCGACGAGGATGCTTACATTCTTCGGACATATACACAGAAGCGATAATATGAGGAGACTTGTAATTCAGGGTCATACCCCGAGTGGGCGTCGCCGTGGCCGTTCCCCTACACGCTGGGTGGATACGACGAAACAGTTGCTGGATGTGAACAGTAAATCGCGAACGATGGCGAGCTACGGTTCTCAAAACTATTGATAATATTCGTGTCGGCAATACTCTAGCTCCGACTTAATGCATTTTACAAGTTCACAACATGTCTGCTTTAAGACATTGTGGCAATGATGATGATGATTCGATGAAGTATTCACGGCAGACACAAATGACAAACTCAAGTGACGGCTATGATTCATGCAAATTTGAGACTCCCTCCGTAATGTGTATGGAGATTATAAAAGAAAACTACCCTGTGAAAAATCCAGAAAGACCTGGAAGCACTTATGCATCAAATCAGCAGAGAACCAATATTAATTGAACAGTAAGAAAGCAATTATACAAATACACATACTACAGGGTGGGGCATAAAAACTTAGTGTTTTTTGTTTGAGTAGTACTCATATATTAGAAAAGGGAGGAGCGCGCGGTTTATTACAATCCCTGACTCAAACCATTTCACCTTCTTACTTGCCACTTACCATCATGGAGCGGTAGACGCTAGAACAACGCGTGGCATATGGCGTGGCATCATTGGCCCATATTTTTTTGGAGAAAATGGGGTCACCGCTACAGTAACATCTGAACGTTACATTCATATGCTGAATACCTTTTTCATACCTGAATTGCAAAGAAGAGGTGTGGATATCAAAGATTTGTGGTTCCAGCAAGATAGGGCCACGGCACACACCGCCAGAGTATCCATGGCTGTTCTTCGCCACCTATTTCCAAATCATTCAACTTCGAGGTTTGATGGCATTTAATGACCTCCTCGGTCTCCCGAATTATCAATTTCTGGTTTCTTTCTATGGGGATAACTCAAGTCACGTGTTTAAAGGGCCAAGCCCCGTACGTTATACGTAGAGAAGGAAGCGATTCGCCATGGAATCTCTCAAAAATCAACAGAGACATGCAGGAAATAGTGGAGTGCAATTTTCGTGACCGGCTGCATCATATGCCAGATGTAATTTTTGCACTTAGATATTTCAATATGGTTTATTATCAGCTATGTTCTACTAACAATAATTTTTGTTTAAAGTAAAAACAAATAATTTCATGATTATTTCAAAAACGCTTGATTAATATGCCCCGCCCTGTACTATACAAATTCAGACTATAGATATACCTATGCATGAAAAATGTTTTGAATATATCTGATATTGGAAAAAAAATTGCTAAATAGATATGGGGCTCGTATCGACGCAACTTTACCCACGCTACTTTAGATTGCCCAATGCTGCTCGTATCATAGAACATAGGAGTCGATGGTAGCATACATCAAGGTGTGTAGACCTCTTAAACGTGTCGTTTTCGTTTATGATTTGATAGTAAACAGGTGCTGCGACACTAGAGAGGCACTAACCGTTATCTAAATTGGCAAGTGCTACTCCGATTTTGACTCGGTAATTATTATTATTCCGCCATTCGGAATGTCGTTGAAACATATGTTAATAGCTGGTCGTAACCGTAATTTGGACTATTTCTGGTAGTAACATTAAATTCGTGCATGTTGTTATAGTGATGTTGTTTGAATACCATTTCGTTAGCAAATTTCATTAGCTGTATAAGATAATTGCCTTCTGGGTGTGGCTGCCTAAGAAGAACAGGGAGGATGGGGGATAATAAATTAAAACAAAAAAACTTTTTTTTAAAAAAGCTTTTATTTAACGGTTCTAGGCAAAAAGAAAATAAAATGATACGTCGGCGTGTGTCCCGTACTCGATTCAAAAACCCATTTCTATTTAGATATAACTTTTGAATTATTGCGAAAAAAAAGAAACAAAAACAGTTTTGTTATAAAACTTATATATGATCTTTCCATTTATCACAAAAAATGTAGTCAAGTTGATTGACCCAATACTTCCCACACATTCCGATAATACCAGTTTTATTATTTTCCCAGAGCATGAAACTATAGTCTAGATGCCCCTGCAATCAAATCATCGCTCGTCCGACCGCAAAAAAGTGTTTTATTCTACTAGGTGCTTCTTTCACAGGGCAATGGACAATATATCATGAATACAACAAAGTTTTTTTTAATATTGCTGCGCCGCCACTGAGACGATTTCTACAAATCAGACGCGTTTTCCATCCTCGCGAAAGCAGTAATACTGTGCCGAAATTTCATTAACATCAATTCAGTAATTCCAACATTATAAAGTACAGAACGATCTAAAGCAATACCCGTATGTATACATCGGAAAATACTTAAGTCCCTTGGTTCCTGTAATATACAAAGCAATGTTCGGATGGACCTAAAAAAGTGTATTATACCGCTCGTTATTTCTCTGTTATGTCAGTAGACAGCCTATTATGAGTACAACAAATTTTTCAGCTTTACAACCCCCCACCCCCCCAACCACCCCAATTTCACCCCCACCCAAAATAAAGTACAAAATGATCAGGAACCTCTAAAACAGCTAAGAACAAAGTTTGAGGCATATTTGAAATTTTTTGTTTTTTGCTAATTACTCCGCCGCCCATGCACCGATTTTCAAAATTGTAGTAACATTACCTACTACGACCCTACAGCATACCACTACCCAAATTTCATCAAAATCTATGCAGGGGTTACTGAGATTAGGAGGCTAGAAAAATGCCAATAGACAGACAGACCGACAGACAGACAGACCGACAGACCGACAGACCGACAGACCGACAGACAGACCGACGGAAATGAGTGACGTGGATTTTCGTTATGTAGACATCATAAAACGCCCAAAAAGCGTATTATCTCAAAATCGAAAATTTTCGCGATCACAATACTCCCCTCATCTATCGGTGTGGGAAGTAAAAAGTACTTTTTTTCTTAATTCAAAACCTCAATTATCAAGTTAAGCAGCCCAGAGTTTGTTCAACAAAATATATCCAGATTTAAAGAAAAACTTGAACTTAGTGACTATCTTGAGTATTTCTGTAACTTAGTTATTAATAATAGTTCAGACGCTCTTCTTTCCCGCACAAACAAAAATAGCTCCATCAAGGTAACTTATTCAAAAATTCCATGTCAAGGGACTTTCAGACAGAATTAGATATCATCTTGCTGATGATAGACATAAGATAGTTTTTTACCACACGAAAAAAGTATTTTCTCTTCTCTCTTCACAAAAAAATTAACTAATGTCAAATATTCTACTAGCAGTCTATAAAACACCTTGCAATGAATGTGATAATGTATATATAGGGCAAACTGGAAAAAATTGAAAAACAGCATTTCAGCCCATGTCATCATGTAAAAATAGTCATAAAAGTTATAGGGACCATACAGCCTAGCACCTCACCATTTTGAGAGTAATCATCATTTTAGCTTTGATTTTGTGAACTGGACAACGAGATTAATTACAAGAAGTGACTGATCAGCGAAATTTACATTTCCAAACATGATAAGACTGTCAATAAGAAAACTGACACTCTCGATCTCAGTCAGATTTATAATTTATTGATTGATAGTTACTTTAAGCTTAAACCATAATAAAACAACATAATCAAATGTTTACATGTCTTTATGACTGAACCCTGAACCTATTTAATAATATGTAAATATAAATATTCATTTTTTCTCACACTGGCTTCAGTGTACAGCAGCAAATACGAAAAATCAGGTGGTGACAAACGGCATTCGTTATCGTTTTTAACCACCTTCTAGAACGTTTTTTGTTTTTTGACCCAAAGGGATATGTTATCCTTTGGTGCCATATATAGGGGTGAGCTCGAGGGGATGTACGCTTTAAGCCGGCGCCATATATGCGGTACTCGGCGAGCAACGAACCCCGATTAATTGCTATTCGGCTGTGGCTGCAGGATTTTACCCGAATACTCGCCATATGCAGAGCACCGAGCATTCAGCCGGCGCCATAGCCGGCGCTGCACATGCGGCATTTAGGGAACAACGAACACCGAATATTGGCAATTCGGCAAACGCCTACTAGTGTGGCTGGAGCAGTTTGTGCGAATGGTCGGAATTTGCCGAACACAAATAAGTACCCGAATACTGACACAGAAACAGGAACAGGGCCGGACTAGACAATTAAAAACTTTATTCGCATTGTTTATTTGTTAGCATGTTAGCATTTTTGAATTCTGTGTGTTCAAAAACCCCCAAGTATTGAATTTCACCGCCCCAGCTGTGGCAGTTTTGGAAATATTTAAGCCTTCCGGTACTGTCTAATGAGAAGGTGGTGAGGAACACCAGTTGAAACTTGTTCATGCTGTAAACCATTATTAGGGAATACTTCTATATTAAATAAAATATGCAGTGTGTTCTATTAATAAAACTCGGGGATATTTGTTTGTAAATTTAGAAAAATAATTTATAACTTGGTAATGTCGCAAACGTGAAAAAAATTACAAGGCGAGATAGGGTATTAGTAGATATTTCGATTAAAAATAAAACATACAGGGTGTTACATTTAGAAAAAACAAAGTAAAATGACCTTCAAATTACCGTAATTTAAAATTCTACCAATAACACCCTGCACATTGCTGGTGTCATCCATAATAATATTTATTTAATATTTAAGTAACTCGCTGTATAATATTTTTGAGAAAAGTTAAAGGAATATATCAATTTGGAGGTATTACTTGCGACCTTGCAAATCCGGAAATTAATAGAAAATAAATTATAACTCGGCAAGATCGCAATAATGTTTTAGGGTTTAATAGAGATCAATGATGGAAACTAGAAGAATTTAAAAAAAGTAATAGTACCATATAAAAAAATCAAGTTGATCACTATCCTACTTTCCCGAAACACCCTGTATATTTCAGAATATTTTTAGGATATGCAAAACTTTGGTGAGAGCTTCACAAACTTCGGAAATGATTTCAGAAATGAGTTGATGTGATATTTTGAATAGATATTGAAGGCTTTGATAACTGTCGCCGGTCGCTAGAAATCGAAGCGTCAGAGCTAGTCGTTCTTTAGCAGGAACAGCTTTTCTCCATTTTGTGTCTTTTTTTGATATCAGTGGTCCTGTTTTGCTGAGTAGATATTCAAAATCTTCGGAAGACATTCTGCAAAAATTTTCAAAAAATCCAGACGGTTCTTTTAATACATCGGCAACTAGGTGTGGTCCGCCATACCTGAAAATGTGTTTAACATTGTGGTTTGATGTTATTGCTAATTATTTTATTACCTCTCTCGGCTTCTATTTAATGAGACCATCCACCATCGCCTCCTTCTTGGTTGATTTTTTCTTTTCCTTATTAACATATAAGCACTACACATAACAAAAACAGCACTTGCTGCCACGACCATATGATGATGACGTTGATTCTACTGTCGATAAATTTTAATAATAAATAAGTTTCAATTTGCTACGAATATTCGGGCTTTCCCATTCCCTTTCTTCTCGAAACTAAACATAGCCAACTACGCACATGTAGGGCGATACGTGCTCGCTACTCGGCGAGTAAGGTTGAAAAACGGCGAGTATTGATACTCGGCAAGTACCCGCATATGTGGCGCCGGCTTTACATCCTACTTGTATTGTTATTTTAATGAGTTTGAATGAAAAATTGTTTCATATTTTATTTTTTATACTTTTATGCAACTGATCAAGAGTTCAATGTAGGTACTGGTTTCCATTTTGATTGTTTTACCGAGTTACATTTTGTAAAAAATTGTTCAAATCTTTTAAATGTTAATCGTAAATTTTATAAGAATTTTTTCTAATTTGTTAGTAAAATTAAATTCTTAAAGCTAATAATTAACGTTTTTCAATTCATATTTTTACTTATATACAGGGTGAGTTTTTAGTACCGGCTCGGTCGATAACTCCACTACTGTAGAAGATAGCGATAAAAGTTGTAGATATATAAAAGTTGTAGCCACGGATATGCTCCTTGCTCAGAAAATATTTAGATATATAAATTTATAAATAAATTTCAGTAAACAGATGGAAGGTATATTTAAAATTTGTAGAAAAATTCTTAAACTAATGAGTGTAGCTTTAACAAGTGCTATACAAAGATGAAAGAGCATATTAAAAGCAATTCTTTGGTATAACAAAATATTTGGGGTTACATTTAAAAAAAAGAGAAAATCTAGGTTTTCCATTCTACATCACCCTGTATACGAATATACGTCGCGGGGTTTTTTTATAGCCGATTTTAAAACTAGAATATATCTTTTATTAATCCGTGTAAAAAAATGATTTTTGATTCATCACTTTTTGATATACAGTACGTTTATTTGACAGCGATTTGAATATAAAAATGGTCAAAACTTTTGAAATACCCTGTATAATGTAAGAATGCCCTATATTGGAAGCACGGAAATCGTTAGTAGAATTTGAACATGGAATAATATATAGGGTATCTCATTTAAAAAAATATATGTTTGCATCACCACGTAGTTATGGATCACCCTGTATAAATCAAAATATTTTCTGAGCAAGGAGCATATCCGTCACTACAACTTTTATGTACAACTTTTTTCGCTGTCGTCTACAGTAGTGGAGCTATCGACCGAACCGGTACTAAAAACTCACCCTGTATATGCTCATCTTCATAAGATGTTTTAGGCCTGAAGAAGGCATAAAATAAACACCGAAACGTCGGATTTTTGAGAAAAAACCAGTATTTTTATCCAAAAATCCGAAGAATCTTTTCTACGGAATAGTTTCCACAAATCTATTGTACTTTATCGTACTTTATTCATGCTATCACTAATAAGTTTACATACGTCAAAAAAGAAGTATACAAAATATTAATTGTAAAAGTGATGTGATTACAACTAACAGCTTAACTATATTTGTAGACGTCAAAATAAAAATTCAAAGACTAGAGTGATTAGAGAATGTCGAGCAGTAGACCTAATAAATAAATCATACGCGTCACGCAAAAAACAACTGAATCAAATGCCATCTGTCAAGTGATTGCGAGCCGACGCGACGTCCGCGGCAATTTGTTTCCAAGTTTTACTACAGGGATAAATTGGTTGCTATACCGGGTGTCCCAGAATTTCCTTGACACGTGATATTTTCGTAACGAAAAACGGTTCAAGCAAGAACTGAGTGGTACTTTTGAAGGTACTATAGGGTCTATCATACCATGCATTCAAAACATTTTTTTTGTACGTCAACCCCTAAAACTCACCCCCAACTTTTTTTTCAAATAGTACCCCATAGGTTTTCCTACATAAATGATATCCCCATTTTATTTAAAATCTTTTGGTACCTTTAATTTTTAATGCAAACTTATTTTTTCCGTAAAATCATAAGCATAAGACAAATGAAATGATAATTTGTTTGACCCCTGATATTTTTGTAACAAAAACGGATAAAAAAGAAAAGTAAGTAGGTTTTTCAAGGGTAGTGAATGACCTATCATTCCTTGCTTATGAACCATTTTTTTCTTACTTAAACCCCTGAAATCCACCCCTAGCTTGTTCTTTCAAATTTCAATCCACAATTTTGCCTGGAAAAATGATTCTTTACTTGAATTTAATTATCGTAGTGCCTTACTTTTTATGCCCCTACTGCAATTTATCGTTAATTTTTTTCATTTAATCCATGAATTCGTAAGCATAAATTAGTTAAAACACATGTATGGAAAATATTTCTTTATTATCATGAATCAACTAATAAAAAAGTGTGACAAAAAAACTAAGTGCAAAAACGTGAAAAAGTTTTATGGTTACATCGGGCCGCGCCAACCTCGTGTGCACGGTGTGCTCTGCAAACGGGCGCCAAAATTAACGATTAAATGCAGTAGGGGCATAAAAAGTAAGGCACTACGATAATTAAATTCAAGTAAAGAATTTATTTTTCCAGGCAAAATTGTGGATTGATATTTGAAAAAACTAGCTAGGGGTGGATTCCAGGGGTTTAAGTCAGAACAAAATGATTCATAAGCAAGAAATGATAGCTCATTCACTACCCTTGAAAAACCCACTTACTCTTCTTTTTTATCAGTTTTTGTTACAGAAATATCAGGCGTCAAACAAATTATCATTTCATTTGTCTTATGCTTATGATTTTACGGAAAAGATAAGTTTGCATATAAAATTAAAGGTACCACAAGATTTTAAATAAAATGGGGATATCATTTCTGTAGGAAAACCTATGGGGTGCTATTGAAATAAAAATGTTGGGGGTGAGTTTTAGGGGTCGACGTACAAAAAAAATGTTTTGCTCGAACCGTTTTTCGTTACGAAAATATCACGTGTCAAGGAAAAGTTTCCACAAATCTATTAGAGAATGTCGATCAGTAGACCTCATAAATAAATCATACGCGTCACACAAAAAACAACTGAATCAAATGCCATCTGTCAAGTGATTGCGAGCCGACGCGACGTCCGCTGTAATTTGTTTCCAAGTTTTACTACAGGGATAAATTGGTTGCTATATACGTACCGGTGGTACCGAGCTTTACAAAACGGACACGTTTCAATTTCTTTTTAATTGTCATTTTATACTGCGACTGTCACATTACGAGGAATTATTCGTGTTCGACTTCCTAAAACTGGCAGGCTCTCCTCCATATAGTACCCTAATGGCTCGTCCAAGACGCAAACGGTCGCCATTATAACAAAACTTTATGCAAATTATCAAATATTAATAGTGCAAATATATCTGAAGCGGTAGAATGAGGCGAATATTGTGTAATAAAGTCGTTGACGAGTTTTCTTTTCTGTTGGCCATTTGCGGATACAGCTGCGTACAGTAGAGGCCTAGATGAGGGTATTAGCACATTGTTGGACACTCTGCTGGCCGGGAGGCTTCGTAATATGGCACCTCAAAACATTCCCATTTTTTTGCGTTTGTAACATGATTTGCGTTATCAAAATATTTTAAGAGTATTCATTTTTGACTCTTTTTTCCAGTTTTGAGGTTTTTGGTGACAATAAAAAAGACGGCTATATCCGTCGTGTCATATCACAGCAGACTTTATGTTCTAAAATGGCAACCACGGCTATAGACGTCTGATTAGTGTAATCGTAAAACATCTTGTGGGAAGAAAAGGACAACTTTCGAGACAAAAGCTAAAACAAAAACAACACTTTATTTTATCAAATTTATAAACAGAAACGCATCTCTCAGAATATAGACGGTATAAAAACAAAAAATCAAATTTATTATCAAACAGAGGTATCCCCGAACAAAACAGAATTCAGGCACAAATTTATGTTTGACGCTACTCTTCAAAGCAGTCTGGACACAAAGCAGGTTTATTTTCACAACCCTTGCATCTACAGGGTTATTCACGTTATTCGACACGGAGCATTATGGCCAAAGTATTTGATAAAAAAGAAAATAGTAATTTCGGATGGATAGAGACCCATAAAGACTACATTTTAAAAATATTTTTATGTTATACAGGGTGTCCCAAAAGCACGAAATGTATCAAAGTTATGTTTTTTTTAATGGAACACCCCGTATATTATTGCATATTCAGATTCCTTGGTGAATTCTAGTGTGACTTTATGTATCACACATGGGACTTAAAGCGAACTGTTTAGGTGTAAATCACCATTTTCGGTATAAGTAGATATCAGGAGAAAATTGAATATCGCAGAGATTATAAAATTTAGAAGGCTGTGACTTCGCTGTATTACTAAGCATAAAATGCGTCAGCTTTGATGAGACTGTCAAATTTAAATTACGTTTATGCTTGGAGAAATCGGTCGATTAATTAAGGAAACTTCGATCAGCGATAACTTGATTTTTTCAAATGGGAATGCCTAATTTTTTTTATACGGTTAGACGTAGAATTTGATAGCCCTTCTAATGATATAAGGTTGTGAATATCAATCCCTGGTAGTTTTCATTTAATTTTGAATTTTCAAACAAATCGGCGTTTTTCAACTTTCCTACCTATAAGCAACGTAGCAGGCCATGCAATATAAACAAAAACCTCTTCAGGTAGAAGAAAACAACTAACTTAGCTGAAAGATATACACGAACTAGACTAAAGGGACAAGATTATGAAAATTACTCACAATAAACAGACTCTAACCAGAAACAACGGCGGTAACATATCTTTGGTCAAAGAGAAGCTGGAGTATGGCAGAAATGGATTTTTTCACGGCCTACTAGCTACTGCAATATACTAGAGATTGGCAATTTCCAAAACCATAAAAATTTTTGAAATAAAATGAAAACTACTAGAGAATGTTTTAAGCAGTTTATTATTTTCATAATAAAATTCCACATTTAATGATATAAAAAAGTATGCAATTCTGTCAAAACTCAAGTCAAAAGTACCTCTGACTGGAGTTCTGAAAATTCTTCAGCACCTGTTAGCAAGATCGCAGAAAATGAAGAATGAATTAAAATTTGTTCAAATTATAAAACATAACAAATGGCAGAAAATTTAAATCTGATTTGTCACTATTCCTCTTTTGCAATATTGCTAATAAATATTGAAAAATAGAAGGGCTCCAGTCAGAGGTATCGACTTCGACGCAAATTAGTACTTTTTCACACCATTACATATGATTGATGGTTGCGTGCTGGAGCAACAGTCTCTGGTTGTTTCTGTTTTATATCCGGGTTTTTAATTGTCTTGGAAATTTTTAACCTCTAGTAAATTGCGGTAGCCAGTAGACTGTAAAACTATCTATTACTGCCAGACCACCCCAGCTTCTCTTTGACCTAAGAGATGTTATCGCAGTTGTTTCTGGGAGAATTGATTTGTTGTGAGGAGTTTTTATAATCTTGTCCCTTTGGTCTAGTTAGTGTGTATTTTTTAGCTAAGTTAGTTGTTTTCTTCTACCTGAACAGATTTTTGTTTCTATTTCATGGCCTGCTACGTTGCTTATAGGTAGGAAAATTAAAAATCGCCGATTTGTTTGAAAATTTAGAATTAAATGAAAACTACCAGAGATTGATATACACAAGTATCATTAGAAAGGTTATCAAATTCTACGTTTAACCGTATAAAAAAAATTAGGCATTCCCATTTGAAAAAATCAAATTATCGCTGATCGAAGTTTCCTTAATTAATCGACCGATTTATCCAAGCATAAACGTAATTTAAATTTGACAGTTTCATCAAAGCTGACGCATTTTATGCTCAGTAATATGGCAAAGTCACAGCCTTCCATATTTTATAATCTCTGCGATATTCAATTTTTTCCTGATATCTGCTTATACCGAAAATGATGATTTACACCTAAACGGTTCGCTTTAAGTCCCATATATGATACATAAAGTCACACTAGAATCCACCAAGGAATCTGAATATGCAATAATATATGGGGTGTTCCGTTTAAAAAAACATAACTTTGATACATTTCGTGTTTTTGGGACACCCTGTATACAATGAAGATATTTTTAAAATGTAGCCTTTATGGGTCCCTATCCATCCGAAATAATTATTTTCTTTTTTATCAAATACTTTAGCCGTAATGCTCCGTGTCGAATAACGTGAATAACCCTGTATAGCTAGTTTCTTTGCGTTTCCCAGACTTAAAAAATTGTTTGCATCTAAGAAAATATGATCTTATTTTATGATCCTCTTGTAGGGGCAGCTTCTCTGGAAAATGTCTCACACGTGCTTCGAGTTTTGTATTGATATGAAACAATATATTCTATAGGTCTGTTTTTACAGAGAGTCACAAACCAGTCAGAGCCAATCAGTATTCCCCATTGCAGTTGTCAAACTATTTCTGACTAGTAGGTACTGGCCAATCAAATTGACGCTGACTAGTTTGTGATTGCTGCAAAAACAGACCTTATATGTATAATAGGTGGACGACGAATATCTGTTTAGGATGAAAATATCTGGTTACCTACCTCACATCAGTACTGAAAACATGAAAATCAAACAAAAACACACTTGCAATATGGCAGCTAAGCACGTGGTCAATGCATCACATTGGAGGTTATGGACGGTAATAGCCATCGTACCGTTTTACTCATGCACCTTAAAACATGAATAGTTGGGATAGCGTATAAGGCAGAGAGATGCTCAACCTTCTGGTGGGGGTTCCCAATGGTCATTTTCAGCTTAATAGATATTTGTCACTCATGACAGTAGCAGGGGTCCTCATCTGCTCCAGATACAGGAAGGAGGATGAGACAGCGTTCCACTTCCGAATATACAGTTTTTAGGACCCTGGGCCAAGGTGGCACAGTTCTGCCCCTTATGGGACAAAAGCTGGTTAAGGTTACTTGTGGGTCTGTGGCGCACTTGGGTATCATAGGCAGACCATGCTAGGTTCAAAGGTTGTTGAACCTGAGGGTATAAGATGGGCAGGACCCAAGGCCATCCTCTCCTTTGCGATGTGGGCTGAGCCTGGGAAGTACAGTAAGAGAGGTGCAGAAGGGCCTACTTCAGAAAGTGCTGTTGTCACCAGAAAGCCTTTAGTTCTTTTATTTATTCGTTCATTCAGCTCTTATATCCATCTCGAATGTCACCAGCACCGAAAAGATATAGAAATACAATTTATAATATTATGTCTAGCTCTGAATTCTATATGATGATAAATGTAGTTTTTTGATATATGTATAATATACATATATACGCGAGGTTCCCACTGGTAGGACCGTTTCTCGCTTCTCAACTTCCAACTTCTCCAGCTTCTAGGTGATCTCCTTCTTTTCCTACTTTCTGGCTGTATTCATTGCCATACTTTTTTTGGCCATCTGTCGTTAATTCTTTGGAGATGCTCATACCAAAGTAAAGTATTTTGCTTGTATCTATAGTGTCTAAAATGTTAGATTCTAGACCCATCGCCACCCTTATGATACCATTTCTAACACGTTCTAGTCTTGACATTTCATCTTTCCAAGGCTATTTCTATCTTTCTTATTCAGTTCCCAGGTTTCAGCTTTGAAAGTGATACTTTCTGCTATTGACTTGTATGTGGCAATTTCTGTCTTTCTTCTTATTGATGGCTTCCTTGGCCTATCTTGTTTGTGATATCCACAGTACTCCTTCCATTTGAAGAAAGAGTAACACGCAGATGCTTGAGTGAGTCAGAGTTTTTTATTTTATCATCACCTACATCTGAATCTCCTTGTTCTTTTTTCCCTAGAAGCATATACTCGGCCTTTCTTTATACCAATAGTGAGACACACGTTTTTATAGCACTCATGCAGCTTGCGAACAACAGGAAAGCAAGATTACAGCCTTGTCTCAGACCTTTGGTCACTTTGAAATCCTGAGAAAGACGTGTGCCTATTTTCACAGTAGGATTCTTGATATACCTGAACACATTTTCGTCATCACCTGTCTTATATTCTTAGGTTAGGTTAGGTTAGGGGGGTCAAACGTACAGGTGCGCTTGTTAATCCGTGAAGAGTTTTGTGACCTTGGTAAGATCCAAGTGTCTCTTCACGATATCTCGATTGGGGAGTGATTTGGGGTTGTTTGGCCCTATCAGTCTGAATCTCCACCAGCGTAGAGCCTCACATTCAAAGATTATGTGAGAGGCTGTTTCGTCGTCCTCGTCACATAGTCTGGGTTTTCTTTGAAGATCCCTAATGTGTGTAGATGTTTTCTTAGGCCGCAGTGTCCGGTTTGGAGGCCGGTTATTAGCCTCGTTTCTTTCCTATTTAGTTTTAGGATCTCTTCAGCTAGTTTTGGTGTGCGTTGTTTCACCATCAGCTTGCTGTGCCTGAGCTTTGGATGTGACTGCCAGTATTTTAGGTGCTGTGAATGCACCCACTGGTTTATCGTAGTTTTTACCAAAGACCTTGAAATGCCTATCGCCGGTTCGGGGCCGGTAAAGCTGGATGCCGATCCGTTTCATGCTAAGGTGTCTGCTTTTTCGTTCCCTTCAATTCCCTTGTGATCTGGCACCCATTTCAGGGTTACCTTGTTCGTGGCACTAAGTTGTTTGAGGTTTTCTAAGCATTCCCAGACGAGTTTGGATTTGATTTGGCAGCCGCTAAGAGCTTTAATCGACGCTTGGCTATCCGAGCAGATAAGAATGTTTTTACTTTTGTATCCCCTTCTTATGTTTTCTCTCAGACAAGAGTCGATTGCATATATTTCTGCTTGGAATACAGTGGCGTAAACTCCCAGAGGTTGACTGATGTCACATCTGGGAGATTGACCGTGAATTCCTGCTCCTGTTCCATTGTCTGTTTTGGAACCGTCAGTAAACCAAACTATTTCTTGTTTGGGTGTTTCCTCGAGTTCTCCTTTCCATTCGATTATATATATTCTTAAGAGTGCAGAGTACCAATTAACGTAGCCATTTTGAGGAATATCCCAACAGCAGCTTTTCTAGGGTGTCTATAATGGTCACGAATGTTTTGGAAATGGTTTCCCATAAATGCATATGAAGTACTTACTGGTGGTACGCTGCTGAAGGTATCGGCTGGAATATAAATGTAAAATTAAGTCATCTCACGCCATCGTGGCAGTGGTGTTAGAGTACTGCACGTGTGACTCTTTATTGGCCAATATTTGTGTAATTTTATGCAAACGCTTGTAGCAACCGAAGAACCGATATTTGAATTTTACATTATGGCGTGAAACACCCCTAAAATTACGGTAATCGCCCGCAATTAACATATGTCTCAACGATGTTGCATATGGGAATATGATCGTAATAGTACGGAGAAATTAGAAAGATAAATAGTCTGTTAAGTGGCCTGGATACACACATTTATACATAAGTATTTGCCATGTAAAACACGGACTCACAATCTCTCGCATAACACACTCTATTTTCAAACTACATATACATAAGTACGAATATTACACATCATTGTAATGCTTGTAGCACAAATATAATACGAATATCCCAATTTGAAGTTTCAAAAAAAAAATCGCAACATTTTCTGATAATACAGAATATGTGGCAACAAGTGTAGAGATAATAACATTTGTTGACATAGTGAATATCTCCAAAAACACCTGACAGGAACTAGGGCGAATGCTGGGCAATGTTGTCGGATTGTGATTTTGCAGTCATACTTTTTTAATTTTTTTCTGTTTAACTATGCGTTAACTAGTGAAATGGTTCTGGAGTTTCAGGTTTGAAATATCATGATCTATCTTTCCTCCAAATTAATGCACTAAGATCGTAAACACCCTGTATAATATTTCAGACATTAAAGAATTGCAACTATATTCGATTTTCTCAAAAAAGTTTTTTAATGTGCAAAAAAACTTGCAATGCAAAATCATACATTCTATAAATGCCTGTAATTTAACAACCAAACACGATATCAAAAAAAAAACTAAATAGTTGCACAAGCGCAAGCTTTATTCTTCAATTTGCTCTTTGAGTCATTACTGTAAATTTAAAGGTAACTTCAAGAGCTTGGAAATGCAAAATTCATTTTTATAGTGACCTTTGGACCTTACCTTTGGACCTTTTGACCTTACCTTTGGATTTTTGGACTTATCTCCCCTCATCTTAGACACACATACTGGAGAAAGGGAACAGGTGGCCACGCCTCCTCGCTAACACGGGAATACGTATTTTCTTGGATTCTCAATTACGCGCGCTATACCCTAGGCCCTTAAGCTTATTCTGAAAGTAGTTTGTTTTAATACTTTAAACACCATATTCTCGGTGCCAACAAAATACTGATTTATACAATCATCAAATTAATGCGAAAAAGTATAGGCATTCTTCTAACCCAAAATCATCGCCCTATATGCAAATTTTGAAAATTATAAAACGTAGACACTTCTTTAGAAGCCATGGATATTTTGAAAATTTTAGTAGTCTTGAAATTTTGGGTCTTGATGACTCTTAAAATATTGCAAATCCTGGGAATTTATTAGGAGATTTGAGAAATTTTGGAAATCTTGGAATACCTAAAAATCCTGGATATCTCGAAATCGTGGGTATACCAGAAAGTTTTGGACATTTTGAAGAGTTAGGAAATCTTGGGAATCTTTGTAAACTTTGAAATCTTGGAAGTTTCGATAATTTAAAAAATCTGGAAGTTCTTGGAAATCTTGGAATTCCTGGACATATTTGAAAACTTGGAAATACTTGTATCTTGGAAACCTTGAATCCTTTGAAAATCATAAAATTCTTGGAAACTATAGAAATTTGGAAAATCGAGTATTTTGGAAGTTCTGGACGTTGGAAAACTTTGGAATTCTTTGAAACACTAGAAACCGTGGAAATATTGAACAACTTGAAAACCAACAAAGTCTCGGAAACCAGGGAAGTCTTAGAAGCATTGGAAATGTTGCAATTCCTGGAAATTTAGAAGATTTGGGAAATTTTGGATATGCTGAAATACCCGGAAATCCCGGACATTTTAGAACTTTAGAAGTTTTGGACATTTTGGATGGTTTCTAAATATTGGAAAGCTTGAAGATTTGGAAAATCTTGTAAATTTTGGAAGTTTTAGGAATTTTGGAAATCTTGGAATTCTTGGAAAACTTGTATTGGAATTATTGGATATCCTAATGTTTCTGTCGCGGAAATCTTAAAAATCTTGAAAATCATAAATATCTTGGAGACCTTGGAAATTATGGCAATTTCGAAGCTTTTGGAAATTTTAGATTACTTGGAAGACTTGTGAGTCTTGGAAACGGTGGAAATTTTGGAAACATTGGAATAGCTGGATATTTTTGATATCGTGGAAATATTGGAGATTTTGTAGGTATTTCACAATTTGGGTAGTTTATATATTGAAAAACTTGGGAATCTTGAAAGTGTTGGACGCTTCGGAAATTTTGGAAATCTTGAAATTCTTGGAAATCTTGAAAAACCTAGATATGTGTAAATCTTTCAATCTTAGGAATTTTTAAAACCCTGAAAATAATGTAAATCTTGGAAACCTCGGAAATTATGGAATTATCGAGGATTTTGGAAATTTTGGGTATCTGGGAAACCTGTAAGTCTTCGAAACGTTGCAAATCTCCGAAATCGTGGATTAGTTGGAAATCCTGAATATCTTGGAAGACGTGGGTATATTGGAAATTCTATAAGTATTGGATTTTTTAGATAGTTTGGAGATATTGAAAAACCTGAGATTCTTGTAAACTTTGAAAACCTTTCGTAAATTTTGGAAATCTTGGAAAACCTGTATTATATAGAAATCGTTCAGTCTTGGGAATCGTAAAAACCTTGCAAATCATCAAAATCTCGGAAACCTTAGACATTTTGGAAATATCAGAGATATTGGAAATTTTGGAAACTTTGTAAACCTTAAACATTTTGGAACACCTGGAAATTTTGGAGTACTGGGAAATTTTAGAAGTGTTAAACTTGTTGGAAATGAATTAAATCTTTGATATATCAGAAATCTAGGAACTCTTAGTCTGAAATTATCCGAAATTCGAGGTTTCATCTTAATAGAAAGCTAAATAAAGAAGTTCGATTTTTTTAGGTACACCCGCCCGCCCGAGAGATTTGAAATTTTTTATTTTTGTCAAACGAGACTGAAACTCAAAACTACGACTGGATTTATAATCAGCATCTTGAAATTATCCGAAATGCAAGGTTTCATCGCATTAGGAAGCCAAATAAGGATTTTCGATTTTTTAGGTACACCCACCCGCCCGAGAGATCTGAAATTTTCGATCTTTGTCAAACGAGACTGCGACTCAAAACTGTGACTGGATCTGTAATCAGCACCCTAAAATTATACGAAATGCGAGGTTCTATTTCAATGGAAAGCCAAATAAAGATTTTCAATTTTTTTAGGTACACCCGCCCGAGAGATCTGAAATTTTTGATCTTTGTCAAACGAGACTGCGACTCAAAACTAGGACTGGATTTGTAATCAGCACCATTAAGTTATCCGAAATGCGAAGTTTCATCTCAATAGAAAGCCAAATAAAGATTTTCGATTTTTTTAGGTACACCCGCCCGCCCGAGAGATCTGAAATTTTTGATTTTCGTCAAACGAGACTGAGACACAAAACTGCGACTGGATTTATAATCAGCACCTTGAAATTACCCGAAATGCGAGGTTTCATCGCAATAGAAAGCCAAATAAGGATTTTCGATTTTTTAGGTACACCCGCCCGCCCGAGAGATCTCAAATTTTTGATTTTCGTCAAAAGAGACCGGGACTCAAAACTGCGACTGGATTTGTAATCAGCACCTTATAGTTATCCGAAATGCGAGGTTTTATCTCAATGGAAAGCCAAATAAAGATTTTCGATTTTTTTAGGTACATCCGCCCGCCCGAGTGATCTGAATTTTTTGTCTTGGAAACATTGGAAGTCTTGGAAACCTACGAAATCTTGGAAATCCTGGAAATCTTGGAAAAGCTGGAAATATTGGAGGTGTGGGAAGTATCTATTGAAATTGCTCGAAATTTTGTGAATCTTCGAGATTTTGATTGACATAAAGACACCCAAGCCATTCCAAAAAATAACCTTGACAAATAAATGACGTCTGACGTCTAAGGTAGACGAGGAGAAAGCGAGAAACAATATTTCGCTGCTAGTTCTGGTTGATTGGACAAAAGAGCTACCTGGACTGTACTATAATTTGCTCTGTTAAAAATGGAGTAGTCGTTCGGTTAGATAGCGCTAGGTGTCGTGTCGCAGTAATTAGCACACGAACGAGATGCGTACTCTTATCTCTATTGGATGCAATACCGGCGGAATATATGGATTCGTATCGCTATAAGGAGGCTAAATAATTGACACTAAAAGAGTTAGGAAGAACGTTATAGATACTGGAGAAGTCGCTTAGTGGTCTATCGAATAAGAAGGCAGAACGGCTTTTAGAGTATTTGTACATGCCGCTGATATTGCAGAAACGGTCTCATGCTCAACAAATGGATCAGTGAATGTCCACAGGCGTAATTTAGTCCAATATATGCAGCCGAAATTTAGAAATTTCATTAAAAAGGGTGATTTTTGCTATAGCACCATGTAGGAAGAGGGCAGGGCATCTTAGAGACGTCTCGTGAAGGGGACGAATCAGCTGTTGTCCAAAAGACGTTAGCAGGACGTTAAAATGTCACAGCCAGAAGACGTCACATACTGACGTCACATACTGACGTCACATACTGACGTCTTCAGGACGTTCAACTGAGTCATATACTGGACGGTATTTTTTTTTTTATTTTGACGTCTTTAGAACGTGCCTTTGTCGTCTCTTAAAACGCCACCATGATCGATTTTTTATTGCGTTTTGGATGAAAAGAAACATCAATTAAGAAATGAACGTTTATTCATACTCGTTTTTAAATATTATATATATATACAAGTCGACAAATTGCCAGATAATTGCATTTGGTTCACTTCACCATTGTTTACATTCTAAAACATAAAAAGCCGATAGTTTGATGAATTAAAATAAGACACAGGCACAAACAACTCCATAAATTGCTTCAGAAATAAATAACTATTTAACTATGGTCGAACGTTGCCTATAAATTAGGCCTAAATGGCCTAACGATCAAAATGAGTCTGCTGCTTCACAGGAGGCCAAAACACTTCTTTCCTGGACCTTGAAGACACATCGTGAGGTGAGTAATCACTGGGCCCAGAATCAGCCACTGTGAAGAGTCTATGGCCCGATTTTATCAACACGGCATTTTAACAAAGGTCAGAGCAGCCCTTTCAAGAACTTGCATCTGTCAAAGTTCCCTGAAAATTATTGATTTCTCTTGAAATTTACTTCAAAAACGTAAAAAAAGACATGCTTTATATATTATCGACCATTGTGAACTCCCTAGTATCTTTTCAACTCTGATTTTTCATCCTAAATGGGTAAAAACTTGCATATTCCTGTTTAACAAAGAGTTTAGCAATTGCTAATCTCAACCAATCAGATTCCACAAAACCGATACATTTGATCACTGGATCATTGGATCAAATGTAGTGTTAATTTAATGATAATGATGACAAGAAATTCAAACTACTGCATTATTTTGATAAAACAATAATTTACAATCGATAATAATTATAAATACCATTCTATTATAGTGAAAAAGGGTAAAAATAACATTTTATTGTATTTTACAAAGCTATTATAGACACACACGGTGCAAATGTGCATTACTGGTTGCCTATCCTGCTTAACGGCAAAGCCTTGCGATCTGGCAAAATTATAACGTATAACCTTATTTTTCATAAACTAGAAACCTTTCGTATAATTAGAAAGTGAATAAGGTGCTTTATATAAATGTGTTTGTGTGCTACGATGCCTTTTACGCAGTGCTTACAATCTTTACATCCTTTGTGAATATTTCTATAAGAAGGTCTATTCTATAACATGCATCCAGTCTGTAATCAATCTGACTGTAATTGCAATTGGTAATTATACAATAATTGAAAGGGAAACATTAAAAATCTAGCATTAATTTGCATTTGATTTTGATCCATGCATCACCATGAATATCTAAAATATTTTATTTTATATTTTGTTATATAAAATCGATGAGACCTCTAGCGGCAAAAATCTACACTGACAAAGCAAGTACTCGAATTTCGGACGGCACACAATTAACATGCCATTAACCGTTTTTATACCGTTTATGTTTTTTCGTTCAGTCGTGTTTTCGAGTTTGTGCTTTGTTAATTGTTATATAGTGTGTTAGAATATTTCTTCGGACCTTCTTCACACGCTATTGTCAAGAATATGGCATCTACATCAGGCTTCAAATCAAGAAAGGCTAGCAAGTTTAATACAAACTGTAGTGTTTATGGTTGCCACTCCAAGATAGACTATGATAAAAGCATTCATTGCCACGCATTTCCTCCAAAAGCGTGTCACAGCGTGCAGGATACCTGCTGTCCTCCATATTTGTTTACAAACGCCAGCGTCCTCATCGGTAATTGGAATCGCCAACTGATAAAATACTATTGGATGATACTTATTAGCATAGCCCTTAATACCCAATAGAAAGCTTTTGCTAAACAACAATCAACAGAAAAGCCTTGTCAAAGTCTTTGCTAAATATGCATGTTGATAAAATCGGGCCTATGTCTATCCCCCTGCGAGCAGTCCATGCAAACGGCACATCGTCCCGTCCCTGTTTTCGGCCGGTGAAGAAGAAGCATTAGGCCGTTCGTCTGTCCGTCTGTTCACTAAAAGCGAATTTATAGTCGTCGCTGTGTTGGCGAAACGGAAAAAATTTCCCGGTTAATTTGCGCCATAAGTCAGCGCGGCGGCCAGCTTGCAGTACAGCGACGTGTAACGTGACACCGACTCTTATAAAAACATTAGATGTGTAGATCGTGTATAGATAAATCAACTAATGAGTCTGCTTGTAATTATTTTTCATCCGGTGCGAGTATGAGTGTCCTGGCCAGGCTGGGAAACAACGGATCAGGTGTTGGACGCTCGCAGGACTCACACGCTGCCTGCCTGAGTTGGAATAGCGGTATCGCCATTGCGGCGGAGAGATTCGATCTCTATACGGGCTGGTGTTCTGTTCAGAAACACTTCCTGAGTACACCCGCATGGCACCCATGATGAAGCAACCATACACCGTACCAGATCTACGTAATTTTGACATTTGGGAGAATACATTAGTATCCAATCGAGCTTCAACGACAAGAGGTGAAGATTTCTTGAAATTAGCGATTGGATTTTAAATAAAACAATAACTAATTTTAGGGCGCTAAAATAGCAGAATGGTTGTCAGTGCCGCAATAAAAAACGTTCAGTCCACCGGTGTCACTTTGCTAAGATTTTTTTTACATGTACGACTTCGTTTTCGTAAGTGGGAAATTGTAAAATGAAACGAAATTATCAGATTTCTTCACTAAGTTTATTAAATTTCTCAAGAAATTTCCAAAATGTCTACCTTCTTGTTCGATGCACATCTTCTGAATTTTTTTTAAATGAACAAAAGCTCTTCGATTGTTTTTTTTTTGTTTCTTCAGCCTGTGTTAATTTGTTGCATAATTCGCTGATGTTTCGACACTCTTTAACATAAACTAGTTCTTTGTAGTAGTCCCAAACAAAAAACTATCCGATTTAAGTCAGGTGACCGTGGCGGTCATTCAGTGGGTCCACCACGATCTATCCATTTGTTGCATAGTCTCTTGCAGAAAACAGCATCATTAGATTCAGTTGTCGTGCATTCAAGGTCCGTAGGAATAGCCAAGTAGTCAGACAACGGGAACAACACCAATCCAAACAAAAGCGTATCGTTTTAAAGACGCAAAGACACCAAATATAGATACCAAATGGAAATTATTACTAAATAGAAATTCTTAGATAGAAAAATAGTATGCTTAAGTGTCAACACAAATATTAGTTGTAGCATCGGTCTGTTCTTTCCTTGAGCTCCAATTAGTACCAATTTCTGCCAACATTCGCAAACACACAGTATACATTATCCTTCTAACATTTAGCACCAGTTGGGACCGCGTGCGACTTACATTCCTATGTAAACTCCACCGCCTACAAACCACCTGTTCAAATATACCGTGTAACCCGAGCATAAAAGACAGTTTAGCACATCTGATTGACGTATGTAGCATATTCTAAAGAAATTAGAGTATCTCTGTTTGACAACAGTGTTTGCTTTGAAACAGAGAATAATTTATTGTTTTCTTAGGAAAATAGTAGAGACCATCCGGTCAATATTTGGAAATGCATATGGATGACCGTAAAAATAGGTTTTCCCAGACGTTTACCAAGTGTTTGGTTTTGAGGTTCATTGGAAAAAGGTGAACGACATCTCTGGTATACGAGTAGTATAACAATGAGATATACTAACTGCCAGAGAAAACAGGAACAACTAATATTAATTGATGTATTACAATTTTTTGTATAGATGTGTCTTAGAGTTAAGTAAGCAATCGATCAAAGGTTAATAAGCTGGACAAGCACGTTGCCTTTTGTACTCAGAAACACATCGGGGCATACCTCTAATAGGATGGTCTATGGGTCAAAGATTGTGAGATCTAGGGAAACGAATTATGCAGAGAAAAAAATTCAACTCCCTACCTCCTTCACCCTCAAGCGGCAACCTCCTGAGGTCGCAAATTGTATGGGCTAATTTGTTCACACAAAAAATATATTTTTTTCAAGAGAATTATAAAATTGACGGGAATGTACGTTCATACAATTTTTTCAGAATTTTTATCTAGTTTCAGCAAAATTTGAGTTTGAAATCGAAATTATGGGGCTAGTCACGTCACTGCCGCCACCGTATACCAGGATGGTCGGTAAATTTTATTGGAAATACGTAGGCGTTTTAAATATATCCCTCTCAAAATACAGGCTTCTACCGTATGCACATTAATCATCTAAGTATTTAACTAGTGCCATATGTAAGTTTAGTTTTATGTGAGCGATAAGTTCAATGAATTGCTGAATTATAAGTAGACATTGTAAAATAATCGTCCCTCGTACATACGGACCTCAAGCATCTGGCATCGCTGTATTGTTATCTGTATTCTAGTGACGTCGTGCTGTCATCTAGTGTTGCCAAAAAATTGTCATATTTAGATTTGAGGTTATCGTTGAATGGTTATCAGTATTATCACTGTCAAACAGACAACAGACTACTGTCAATGTCATCGACCATGGAACATGGAACGGCTTATTTAGCGTTCACAGCACACGACAGCTAAACGTAAGCGCCGCAACTAGAACCAAACCGAGCTTTCGGCGTTGCCAAACTTCATTAGGGGGTCCGTGACGTCATTCTGCAGTTTTTCGACTTTTTTTTGCTTTTTGCCCTAATAAGAATTCTAAAAAAAAATGTATGTGTTGGTCTCGTCAAAAACTATCAAGAGAGCCATTCCAAGAAAAATGGTAATTTAGCCCATTCTGTCATGTGTTGTCTCCATATATCATTTGAACATTTATTCGATAGCACTTACCACAACGGCTCTATCTGTCGAAAAGCATCGCGAAACAGTTTTCACCCCCCTCCCCTCCAGAGGACGTAAATTGAATTAAATAATGACGAGGTAGTATCATTTCTACTAAAAATATGCAAAATAAGATATTTTTCACAGCAGGACATATGGTAATAGGCAGCGGTGTGTTCCTAAATGATGTATTTTTACTTCCCACACCGAAAGGTGAGGGGAGTATTGTGATCGCCAAAATTTTCGATTTTGAGATAATATACTTTTTGGGCGTTTTATGATGCCTACATAACGAAAATCTACGTCACTCATTTCCGTCGGTCTGTCTGCCGGTCTGTCTGTCTGTCGGTCTGTCTGTCTGTTGGCGTTTTTCTAGCCTGCTAATCTCAGTAACCGCTGCATGGATTTTGATGAAGTTTGGGTAGCGATAATGGTGTGAGGTCGTAGTAGGTAATGTTGCTACAATTTTGAGAATCGGTGCATGGGCGGCGGAGTAATTAGCAAACAACGAAAAATTTTAAATATTCCTCAAACTTCGTTTTTAGGCGTTTTAGGGGTTTCTGATCATTTTCTACTTTTCTTTGGGTAGGGGTGAAATTGGGGAGGTTGGGGGTTGGGGGGTCTAAAAGCTGAAAAATTTGTTGTAATCATAATAGGCTGTCAAATGACCTGAGAGAGAAAGACCTAGCTGTATAATAAATACACTTTTTTAGGTCCATCCTAACATTGCCCTGTCTATTACAGGAACCAAGGGAGAATTTTCCGATGTATACATTCGAGTGCTGCTTTAGTTAGATCGTTCTGTATTTTATAATGTGGAAACTACTGAATTGATGTTCATGAAATTTCGGCACAGTGTTACTACTTTGGCGAGGACGGAAAATGCGTCTGGTTTTTAGAAATCGTCTCAGTGGCAGAGCAGCAATATTAAAAAAATCAAAAATATGAAAACAGCTCAAACTTCATTAGGCGTTTTAGGGCTTCCTGATCATTTTCTACTTTTTTTCAGTGGGGGTGAAATTGGGGTGGGGGGGGGGAGTGTAAAATTGAAAAATGTGTTGCTTTCCTAATAGTCTGTCCACTGACCTGTGAAGGAAGACCTAGCGACATAAATAATTTTTTTAGGTCCATCCTATTACAGAATACAGAAACCAGGGGACTTTTTCTGTTCTATATTGTGTATCGAGGAAACTGTTTAATTGCTTTTAATGAAATTAGTACTACTACCGTGGCGAGGATGCAAAATGCGTGTAGTTTTTATAAATCATGCCAGTGGCGACGCAGAAATAATAAAAAAACTAAAAATATAAAAACAGTTCAAACTTCGTTTTTAAGTGTTTTAGAGGTTCCTGATCATTTTCTGAGTTTTTTTGGGGGGGGGGTGAAATTGGGGTGGTTGGTGGGTGGGGGGTTGAAAGACTGAAAAGTTTGTATTACTGATAATAGGCTGTCCATTGACCTGTGAAGGAAAGCCCGAGCGGCATAAGACAATTTGGAGGGAGGGGGGGGGGGAATGCCGATGATTTGGTTGCAAGGGGATCTCAGACTAAAGCTTCGTGCTATGGGAAAATAATAAACTGGTATCACCGTAATGTATGGGAAGTACTGAGTCGATCAACTTGACTTCATTTTTTTAAAACCATATCGCGAGCTTAGGTAGCTGCAGATAATAAATAAATGAGAAGACATCATCCTTTTAGCGAAACAAAAATGTTACATGACTTTTTGATGAAGTTCTTCATCCTAATCCGCAATGAGATTCTGATTTTAGTGACAATCACAAACCAACCCCTAACTTTGGCGCAGGATGGCAACCATTGATCGCACATGAAATATGTGTAGACCAAAATAATGCGGAAATTTGTTCTTTCCATAAATCATTTGAAGCTTGAACCAAAACAGCGCTAGGTTCAGGGGTCCAAAGTGTATCAATCCTCCAAGTTTCATATCTTTCCAACCCTCAAAAGCCCTTTTTATGACGTAACGATTGGACTAAATTAATATTACCAAAAACTATACTAGTTTAGTCGTATTTGTATCTTTTGTAGTTGCGAGATACCCATACTGTCGGCACCAATTTCGAATACTATGGCAAATGTTAACAAAAAAAATGTAGTCAAGTTGATTGACTCAGTACTTCCCACACATTCCGGTGATACCAGTTGAATTATTTTCCCACAGCATGAAACTATAGTCTAGATGCCCCTGCAATCAAATCTTCGCTCGCCCGATCGCAAACAAAAGTGTTTTATTCTACTAGGTGCTTCTTTCACAGGTCAATGTACAATATTTCATGAATACAACAAATTTTTGAGTTTTACAAACCCCCACCCACGAACCACCCCAATTTCACACCCAACCAAAATTTTTTTTAAAATGATCAGGAACCCCTAAAACCGCTAAAACAAAGTTTGAGGTGATTTTTATATTTTTTATTTTTTTATTATTGCCGCGCCGCCTCTGAAATGATTTCTAAGAACCATACGCGCTTTCCATACTCATCGCGGTAATAAATCCGTATCAAAAGGTCATTAAAGTCAATTCAGAAGTTTCCACGTAACACAAAATAAGGCGATCCAAAGTAATACTCGCATGTATTTTGTATACATCAGAAAGTTCAAGTCCCTTGGTTTCTGTAATCGGCAAGGCAATGTAAGGATGGATCTAAAGAAGTGTATTATGCCGCTAGGTCTTTCTCTCTCAGGCCAGTAGACAGCCCATTATGAGCACAACAAATTTTTCAGATTTACAACCCCCCACCCCCCCCCCCCCCCACCCTAATTTCACCCCCACCCCAAAAAAGTAGGAAATGATCAGGAACCCCTAAAACGCCTAAAAACGAACTTCGAGCTGTTTTGATATTTTTATTTTTTTTAACATTGCTGCGCCGCCACTGAGACGATTTCTAAACATCAGAAGCGTTTTCCATCCTCGCCCAAGTAGTAATACTGCGCCGAAATTTCATTAACATCAATTCCGTAATTTCATCATTATAAAATTCAGAACGATCTAAAGCAATACTCGTATGTATACATTGGAAAATTCTAAGTCCCTTGGTTCCTGTAATACACAAGGCAATGTTCGGATGGACCTAAAAAAGTGTATAGTACCGCTAGGTCTTTCACTCTCAGGTCAGTAAACAGCCTATTATGAGTACCTACAACAAATTTTTCAGCTTTACAACCTCGCACCCCCAACCACCCTAACTTCACCCCCACCCAAAAAAAAGTATAAAATGATCAGGAACCCCTAAAACACCTAAAAACGAAGTTTGAGGCATATTTGAAATTTTTCGTTTTCTGCTAGTTGCTCCGCCGCCCATGCACCGGTTTTCAAAATTGTAGCAACATTACCTACTACGACCCTACACCATATCACTACCCAAATTTCATCAAAATCTATGCAGCGGTTACTGAGATTAGGAGGCTAGAAAAACGCCAACAGACAGACAGACAGACCGACAGACAGACAGGCCGACAGACAGCCCGACAGAAATGAGTGACGTTGATTTTCGTTATTGTAGGCATCATAAAACGCCCAAAAAGTATATTACCTCAAAATCGAAAATTTTCGCGATCACACCTATCGGTGTGGGAAGTAATACTGCTGTATCTTGTTCAAAAATGCGGATCTCAAAGAGCGGTACACTTAATACCAGAGCGCTACCGCTTCTTGTCTAGATGACCATTAAATCTAACAGCACTGAAATAGTAAAATTATTAACGTTTTTCTAGTCTATTCTCATCCAAGTAGGTAATAACTTGTTTCCTCAGATAATTTAAAATGGTTTAGAAGCAGCACATATGACAAACTGGAGTAATGGCGAACCACGGAAGGCCTGAAAAAAGTTATTAGGTTTAGCAAAAACATGGGAATACTTGGTTATCATTAGAGCTGTTGCTCTTAATAGTTTTTGTTGTCGGATATAACTGTGGCAATATAATAAATCACTCGACGGTAATATTACAGACCAGTCACTGAATTACCAGAGAAAGGTAAGTAGGATGCTATATAATATATATAATTGGAATTTTTGTTGTTGATGATTGAATTTTTTGTGCCTTCGTCTTCAGGTGTAATGCGTTTGCGATATATCCTGCTGATTTTTTTTCTTACCACCAATGAATCAGCGTGCTAGTTACGTTTTGACATTTCCTTCGGATACTGGAATCAGCACCGTGAAATTATCCAAAGCACAGGGTTTCATCTGAATAGAATGCCAAATAAAGATTTTAGATTTTTCAGGCAAACATCAGAATCTGAAAGGTCTGAAATATTTTTATTTTCGTCAAATGAGACTGAAAGTCAAAACTGCCACCAGATTTCTAATCAGCATCCTCAAATTATCTAAAACACGAGGTTTTATCTTGATAGAAAGCCAAATAAAGATTTTATATTTTTTAGGCAAACATCAGAATCTGAAAGAGCTGAAATTTTCGATTTTTGTCGAAAGAGACTGAAATTCAAAACTGCGACAGGTTTTGTAATCAGCTCCGTGAAATTATCCAAAGCACGGGGTTTCATCTGAATAGAATACCAAATAAACATTTTAGATTTTTTAGGCAAACATCAGAATCTGAAAGGTCTGAAATTTTTGATTTTTGTCAAATGAGACTGAAGCTCAAAACTGCCACCGGATTTCTAATCAGCATCCTCAAATTATCTAAAACACGAGGTTTCATCTTGATAGAAAGCCAAATAAAGATTTTAGATTTTTTAGGCAAACATCAGAATCTGAAAGGTCTGAAATTTTTGATTTTCGTCAAATGAGACTGAAGCTCAAAACTGCCACCGGATTTCTAATCAGCATCCTCAAATTATCTAAAACACGAGGTTTCATCTTGATAGAAAGCCAAATAAAGATTTTAGATTTTTTAGGCAAACATCAGAATCTGAAAGGTCTGAAATTTTTGATTTTCGTCAAACGAGACTGAAACTCAAAACTGCCACCAGATTTCTAATCAGCATCCTCAAATTATCTAAAACACGAGGTTTCATCTTGATAGAAAGCCAAATAAAGATTTTAGATTTTTTAGGCAAACATCAGAATCTGAAAGGTCTGAAATTTTTGATTTTCGTCAAAAGAGACTGAAACTCAAAACTCTCACCGGATTTCTAGTCAGCATCCTCAAATTATCTAAAACACGAGGTTTCATCTTGATAGAGAGCCAAATGAAGGTTTTAGATTTTTTAGGCAAACATCAGAATCTGAAAGAGCTGAAATTTTCGAATTTTGTCAAAAGAGACTGAAACTCAAAACTGCGACAGGATTTGTAATCAGTACCGTGAAATTATACAAAGCACGGGGTTTCATCTGAATAGAATACCAAATAAACATTTTAGATTTTTTAGGCAAACATCAGAATCTGAAAGGTCTGAAATTTTTGATTTTCGCCAAACGAGACTGGAACCCAAAACAGCTACCGGATTTCTAATCAGCATCCTCAAATTATCTAAAACGCGAGGTTTCATCTTCATAGAAAGCCAAATAAAGATTTTAGATTTTTTAGGCAAACGTCAGAATCTGAAAGATTTTCGATTTTTATCAAGAGAGACTGAAACTCAAAAGTGCGACAAAATTTGTAATCAGCATCATCAAATTGTCCAAAGCACGGGGTTTCATCTGATTAGAATGCCAAATAAAGATTTTAGATTTTTTAGGTAACCATCAAAATCTGAAAGATCTGGAATTTCCGATTTCTATCAAAATAGAGTGAAGCTCAAAACTGCGACCATCTTTGTAATCAGCACCTTCAAATTATCCAAAGCACGGGGTTTCATCTGAATAGAATGCCAAATAAAAATTTTAGATTTTTTATGCAAATATCAGAATCTGAAAGATCTGAAATTTTCGACTTTTATCAAAAGAGACTGAAGCTCAAAACTGCGACAAGATTTGTAATCAGCACCGTGAAATTATTCAAAGCACGGGGTTTCATCTGAATAGAATGCCAAATAAAGATTTTATACTTTTTAGGCAAACATCAGAGTCTGAAAGGTCTGAAATTTTTGATTTTCGTCAAACGAGACTGGAACCCAAAACTGCCACCGGATTTCTAATCAGCATCCTCAATTTATCTAAAACACAAGGTTTCATCTTGATAGAAAGCCAAATAAAGATTTTAGATTTTTTAGGCAAACGTCAGAATCTGAAAGATCTGAAATTTTCGATTTTTATCAAAAGAGACTGAAGCTCAAAACTGCGACAAGATTTGTAATCAGCACCATCAAGTTATCCAAAGCACGGGGTTTTATCTGAATAGAATGCCAGATAAAGATTTTAGATTTTTTAGGCAAACATCAGAATCATTCTCCTCCAGCGTTCCTTTTTTTGAAGAACTTTGACGTTGTAGAATGAGCTGTCGGGGAATTTGTTTCCCGTTGGCTACAACCTGCAGCGTTTCAAATCTAACGTGCACCGACACTTATCCTCTCGACCCGAATAGGCCGAACCAAACGTGCCGCCTGGCATAGGCCGACCGGCTTGATTTGGCATAATTTGGACGCGCCTTTAGGTCAGGGATCTGGACCGCTCTGTGTAGGGATGGGACATCGAAAGAAAACATCGATGTTGGACACGGATATCAACATCGACGGTCTGCCATCGAAAACTATGATATATCGTATTCAAAACATCGATGTTTGAACATCGCAAAAACATCAATATATTCGGGTATTGGTGTTCTTCAATTTAAGTGTTAGAAATAAATAATGATATGTATTTTACTACTAAGTATTTCAAATTTCACAGCATAGTAAACAGGAAATAATAAAGACCAGAAAGTAGCTAAACTAACAAATTCTATTAAATTTTAATAAAAAATAAAAATATATATAATTTTGGTTGTCTATTTCCTTTTTCAAATTGCTTTGCAACTTTAGCGAATTCAAGAAGATGAAATCAACCAATGTCAAATGTCATCTCAAATCAATTTGAAATAGGACAAACAAAAAACAATTCACATAGAAAACTCCATTGTGAGGATGTGAGCCGAGGTTTTTATCAACTTGCCAAATCTAGTAACTTGTGATTATACCCCCCTCCCATAAATTCGAAATGACGTCAATCAGTCACCATCGCGTCGGTGTTGTTTTGGTACAGAATAGTAGTAACTAGTTCACTGAAAGGAAGTAGAATTCACACCTCTACAAAGGAACCCAAAGCGCCTTCAATTGGTATTTTAAATCATGGGGCAAAACCGAAGACCAGAAGACTGCAGACTCGCAAAATTTACGTTTTTGTATATTTTCAGTTTGTAATTAATTGAAACTTTTAAGAAAACATCGATGCAAATTTTTAAAAACATCGATGTTTTCATCGATGGTTCAAGTTAACAACATCGATGGTAAAAACATCGATCATCGGACGTGAAACATCGGTGTTTTCCAAACATCGATAATTATCGCCCACCCCTAGCTCTGTGTGCATTCCACCTTGGACTATACAGTGTATACAGGGTGAGTCAAGCTCAACGACGCCTCGGACTCTTGTGACCAAACGATACTACGTTTCGAAAAATCGACTTTGCAAGTGTACGTAGGTCGAGTTGGACTACATTTTAAAAATAATGACTTTTATATTGCCCTGTATGTTATGCATATTTAGATTCTCGGGTGCATTTTAGTGTGACTTTATGTATCACACATGGGACTTTAAGCGAACCGTTTAGGTGCAAATCACAATTTTGGGTATAAGTAGATGTCACAAAAACATTGAATATCGCAGCTATTATAAATCTTAGAGGGCTGTGACTTTGCCGTGTTACTAAGCATGAAATGTGTCAGCTTACGTTAGACGGTCGAGTTCGAATTACATTTGTACTTGGAAAAATCGGTAGATCAATTAAGGAAATTTCAATCAAAGGCCACTTGATTTTTTCAAATAGGAATGCATAATTTTTTTAATACGATCAAATGTGCAATTTGATAGGCTTTCTAATTATATCAGGTTGTGAATATCAATCTATGGTAGTTTTCATTAAATTTCGAGATTTCAATCAAATCAGTGTCTTCCAATTTCCCTACGTATAAACAAACTAGCAGGCCATGAAATATAAACAAAATCGTATTCAGATGGAAGAAAACAACTAATTTAGCAAAAAGGTCCAGCAGAACTAGAGTAAAAGAACAAGCTTATAAAAATTCCCTACAACAAATCAACTCTAACCAGAAACAACGGCGGTAACATGTCTAAGATTAATGAGAAGCTGGAGTATGACAGAAATGGATAATTTTTACAGTCTACTAGTGACTGCAATGTACTAGAGATTAAAAATTTCCAAAATCACTAAACACTTTGAAATGAAAGCAAAACTTCCAGCGATCGTTGCCATCAGTCTAATATCTTCAGAACGCAATTTCACATTTAATGGTATAAAACAGTAGTCATTTCCGTCAAAGTCAAAAAGTCTCACTGTTAAATTTTTCAGTATCTATTAGCAAGATCGCAAAAAAAGGAATACTGACAAATCATATTTTAATTTTCTGCCAGGTAAATTATGTTTAGTGATTTGAGCAGATTCTTAATTTATTCTTCATCTTCGGCGATCTTGTTTATGAGTACTGAAAAATTTGCAGAACTGCAGTCAGAGGTATCGGTTACTATTTTTTTAAATCATGAAATGCGACATTTTTTTCTGAAGCTATTAAACTGCCAGCAACATTACGTGGTAGATTTCCTTTCAATTCAAAATTATTCATAATGGTTTTGTAAATTGTCAATATTTAGAATATTGTAGTAGCCGGTATGCTATGAAAAATACCCATTTCTGTCGTACTCCAGCCGCTTTTTGACCTTAGATGTGTTATGTCTGCTATTTCTGGTTGGAATTGATTTGTTGTAAGTCATTTTTATAACTCTGTCCCTTTACTTTAGTTCGTCCGTAACTTTCTGCTAAGTTAGTTGTTTTGTTCCATCTGAACATTTTTTGTTTATATTTCATGGCCTGCTAAGTTGCTTATAGGTAGGAAAATTGAAAAGCACCGGTTTTACTGAAAATTTGAAATTAAATCAAAACTACCAGAGATTGATATGTACAACCGCATATCATTAGAAAGCTTATCAAATAGCACATTTGATGGTATAAAAAAATTATGCATTCCCATTTGAAAAAATCAAGTTACCTTTGATTGGAGTTTACTTAATTGATCTACCGATTTGTCCAAGTACAAACGTAATTCGAACCCGACCGTCTAACGTAAGCTGACACATTTCATGCTTAGTAACACGGCAAAGTCACAGCTCTCTAAGATTTATAATAGCTGCGATATTCAATTTTTTTGTGACATCTACCTATACCCAAAATTGTGATTTGCACCTAAACGATTCACTTAAAGTACCATGTGTGATACATAGAGTCACACTAAAATGCACCCAGGAACCTAAATATGCAATAATATACAGGGTGTTCTATTTAAAAAAACATAACTTTGATATGTCACGCTTTTATTAGACACCCTGTATAAATGTCATTATTTTTAAAATGTAGCTCAACTCGACCTACAGACACCTGCAAAGTCGATTTTTCGAAAAGTGGTATCGTTTTGTCACAAGAGTCCGAGGCGTTGAGCTTGACTCACCCTGTATGTATTGCCGCCTGGAGACCATCTATGGTATAGTGTAATGCCCGGTGTCATCTTTACTTCTCTCGCATTCTAATCTGCATGCGCGTCCGCTGTCTGTCTGTCCGTGCGCACCGCTGCCATCCCGGCCGGTCGGCATTCGGTGTCTGGCCGTATTTGGACCGGCAACGGCTTCGATTCGCCGGCCACGCTTGTTTTTGTCACATAATCTCGGTTGTTGACAAATACCTAAATCCCTATTGCATTTACCTAAGGCATGCCTCGTTTAATTAACGAGGTACCATCGGTTGCTTCGGTTCAGCCACGTCGTTCGGTGACGCTCAAACGGAGGCATCTCCAGTATCTCCAAGTATTTCCAACTTATAACACGAGAAAGGATATACAGAGCGGAGACTGAGACAGGGTTAGGAAAATTAGGGAGAAAAGAAGCAAGTATCAAATTTAAGTTCATTTGAATTCATTAAAATATGATAGAAAGTAGATTTAAACGTTACGTAGAAGCCTTAGGTTGAGATGAAGTATACAAGCTGACAGGATAGGTTTGCAACAGCTATATTTGAAACAAAATATATATGTATATATGTTATTTATGGAAATACTAGTGGGACATGCAGTCAATCTTAGAAGATGGCCAATTGAGAAGTTTCAAGAAAACTCTTTGAAATTTTTCAACGTTTCGTCAATAAGACTTCTTCAGGAAAACTACAATATGAATAGACAATGTACGCAAATGAATCTAAAAGTTCTGAATGTTACTTACTTTTCGTGAGGTTAACAAAAAGTCACTAGTCGTCGGAAAGACAGAAATATCATCTTAAATCTACTGTCCTTGTCTTGTTAAAAATTTTAAACACACAACATATTAAAATTTACATTCAAAATATAGGATTCACCCCGATTAAACAAGGGAGAATACACCCTATAAAGATTTCACATTTGTTTAATCGGGGTGAATCCTATATTTTAAATGTAAATTTTAATATGTTGTGTGTTTAAAATTTTTAACAAGACAGTAGATTTAAGATGATATTTCTGTCTTTCCGACGACTAGTGACTTTTGTTAACCTCACGAAAAGTAAGTAACATTCAGACCTTTTCGATTCATTTGCTTACATTGTTTATTCATATTGTAGTTTTCCTGACGAAGTCTATAAACATTGACGAAACGTTGAAAAATTTCAAAGAGTTTTCTTGAAACTTCTCAATTGGCCATCTTCTGAGATTGACTGCATATCCCACTAGTATTTCCATAAATGTCAACTTGGGTCAGTCACTAAATTTTCCAACCATATATGTATATATGTGTATATATCTTTTCCTCCCTCTGCCCCCACAGTTAATTAAAGATATATGTGTGTATTATATATATTTATATAATTATGTAGCGTAAGAGTTTATATTTATAAAAACGAATGGTGTCCACGCACAACCCTTGGTTCCAGTGGACACTTTCACAAAAAAGAAATGCGCAGATTTTTTTGATCACCATGATTTTGAAGTTTTGTGTTTTGTTTTGACATGCAGGCTTCTACCTTCACCGGCAAAGTTATTTATTGATTTGCCCCTAATTTCTAATTTATGATTCTAATTTTTGATATGTATTATGTGAGCAAATAAATTATTATTATTATTCTGATTTTTCAAGTTTCTCTCGCATGACTGCGGTAGCAACAAGTGTTGACGGGCTGTGCCAAGTCAACACCTCAACTGTTACGGGTCTGAACTTAGGAAGGGTCGAACAATATTACAGGTCTTCAGGATTACAGCCTTTTGGAATATTTTGTGTAACCGTTCGTCCAGGCCTAACTGTTGTAGGTGTGGGGTAAATGTGTTTGGTGTAAGGCCTGAGACCGACATAATCAGGGAGACAATAGTAACTTTGTTTTGCTTCCAGAGTCGTTTTATTTCTATCGCAAGATTGGTGTATTTAGATGTCTTCCCAGCATAGGCGTTTATTATTATTATTATTAAGTGCCCGAAGGTCTGTGACAGAGCATTTGGAGCACAAACATTCTGGTTAAAGCTATATTTCTTTTTCAGCATGATCTCCTTTAAGCTCTAAAAGTCATTTTTACCTCACCTTTAAATTACCCTTTTCATAAAGAGAACTGTCTTAGTCATTTGGTTCACAGAAAAATCGGAAAAATGAAGGATGCCGGCTGGATTTGAACCAGCGTCTCCGGCATTCTAGGCCGACGCGTTACCAACTATACCACAGTAAAGGATATACAGAGCGGAGACTGAGACAGGGTAAGGAAAATTAGGGAGAAAAGAAGCAAATATTCAATTTAAGTGCCCGAAGGTCTGTGACACAGAGCGTTTGGAGGATAAGCATTCTGGATAAAGCTATATTAATTTTTCAGCATGATCTCCTTTCAGCTCTAAACATTATCCTTATCTTACCTTAAAATTACCCTTTTCATAAAGAGAGCTGTCTTAGCCATTTGGTCTCACAGAAAAATCGAAAAAATGAAGGGTACCGGCTGGATTCGAACCGGCGTCTCTGGCATTCTAGGCCGACGCGTTACCAACTATACCACGGTTCCCCGTGATATAGTCGATATACAGCGCTGATGACATGGTATCGACTCCGCCGACACCCACCACTCCCTATATTTGCTATTGTTGTTTTTATGTAAAATGATTGGAATTATCTTCCTCTTGCAGAGTAAGCAAGCACCTTTCATTCTATGGAATCCTGGCCGACTGAGGAGTCGAATTTCAGTAACAAACAGAGCTGTGGTGCAACTGTCTCAATATTCAGAGGATATTTCCGAACAAGGTCTGGAAGGAGTGGGATATGGGATTAAGATCAACGGAAAAATAATTAGTAACATCAAGTATGGGGACGACACCGTTGCGTTAGCTGAGAATGCGCAAAACTTGCAAAGACTAATACATCATATTTCTCTATATGGTGAAAACTTTGACTTCCTCAGGAATACGCAAAAAAATCAGAATCATTGCATTTGCCAAGACACCTGCACAGGCTCATCTGATTATTATCAGCGGTAGTACCGTGGAACAAGTGTCCATACTGTAAGCACCAGTTCAGGTTAAGGGAGTTTTAAATAATAGAAAGCTGATTAATGACCACATCTTTACTTCAACATTACTTTTACAGTGTATATTTTAACAGTATACGGTTCCAATCAATAAATCAGTGTGTACTTACTGCTATTCTGGGTTACAGTCAACAATATACAATAATTGCACCCCCAAAATACCTTCACCCTCCACGCGTAAACATAAACATCCCACAACTCTTGAAACAGTCCATCCTATACGACGTCCCCAAACAATCTGCCCACCGGCGCAACTATTACCCGATATACACAAAAGAATAGTTCGCCCAAAGGCGTTAGACGTCAGGAATAGACGACTGAATGGCCGAACATCTGGATAAACGGTAATAAAGCTAACAATACATACAAATATCTGGAGAGTATTGTAAATAAGGTATATGACCTGAAAAAAGAAATCAGATGTCACATTGAATAGACTAGAAAGGCATTTATGAGTATGACAAAATTTTTTATACGGTCAGATATAAGCCTGAAATTCCGGATACGCTTCGGATGATAGATAAGGAACCTATGGGTCTGCAGTCAGTGGGACCGACCTGTGATCCCATCGCTGTATTGTTCTGTGTTTTTTGTCGTTTTAGTTTTGGTAAAAAATTGTACAAATAGAGAACCAGTTTCTAAAGAGAAAAAAGTTATGATAAATTTTTTAGCAGTTGTTTCCACTATACTTGTCTATTTGCCTTTACAATTTGATTAAAAATAATTATGCAAACTGATGGAGTTGCATTTTTTCTGCATTTAATACGATTGTCAATGAAACTGAAAACGTTCAGTATTCATCGTTGCCAAACAAATACTAAATACAGTAGCGTTTTTAAACCTGAAACATATGATTTAAGGACCTTGTACTATTTTTTACCATTGTTTTTATCTTAACAGGTCTTAAACATTTCCCGTTTTTATCTGCTTTGTGGACTATTCTAAGGCGTTTGATAACGTAAAGTGGCCTAAACTGTGGGAAATCCTTATCTCCATGGGAGTCCCTTACCACTTAGTATTTCTCATACAGCAACTCTATGAGTCTAGCTCAGCTCGTGTAAGAATTGATGGTAACCTGTCTGGTCAAACAGCAACCAGAAAAGGAGTTCGTCAGGGATGCGTATTATATATATGAATTTGTCATGAGAGCTGGTATTGGACAACTGGAATGGCGGTATAACTACTGGCGGAAGCAAAATATCTAACCTAAAATTTGCTGATGATACAACCCTTATTGCTGCTTCTCGGGAAGAACTAGTAGCTCTACTGAACGTTTTAGAACAATATAGTGCAGCATACGGTCTTGGTATTAACTACAACAAGATCAAGGTTGTTATCGTAGATAGAGAGATGACAATCATCGAGAAATAAAGTCAATAGGCCGTTGTGAGGTAGTTCAAAGTTTTGTGTACCTCGGTTCTTTGATCGACAATTCAGGTAGCTGTGAGAGTGAGATTCGACGGTGCATTCAACAGGCACGGGTGGCCATGACAAAGCTTACTAAAATATGGCGTGACCATAACATCACTAAAGCTACCAAAATGTCACTAGTTCAGTCTCTTGTGTTCCCCATATTTTTGTATGCCTCGGAAACTTGGACTGTTAAAAAGGCAGATGCTTTTGGAATGTGGACGTAGAGGAGAATGCTGAGAATTCCTTTATACCGCCAATCGAACTAATGTTTCCATACTGGATGAGCTCGGTAATCCAAAGAGACTATCCTCCATTGTGTCGCTGAGAATGCTTACATTCTTCGGACATATTCACAGAAGCGATAATATGGAGAAACTTGTAGTTCAGGGTCACGCCCTGAGTGGGCAGCGCCGTGGCCGTTCCCCTATACGCTGGGTGGATACGACGAGACAGCTGCTTGATATGGGTATTAAGAGCACCACTGAACTGACAGTAAATCGCGAACGATGGCGAGCTACAGTTCTCAAAACTAGTGTCGGCAATACTCTAGCTCCGACTTAATGCATTTTACGAGTTCACAACATGTCTGTTAAGACATTGTGACTATGATGATGATTTCTCTTAACTAGGTGTTCCACCCCATAACTTTGGGTAGATCACCACTAGATGGGACATAGATAAGTGGCGCTCCATTCATGCTTAATCAGGTATGATCAGGTGTTTTTACTACGACAATGGTTTATTGTGATGTTGGTAAGAGCATTGCTTGTACTACTCGTAGTAATAACACCTGACTATACCTGATTAAGCATGAGTGGAGCAACAATTACCTATGTAACACTAGTTAAGAGAAAAACAATGCTTTTACAAACAACTACCACCATCTAGACACGATCCTGGTATGATGATCAAAGCTTTCAGGTTACTCTCATTATAGATAAGGAACCTATGGATCTGCAGTTGGTGGGATCGATTCTTCATCCCATCATTGCGTATTCTTGTTTTTTTTTTCGTCGTCCGCTATCTAGTTAAGCCTTAGCGACGCGGCGGTGTGGCGGCGATTACGCTTGCGATATGGCGTCGTGGTTTCGCATCTATGCCCATTTAGATCCTCGTCTGTAAATCCAATAAATCTGGAAACATGCTCGCGACTGTGCGTTGCGCCATTGACTAATTACTCTCTTTGGAAGCGGAAAGGTGGTAATGAAGAAATCTGTATACATGCTCGCCGCCACACGATACGGTGCTACATAAAAATGGTGGTTCTGATTTAGAAGAGCGCGCTCTAATGCTTCCATTGCGGTACTATATTCGTACATCGGACGAATATAGCAAACGGTTACCGTTGACCATTCGAGATTTCCAGTGTATGCTAAAGATTTTCTCTAACATCATTGTTGCTTTACTATACTTACCTATACTACTACTGATGAATTTCAACTCTCATGTCCACTTGATATACAAATTATTATCTGACTTGTCTTGACTCGAAGTCAAGTCAAGTAGTTGTATCAATAACTTACAAGTTACGCAGGTGGTCACAACTACCTGATTTCTGTCAATACCACTTGAATATCTAATTTATATTAATCATGGTTGTTTTTCGTGGGTTTCGGTCAACGATTGAAACTATAATTTTTCTTCATTACTATGATTTGGTTTATTTTGACCTAAATCATCTTCAGGTGTCTATAAATAAATAGGAAATGGTCTGTGTATAATAAAAATAAAAATAGAAATACAAAAAAACAATTAATTAAAAGAATTATAAACTGTACGTGTAAAGTAGAAATATAACTAAATATAAATGTATATATAAAACTTTTAAACATACACTTAGTGATTTTATTTTCTTTTATTGAAAATGAATACAAAAGAATTAAATTTACTGAGACAGGAAAATAATACCAACAAACGTACTTACGTTAATTTCTGATGTCGGTTACATTTTTGTAAAATGTTTTTGTTTGTGAAGCAGCCTCTACGGGTTGAGAGAGCTGAATGAAATGCACGGCCTTTTTTAGGATGTTGTAAAATACACAGATGTTCTTAAAGTGGTAATAAAAGATTGAAGGAATAATAAGGGTGAAAGCTTTTGTATCTATTTATGTATACATAAATATGGTTTGTTAGAGTTTTTCAAGATGCAGAAACCCTACTTTATCAAATTATTATATATACCGCCTAATTGATTTATATCTGTTCTGAAATTTATTGAATTTGGATGATTCTTAGTATGAATTATTTCCTTTATATTTATTTTGTGCTGGTTACATTCGCGAGTGGATATTTTTGGATTGTCGAAATTAAAATTGTCTTGCTTGCCCAATATATACTCCGTCACAGTGTGTGAAGTCAATTTGATAATTTGTTATATTATGTGTTTCTGTTTTTGAATTTATTAAAATATCTGTATGTTGAGTTTGAAGGTCTGTCAGCTATTTTGATTTTATATGGTTTAAGACAATTTTGATTTTTTTTTATTTATTGTTGGATTATATGGTAAGCGAATATATTGATTTTCTTCTTTATTTGTTTGGTTATTTTGACGATTATTATTATACAAAGTATCGATTCTATTTCTTATTGTTGGATTAAATAATCTATATTGGATAGCTGTTATTAATAAGTGTCTCTTTTACTTTAAAACGAAACGTAGTAGTGAAGAAAAATTATAGTTTCAATCGTTGACCAAAACCCATGAAAAACAACCATAATCTAGAGTCGCGGTCACTAGAAAGATAAGCATTTATATTTATCTTGATTTGATACCTTCACGAAATCACAAACTCGTGTTGCGGGATATAGTATAACAATATAAAACACATAAATTATGACATTTTCCCTGAGCCAATGGTTATGTCTTCATCTGTAAAGCTAGGTCGTTTAAATATTTAAAATAAGCCCTTAATATTAATATTCTCATTTATTTATAAGTTGGATAGATAGATAAATATACATTATTATCTAAGAGATTACAATATTCTTATTGACAAAGCTACATAACAAACAAAATGTGAAATACCAGGGTTGCTTTATATCTCCGTCAATCCACCAGGACGCCGACAGCTCTGACGTGCAATCGAATAGTCTAGTAACTGGAGTTACTAGGTTTTTGCTTTGTTTGCATATATTGAACCACCAACTCGGGCTCTATCGGTAGCTATTAATAGATTGCAAATCGGCCTGCTAGTTTCGGAGATATTGACACCTCAGTTTTAGTAAATAGACATGCTAAAAATATATATTTTCATATATAGAGATACTTGAATTCATTGGAATACTTGAATGAACGGAGTCATATGTGCTATCGTAAGACCTAGTCGAGTTACTTAAAACCTTTACTTGTATAAAAGATAGTAAACTGGTCTGCTGATTTTTCAAATTCTTAGTCACAAAGCAAAACGTAGCAACTACTCATTTGTCTAAGGTATAATGCAACATTACTATACCTGCAGGAGATTGGGAAATAACAAGACTATTAGTGAAATGTTTGTTATAAATGAGAAAGTGTTACAAGCCAACGTGAGCCTAAAAACAGCGACTGATGCAATCAAAGTGGGTTCTAAATAGGTAAAAGGAGAAATGAATGAGTTGTTACCCCCTTGTAGAATAAGCTGCAAAAATTTATCGCGAAAACTCCTACATAAAGATCGCCAAACAATATTCGAGTAGTTTGCTGAATCCCATGGAATCAGTGAACTTCATCTCCATAGTACCCATAAAAGCTTTTATGGCACCTTATCAGTTTGCAAGAAGATGTTTATTCATATATTTGGTTTCAACTCTGATTGACAGACGAAAGAACAATGACTTGTCACGTTTAAGGGAGAATAGAGGAAAAAACATGCCGATGCAAGCAAATATTTTAGATCAGCTGGCCACGTTGAGATGAGGTGGAAGATTAAAGTTAAAATAGCAGTCAAAACCTAGGACAAAGAGCTAGAATGTTCAAGTAGTTGTAGAAGAGCTAGAATGTCCAAGTAGTTATTCTTGGTTTTCCAAAAATAGAATATTTCAACATGGCGATAATAACTTCTTCGACACTCCGTCCTTCATTTCGATCCGTGTCATCTCTCAAGAGTGATAGAGAAGTGACAAGTGTCATTGTTTCTGAATGTCATTCATTTTAAAACGACATTTCCACGTGGTTTATTCAAGAAAGAAATAACCGACTTTACTACAGATATCTGATTTTAATGTGTTTTAAATGTTTAAAGTACTTTGTATTACTTTTCCAATGTTTTGTGACAGCGATTTTGTGTTTTACACAAATTGTGCTATTTTTGTGAAGACTCTCCCATTCAACATCATTTCGCATCAATCTCACTAACTTTTGTAAGTATTTAACATCCCTTTTTGAGATTGTTACTCATGCTCAAAGTTCTATTGTAGCCCTGAAGATGGAATCATAAGTTTCCGAAAGCTTGGAATAAAGTTAAAAGAGTCCACTTTTGCGTTTATTTGTGGCATTCCCAATTATTAACCGTTTAATACTTTGAAAATCTATAATTTATATTAACGGTCTATGAATTCTGACCCAAATTCCTTAAAAAAAATTTACCATTATTTGCCTTCCGTAACAATACGTTCTTTATATTTTCGCAAAAGGAATTTTATTATTCTGGTCACGACTGCAGTCCAAACTGGTGTTTCTCGAAATCCCTCGGTTTTGATAAACACACATCGACATAAAACCGTGATACACTGAAAACCTCGCCGACCACCGACGTAGGCTATATTTATATAGACTAATTTCATATCATTTTGGTCGAATTAGAGAAATTTATCCGGTAATTTGGACAATGATAATGTCCATGTTGTGGGTAGCAGCACCGGAGCTGGTATCCTGTGTTAATGATTATCGATTTCAGCATTCGAAGGTGTATCATTTCGTTGGGAATGCCGATTTATAACTTAGTCCAGTAATTTGTTAGTTGCTTGACCCTGATGTACTTTTAAAAATTATAAGTAGATAAGTAGATCAAAATTTGAATTCTGGGGAACATCTGCATTACATATCACAGAAGGTAGTGCCTATGATCAGTGTGCTCTATAAATGTAGACATTATCTATCTCATAAAAGAAGTTCAATGTATATAATGCATACTTTCTATCTCATTTTAGATATATAATACATGTATGGGGTACCTGTGGAGTGGTTAGATTTAGTTCTGCGCAAGTTTTACAAAATAAGATTTTAAAAATTTTGTTTTCACATGACTGGCTCACAGATACTCAGGACCTGTATATAGAACTGGGAGTTCTTCAGTTGGACAGATTATTACAACTAGAACAATGCAAGTATAAAGTAGTAAATAGAAATCTTAAGTGTAATACACTGCTACCTTTCAATAGAGATATCCATGTACATAAGACTAGAATGCAAAGCAATATCTATCAGGAAAATGTAAGAACTAATATTGGACTTAGTAATCCTTTGAGTCAGGCAATAACTAAATATAATCTTTTACCAGACAGCATAAAAAATATAACATATTATAATATATTTCTAATAAAACTTAAAGAATATCTAAAATTGTAAAACACATTAGGTAGACTTTTTATTGTTCTCTTAGTTTTACGTTTTTAGGCTAGCATTTAATTAGGTATCCATTATAATTATTTATACATATAGATTGAAATACTGTATTGACGTAGTTGTAACTGTAACTAGTTATTACTCCTGATACCAGTGTTTTATACACTGTTTAGGGAATTTGAATGATAAGTAACTGAGCAAATGTCTAATGATCAATAAATATTTCAAAAAAAAAGTGTCGCTTTCACTACAACATTGAAGTCTACTAACACCTCCCAGCACACTCGAGGGAAGTCAAACAGTGTTTAGAACAAAGCATGTACAGGGTGTTTCAAAAAAAGGTGACCCCCATCTATAGGATAGCACATCACCATAGTCACAATGTCTTAACAGACATGTTGTGAACTCGTAAAATGCATTTACTCATTTTACGAGTTTCTCTTGGGATATCTTTAAGATCTTTAATGCAGTAGTTCCTTATTTTCTTTCTGCATCCTCATGCCGTTGACCAGATGGCAGCTACTGGTTCATCTACCTTTAGGGGCAATTTCTCACCCCAAGAACAAGAAGGTGTCCTGATTCTTCTCAACTCGTCCATCCAAAGCTGTAAGTTGAGAAGAGGTTGCTGCTTATACCGACAGTATTTCGGTTCCTTTTAGTCGCCTTTTACGGCACGCAGAATATACGATGGGAGATATTCTAACCCGCTCCCACACGGGTGGGGTAGCTAGAAAACTAAAAAATAATTGGAGTTTGCTAAGCAAAAATTTTTCGTAACGCCTTCTGTATTCAAGATACAGGGCGTTGAAGAAAAAAAATACATATTTTTTGCGATTTTGCCGAGACTACTGGCCACATTGTAACGAAATTTCATACGAATATGTTTTGGAAGATAACACACTGATAAAGGAGCTCTCTGACTTCAGAAATTGGCCAATAGCTAGCAGGGTCTGAAAAATAAGTTCTCATTTTGCCGCTATTGTTTCTGGTTAGAGCTAATGTGTTGTAAAGAATTTTCATAACCTTGCCTCGTTGTTCTAGTCCATTTTTTAACTTAGTTAGTGTCTTCCACTTCAACAATGCGCTTTTGTTTTTTCTTCATGGCTTGCTAGGCTGCTCACACGTAGGAAACTTGGAATACACTGAATTGGCTGAAAAGTAGAACTAAAATAAAAACCAAAAAAGAGTGATACTGACAATGCGATATCGTTAGAAAGGTAACAAAATTTTACATTTAATTCTACAAACCAAAATAGGCATTCCCGATTGAAAAAATCAAGTTATCTGCAATTGAAATTTCCCTAATTAAACTACAAGAAGAATTCAATTTTAACCGTCTGACCTAAGGTGACGCGTTTCATGGTTAGTCGGACCGCAAAGTCACGGTATTCTAGGTTTTATAATCACTGCGATATTCAATTTTTTTGTGATACCTACTTATACCAAAAATGGTGATTTGCGCCTAAACGATTCGTTTGAAGTTCCATATACAGGGTGTCCCAAAAAATAGTGTCAAGCGGAAGTCCAGAGATAGAGCTCACTTAGAAGTATCTGAATCACCCCCATATATGTTATGCAATTTTTTGTAGTTTCCGAGTTATGAATTTTTTTCTGAATTTTAGAGACTTCTCTACCCCGACAACTTAAAACTTTTCCAAAAGAAAAATTAAAAGACTTTTCCAAATTATCTTTTTTGCTAATTAATCTTTAAGAGTTTATTGTTGATACGTAAAATAATCGGCTTCGTAACTTTGATAAAAGTCATACAAATTTTAGTGTAAAGTGAAAAATTTACGATCTGATAATTATGACTTAAATCTTCGACTCGCAATTAAAAATTCAAAGAGGTGATATCATGATTTCTGGGCAGGTCTAAAAAATTCTTCAGACTCTCAGCTATCACAATCATTAAAAAAAAGTAGTACTTAATGGGGCTACTTTCGCTCCAATTGACCTTCAAAGACAAGAGGTGAAGATTTCTTGAAATTAGCGATGTGTCTTTCAATTAATCGATAACTTATGTTAACGCGTTAGTAGCAGATTGATTGTCATTGCCGCAATAATAAACGTTAAAAACGTTGCATACATTAAAAATTTATTAAAAAAAATCCTATTTCTTGCTAAAAAACCACAAGGAGCGCATTCTTCAAAACCGGTTTTTACCTGGGCGCCAACAAAAAGGGCTAACGCTAACGCAGTAAACGATGGCGATCTCAGAAAGAGATAGCTATGATATTGTTGTGGTGTCTTTTCAAAGTGTGTCATTGCATAGATTGTTTTCGTTGTCTTTATTCAGTCGTCTGTCTGTCTTTGCGGCTTTAAAACGCAACGCTTTTGTTTGGATTGGTGTTGTTTCTGTTGTCTGACTACTTGGCTATTCCTACGGACCTTGAGTGCACGACAACTGACTTTAACAATGCTGTTTTCTGCAAGAGACTATGCAACTAATGGATAGGTCGCGGTGGACCCACTGAATGGCCGCCACGGTCACCTGATTTAAATCCGATAGTTTTTTGTTTGGGACTACTAAAAAAACTAGTTTATGCTAAAGGGTCTAAACATCAGCGAATTACGCAACAAATTAACATCAGGCTGAAGAAACAATAAAAAACAATGGAAGAGCTTTTGTTAACTTAAAAAACAATTTTTTCTGAAGATGTAGATTATGCATCGAACAAGAAGGTAGACATTTTGAAAATTTCTTGTGAAATTTAATAAACTTAGTGAAGAAATTTGATAATTTCGCTTCATTTTACAATTTCCCACTTACAAAAAAGAAGTCGTACAAGTAAAAAAAATCTTAGCAAGCGACAGGTGGTCATCTATCGATATTCTGGTCGCACTGAATGTTTTTTATTGCGGCACTGACAATCATTCGGCTATTAGCGCCCTAAACTTAGTTATTGTTTCATTTAAAATCCCATCCCTAATTTCAAGAAATCTCCATCTCTTGTTGTTGAAGGTGGATTGGAGACAAAGTAGCCCCACTAAGTACTCCTTTTTTTTTAATGATTATGATAGCCGAGAGTCTGAAGAAGTTTTTAGACCTGCATAGAAATCATGAGATCACCTCTTTAGATTTTTAATTGCGAGTCGAAAATCTAAGTCATAATTAACAGAACGTAATTGTTTCACTTTACACTATAATTTTCATGACTTTCATCAGATTTACTAAGCCAATTCCTTTACGTGTGAACAGTAAACTCTTAAAGATTAATTAGCAAAAAAGATAATTTGGAAAAGTCTTTTAATTTTTCTTTTGGGACAGTTTTAAGTTTTCGAGGTAGAGAATTCTCTAAAATTCAGAAAAAAATTCATAACTCGGAAACTACAAAAAATTGCATAACATATATGGGGGTGATTCAGATACTTCTAGGTGTGTTCTATCTCTGGACTACGGCTTGACACTATTTTTTGGGACACCCTGTATGATACATAAAGTTACACTCGAATTCAACAAGGAATCGAAATATGCAGTGACATATAGTAAATATAAGCTCATTTTGAATGAGAATAAAACAGTAATTGTTAATTATACTGCTCGGAGACAAATTCCCACTAGTTTCGCTAGTAGTTTTGTACTTTCAGATAGTGCAAAATTATTAGGTACCATTTATGACAGCAGGTTAACTTTCACTGATCATATTGACCAAGTATGTAAGAAATTAAACAAGGCATTCTATGCTATACTACAGCTGAAAAACACTCTTAACCAAAAAGGCTTACTTAATGTATATTATGCTTTAGCATACACTCACCTGTCATATAACGTCATGATATGGGGAGCCTCTAATTATAGAGATAGAGCTTTCATTACCCAGAAACGTATACTAAGGCTTATTTTCAATGTTTCAAATCGAGGTACTTGTATAAATATTTTTAGGGAAAACAATATTCTAACATTATCTTGTATCTATATTTTAAAGTGTGTTTCATTTGTAAAAGTCAATTTTAATATGTTCTTCACCTTAGGGCAATACCACGATTATAATACAAGAAATGGTGAATTACTAGTAATCCAAAACCACTCCACTGCTTTATACAAACATAGCCCGTATTATAAGTGTGCAATTTTTTACAATAAGCTGCCGTTGTCATTGAGACAGCAAAATGACTATCATAAATTTAAAAACAGTGTGAAGGACTTTTTGATCAAGAACTGTTTTTGCTCAGTCGATGAGTTCCTCTCTTCGTAGCTGACGTAAGCTTTTAATGTAATTTTTAATGTGTGGACTTTGTAGATTTTGTCACGACTGAGTGCCCACTGGACTAATTTTACGTTTTGGTATCATCTTATTTTTACATCTACTGAGATAAAGTTTTTAGTATGTATTAAAATTAGGATGTCTTTAGTTGTATACTTGCGTATTTGATTCCGTTTCATGTATGACAATTTGTACATTGACCTGCCATATGCAACTTTTGGTTGTCTTTCTGGAATAAATGATTGATTGATTGATATAAGTAAGTAATTCAAAAACCTGTAAGTTCGATATGAATCACCCTGTATAAACGTTAACATTTCGGTGAAAATACTTTAATATTATAGCCTCCCAAGGGTCCCTACCCAATCAAGTGATATATTTCTGAAATATCTTTTAGTAAGCCCACAATCTTCCGTCTACTCGCTATTGACCCACCCTGTATATGCAGCCATTTATCAACATCCTCGTCCAACATTTTTGAGCTGAATGTCTAGCAATGATTTCAGAGGCATATCACATTACATAATTATTTTTCACTTAATATTTTTTGTACAAGGCTATTTTTTAATATATATGTATATATTGTACAGCTACAATGAAGCTTTCATCATACTTTGTATTTCATATATATTATGTCTGGTGTAAAAACGTCTAACATATTGTTTATAGTTTATGTATAGTACTTAAAACTTACCCAGTTTTTGTTATTATGTATTTTTTTAGGGGTATCTACCACAAGTATTTTTAATCCTACTTTTTGTTACGTTATGAGTTATTCCTTTCTTGCACTCCTAATTACATTTGTATCTATCTATATATAACTTTTTCTTGTCACTGTAAATTAGTATGAAGCCCAGCACAAGATTTTCTTTTTGGGCATTTTTTCGAATTTATTGTGAAACTTTTATACAGGGTGGGCCAATAGTGCGTGGACGGAGGATTGTGGGCTTACTAAAAAATATTTCAAAAATCTGTCAATTGATCATGGTAGGGACCGTTAAGGGCTATAATGTAAAAATATTTTCACTCAAATTTTGACGTTCATACAGGGTGATTCATATCAAACTTACATTTTTTTTAATGGAACCCCCTATATATTATTGCATATTTGGATTCCTTGGTTAATTCTAGTGTGACTTTATGTATCACACATGGAACTTAAGACGAACCGTTTAGGCGCAAATCACCATTTTTGGTATAAGTAGGTATCAGAAAAAAATTTAATATCGCAGCGATTATAAAACTTAGAAGGCCGTGACTTTGCGGTACGACTAAGCATGGAATGCGTCATCTTAGGTCAGAGGGCTAAATTTGAATTCTTTTTGCACTTGGAGAAATCAGTAGATTGATTAAGGAAAATTCAATCACGGATAACTTGATTTTTTCAAATGGGAATACCTATCTTGGTTTAAAGGATCAAATGTAAAATTTGATTGCCTTTCTAACGATATAGCATTCTCGATATCAGTCTTTTTTGGTTTTCATTTTATTTCAAATTTTCTGTCAAATCGGTGTTTTTCAATTTTCCTGCGTGCAAGCAGCCTAGCAGGCCATGAAAAATAAACAAAAGCTCGTTAATATGGAAGAAACCAACTAACTTAGTAGAAAAATGCAAACTAACTAGAGCAACGAGGCAAGATTATGAAAATTCCTTACAATGAATTAGCTCTAACCGGATACAACAGCCGCAAGATATCTAATGTCAATCAGTAGCTGGGCTATGACAGAAGTGTTTGTTTTCCACAGCATACTAGCTATTGATGTCTACAAGAGCTTGACAACCTTCCAAAATGATTAAAAATTTTGAAACAAAAGGAAAACTACCAGCGATTTTTGCTTACAGTCTAACATCTTTAGAATGAAATTTCACATTTAATGGGATAAAAAAATTAGTCATTTCCGTTTAGTTAAGTCAAAAGTGAGGATATCTCCAACTGGAGCATTCTGAACATCTATTGAAATAATGCTAGAATTTTTTAATTACGCTATGTTGTAATTGTGTTTTTTTCATGTAGTTTTCTGCGAAATAAGTTATATTTTACAATTCAAACAGACTGCAAATCAAGTTTCACTTTCCGCGATTTTGCTAATAAGTGGAAGTACCTACTGAAGAATTTGAAGGGTTCCAGTCAGAGGTATCATTACTTTTGATTTACGGAAATGGCTACTCTTTTATAGCATTAAAAGTGAAAATTTATTCAAAAGACATAGATATTCTACTGCCAGCAACAATCAGTAGTAGTTTTCCTTTGATTAAATATTTTTTTATTGACTTTGGAAATTGGCTAATAGCTAGTAGGCTGTGAAAAATGAGCGTTCTTGTTACCGCTATTGTTTCTGGTTAGAGCTAATATGTTGTAAGGAATTTTCATAATCTTGCCTCGTTCCTCTAGTTAGTTTGCATCTTTCTACTAAGTTAGTTGGTTTCTTCCATATTAACGAGCTTTCGTTTATTTTTCATGGCCTGCTAGGTTGCTTGCATGCAGCAAAATAGAAAAACACCGATTTGACTGAAAATTTGAAATAAAATGAAAACTAAAAAAGATTGATATAGAGAATGCTATATCGTTAGAAAGGTAATCAAATTTTACATTTGATTCTTTAAACCAAAATAGGCATTCCCATTTGAAAAAATCAAGTTATCTGTGATTGAAGTTTCCTTAATTAATCTACTGATTTCTCCAAGCGCAAAAAGAATTCAAATTTATTCCTGTGACCTAAGGTGACGCATTTCATGCTTAGTCGTACCGCAAAGTCACGGCCTTCTAAGTTTTATAATCGCTGCGATATTCAATTTTTTTCTGATACCTACTTATACCAAAAATGGTGATTTGCGTCTAAACGGTTCATTTAAAGTTATATGTGTGATACATAAGGTCACACTAGAATTGACCAAGGAATCCAAATATGCAATAATATATAGGGGGTTCCATTCAAAAAAATGTAACTTTGATATGAATCACCCTGTATAAACGTCAAAATTTAAGTGAAAATATTTTAACGTTATAGCCCTTAAGGGTCCCTACCATGATCAAGTGACAGATTTTTGAAATATTTTTCAGTAAGCCCACAATCCTCCGTCCACGCACTATTGGCCCACCCTGTATATGATAAAAATGTATCCACTTTTTCCTCATGTCTGTGTATTGATTTTTTGTTATTATGTATTTTCTTTAGGGCATCTAGGTTTAGTATTTTTGATCCTATTTTTTGCTACGATGTGAGTTATTTCTTTCTTACGCTCACCTTTGTATCTATATATAACTTTGAGTTCGTCACTGTGAATTAATTTGAGGCCCAGCACAAGATTTTTCTTTTTGGGCATTTTTCAAATTTATTACGAATCTTTTATCTATAATTGAAATGTATCCACATGTATGTATTGATTCTTTCTCACAATAAACTACTAAACTACTAAACTAATTCACAGCATGTAATGAGAATTTTCTTTTTCGGTGAAATAAAATATCTAACATTGTAAAATGTAGGATTTTAGGAAGAACATGCTATGGTTAGCTACATCGGTACAAATAATAATTATGAGTTAGAATTTGGTCTAAACCTTGGCCTGAATAGCCTAATATAGCGAAACGTTTATCGGGTGTGGAAAAAATCGTGACTGTGTAGTGTCTGATAAATAAACAAATGAAACAAACTCCAGACGCTTTTATTTTGAACGCCCAATTCACGGAAACATCGCCGTCCATTACCAATCCACTTTTTCACCCACGAAAATCGCCGACGCCATCGCGTTGTGTTCTTTGTGAGGTTAGGCGTATCGATTAGTTCCTTTGCTGTCTTTTGGATAGTATCCAGAAGCTTTAGAGAGTGTTATTTTCGTTGGGGCTTGTTACCATAAGCTGCGGTTGCATATTTTTTGAATAACAAACATCTTACAGTACGACCTGGATGTTGGAAAGAAGGCATCTCCACACATAGAGGCAATACTCCAACAATGGTCGGATCCAGTGGCGGCTCACTAATGAGAGCAAGTGAGCAATTGCACCCCCTTGAATTTTTGAATCAAACAAAATAATCAAAGGTTGTAGTGTCTGCTGTTCTTATGCACGTTTAGCAAGTATTGTTACGTCGTGATTCACCGTCTGCGCACACACATGGATCGCCGCGCTGGCCGTTCGCCGCGGCCCGCAGCTCCTGTGAGCATAAACAAGGCGTTGCTACATCCAGCCATATAAGTTCCATTAGAGGTGGGGGTAGCTAACATTTCTAGCGTTTCCAATGCCGCCTAAACGTAGCAGTGGAGCAAGAATTTAGTCTGCTCACGATAGTATTTACTGTCTACGATAGTACAGTCGTTGTTGGTCTACGTCGCGTCGTGACTTTGTATCCGCAGCGAAAACATAGGCGTGGTATAATAGTTTTACACGGTTTGAAAATGAATTTTGTCGGGTTTTTGATAAACAATGCGTTTTCACGGCTAAGCTACGATGAGAAAATTGGAGTAAAAAATCTTAATAACAATCCCGATGACAACGTCTGAAGCGGAACGCCAGTTTTCTAGGCTGAAGAGAATCAAAACCTTCCTAAGGAATACCATGAAAGAAGACAGATTAAATGCCCTCACCATGTTATCGTGCGAGAAGGAATTCATTAATGACTTTCCAGACTTTAATGAAAAAGTGATAGAACTAGTCTGTACATTAAAAACGCGCAAATTGGACTTTTATCGTCAACTATAATTGGAATGTGAAGTGCAACATTTAAAACTATTTAAAATAAACTGTAAAACGAATAGGTTGTCGACGAGTCATATAAATTATACTTAAGGATTGGGTAAGTGTTTCTTTATATCGCTTTCACCAATTTTTGCAATTATGCACCCCCTATCTGAACCACCTAGAGCCGCCACTGGTCGGATCTATGCCCTGTAGAGCAGTAGCAGTTGCTCTGGTATATACAGCTTCCTGCAGCGGAATAAAATTCCAAGCCTCTAGGATGCTGTTTTAGCAATACTGACGACGTGATCGTGCCAGGACATGTTATTGTTGATGTTGAACCCCAAAAGCTTGACTCGACTATTGGATGACCCTCAATTTCCACAGTCGGTAAGCTAACGTGACACCTCTTTGTCAGTGTTGTTGCCTGAGTTTTCTGTACGTTAAACTATGCCTTAATAATAAGAGAATAGAATAGATAATAATTATTCTAAATTTCTCTCGCATAGTTGCGGTAGCAGCAAGTATTTACGGGTTGTGCCAAATCAACACCTGAGGAAGACCCCACAATACTACACGTCTTCAGTATTACAGATTTTTGGAATAGTTTTTGTAACTTTTTAACCATTAGGCCCAACTGGTGCACAAGTCCCTCTTGCGGAGTAAGCAAGCACCTTCATTCCATGAAATCCTGGCCGACTGATAGTCGTTGTTCAGTAAGAGAGCTGTCGTGCAGATAGCGGTGGGAGATTCACACTCACCCAACAGCCGACTAGATCTATCTGGATGACTGAAATGCATGGTTCGCAGAGAGATACGGGGGAGTGGTGGGGGTCGACGGATTCGATATCATATCGTTGACGCTGTGTATCGGCTATATTGCGGGTCACCGTATAGTATAGTTGGTAATGTGTCGGCCTAGAATGCTGGAGACGCTGGTTCGAATCCAGCCGGTACCCTTTATTTTTCCGATTTTTCTGTGAACCAAATGATTGAATTTGTCTCCCTCTTGCGGAGCAAGCAAGCACCTTTATTTGATGTTGTCATATTTAAAAGAAAAACTTCACACTACTTCACTTTTATACAATCTGACATATCTTTTTATTTTTAATAACCTCAAATGTGACCACTCATTTGACATTTCACTGACAACTGACAGGCGTCACAAACTACTTACCGTGAGAGAGCGCACAAATAATGCTTTTCAGCGGAACGCCAACTGTTGAGATGTAGCGGCTACAAAAGTAGCGGCTCTCGATCTTTCTGCTGAAACATTGTTTCTCTCTTAGGTAGTTGTTCCACCTCATAACTTCGGGTAGATTACCACTAGATGGGACATAGATAAGTGTCGCTCCATTCATGCTTAATCAGGTATAATCAGGTGTTTTTCTACAAGTATTAAAAACAATGCTCTTACCAACATCACAATAAACCACTGTCGTACCACAAACTTTGAACTAACTCACAACGGCCTATTGACTTTATTTCTCGATGATTGTCATGCTCTCTATCTACGCTAATAACCTTGGTCTTGTTGTAGTTAATATCAAGACCATATGCTGCACTGTGTTGTTCTAAAACGTTCAATAGAGGTAGTAGTTCTGCCTGAGAAGCAGCAATAAGGGTTGTATCGTCAGCAAATCTTAAGTTAGATATTTTGCTTCCGCCAATAGTTATACCGCCATTCCAGTTGTCCAATACCTGTTTCATCACAAATTCAGAGTAAATGTTAAATAACATCGGAGATAATACGCATCCCTGACGAACTCCTTTTCTGGTTGCTGTTTGACCAGACAGGTTACCATCAATTCTTACACGAGCTGAGCTAGACTCATAGAGTTGCTGTATGAGAAATACTAAGTGGTAAGGGACTCCCATGGACCCATGGAGATAAGGATTTCCCACAGTTTAGGCCATTTTACTTCATTACTCAAACGTCTTAGAATAGTCCACAAAGTAGATAAAAACGGGAAAATAATGCTCTCTGGCTTTTTCAATAATCTGTCTTAAGTTTAAGATCTGTTCACGCGTACCGCGTCCTTTTACGAAACCTGCCTGCGCCTGAAAAATTTGCTAGTCAATAAAACCCTCCAAACGAGACTGTAAAATATATAGTTGAGCCTTGCTTGCATGAGAGATTAACGAAAGTAGGTGATAATTGTCTGGATTTGTTGGAGATCCTTTTTTATGAAGTGGAACAGAAATGGATGTGCACCATTTATCTGGCCAAATACCGGAGGACCAGACCCTCTTACAAATATTATATAAAAGAGAGATGCCGTCTTCACCCAAGCATTTTAATGTTTCGGCAGAGATAGCATCAAGTCCTGTAGCTCTATTAGTTTTTAACTTGTTGAGGGCATGTTCCACTTCAGACAAAAGAATATCAGGTTCATATTCAAAATCCAATGAGAGGGCCTGAGGGCCATCCTCAAGGTACAGGTTTTCGCAGTAATTTCGCCATACCTCAATAACCTCATGCAAGTTGGTAATTAGCTGTCCCTCGGGATTTTTAATAGCCCAAGATTTGGGTTTAAAATCCTGACTGAGGCATTTGACCTTAAAAAACATCTCTTTCGGATGATTAGTATTGGCACGCATCTCTATTTCCTGGCACAATTGCTGTATGTAAGAGTTCTTATCTCTTCGGCATAGTCTCTCAATCTCGCATGAGAACAACTAGTTAAAAGAAAAACAATGGCTGAATGCAACTATTGTCTTTCCCAAAGTATCCAGGAAGTATCTTTCTTAACTCTGCTCTGTTAACTAGATGGCGTCTCTTGTTGTACGTGATGGATACTATTTTTACGGTCCCTGTAGAGGCAGCGGTACGTGCCGTACCGTGTTCTTAGCGGCCGCGCGGCACAATAAAATTTTATGTGTCACATTAAGAGGAATCTGTACCGGTGCGGCGGTACGGCGGTGCCGGGGCCGTTGAGAAAGCTTATTAATGCGTCCTGCGATCAAAGTAAGAATCCAGAGGATGCTACCGAGGAGGCAAGAAGCCGCCGCGCCGCCGCCGTTTCCGTATTAGAAGCACCGTATCGGTGCTTAGAGCCGCGCTGGATGCGCTTTCAGCGGGCTTTTTTCTTCGCCGACCGAGAAATATATCAAAGCCTAAATGTGCGCAGAGGACGCGCTTTAGAAATCCGAGAACCATACCACATAGTCTGGGAGCCAGCAAAAGTAGTAGTCAGGGCTCGAAATGGACTTATTCACGAAGCGCAACGCGGTTTTTGACAAGGCGTACTATAAGTGAAACAGAAAGCTATTTAACATAACCTACCGCAAACACTATCACCCTTTTTTAGAAATCAAAAGGGTTAAGAGTCAATTACGCTAATGGCTGTCGCTCAGCGTTAAGGCTTATTGTGCACTCCCACTTGACGGGACCAAACAGAGTCCCATCCTAAGTTATTTGCAAATCTTCAATTATTGATTATACTTGTAAGGTTACAACATTTTACTGATATTCAAACGTAACCTGTTCCTCTGAGCTAACCTCTATCGTTCCGCCGCTCACCGCTCCTATCAGATGCACCCGCGCGACCGCGACATCTCATCCTGAGGCGGTTATTCCTCATACATCAAGAACCCAACGGTACAACCGCACATTTATTTCAAGGGTGTCCAAGGCTTGGAATGGACTTCCAGGAGACGTATTTATTGCGTCTGCGTCTGCCTCTGCGTCCATTCAAATGCCGCGTTAACAAACTTCCCCCATCCTAACCCTTTCACAGCAGCCGCGGTACTATGGTATTTAGGTTCTGCCTACGCGGTCTGCTCAGTTATATAAAAAAAATCTGCCACAATAGCAGAATTTAGGTCCTATTCTGATCCCTGTGTATCCTTATAAGGATCCTGAGTCTTCAGCTATCCCAAACTAGTGAGAAAGGTGGTGATTTCCGGGATTTCCTTCAACCTAGCGCTAGCGTTGATAAGGCAGCTACGCATTCGCAAAGCAGGTGTTCAACATTCTCACCTTCCTATCCAAATCCAAATCCCCTGCACAAGACTGTATCACTTAACTTCATACCATACTACTGCATTGGCCATTAACAGCAGTCGCAATGCAGTAGTATTTAGCATTGAGAGAGGGAAAATCTTATTTGGCTTTCTATTAAGATGAAACCTCGTGTTTTGAATAACTTAAGGGTGCTGATTGCAAATCTGGTTTCAGTTTCGAGTTTCAGTATCGTTTGACGAAAATCAAAAAATTCAGATCTTCAGATTTACCTTAAAAAACCGATAATCTTTGTCTGGCTTTCTATTAAGATGGAATCTCGTGTGTTTTGTATAATTTGAAGAAGCTAATCACAAACACCGTGGCTGTTTTAAGTTTCAGTATAGTTTGACGAAAATCAAAAAAAATTTTGATTTCTCAAATTTTCAGGTTTACCTAAAAAAGACACGAAATTTTTATTTGGCTTTCTATTAAGATGAAACCTCGTATTTTCGATAATTTAAATGTGCCGATTACAAATCCTTTCTCAGTTATGAGTTTCAGTGTCGTCTGATGAAAATCAAAAATTACAGATCTTTCAGATCTTAGGTTTACCTAAAAAATTGAAAACGTTTATTCGGCTTTTTCTTAAGACGAAACTGCATGCTTTGGATAATTGGAGGGTGCTAATTACAAATTCTGTCGTAGTTTTGAGTTTCAATATCGGTTGAGAAAAATCAAAAGTTTCAGGTGTTTCAGAATCGAAAATCTGTATTTGGCCTTGTATTCAGACGAGACCTCGTGTTTTGAATAATTTGAAGGTGCTGATCACAAATCTAGTCGTAGTCTTGAGTTACAGCCTCCTTTGAGGAAAATAAAAAAATTCAGGATCAGGTTTGCCTAAAAAAGTCGGAAATCTTCATTTGACATCGAACACCTTTAATTTATCTAAAACACGACATCTCATCTTAATAGAAAGCCAAACAAAGGTTCTCTTTTTTTTTGTTAAACCTGAAGCTGTGAAAGATCAGATCAGAACACTATGACCGGATGTAATCATCATCCTCAGATTTCCCAAAATACGAGGTTTTATCTCAATAGAAATCCAAATAAAACTTTTAAGCCACGTTGGTAACACTGGCAAGGAAGCTGTCAGCTCACTTAGTGCTGGGAATCGCCGGAACAACTCAATGGGAATGTACCTGCACTTGCACTAATTGAAGTGCATACAGGCCTTTAAGGGACCCTCAGGTGTGGCTTCCTTGTGTATCTGTTTCCTAGACAACATCTACGAGACGGCGGTATTCATTTGGCGACGTTGTCATATTTCAAACATAAGTCAATTTTTCATGCGTATGCCTACGCGTTTTGATGTTTTCAGTTATCTCTTTTTGTTTTGTGCCAGTATGTTGAGTTTTGTGCCGGTCATTCTTCCGTATGTGACACAAGCTGACAACACCGTACTTCAAAATTAACCTACAAAATCGCTTTAACTGCAACGAAATGTCATATTGACATGTAATGTGGACATTTCGTTACTTGAGTATTACTCAAGGAAGCCTTACCTCAAGTAGCTGCCGAAACACCAAACTTTTCTTACGGGCTCCTCAAGTATCATGGGACTGTACAGCGCACCCACTTGATTCTTATTTGTCTGTTCATTTGTAACACTATTTATATTTGTATCAGATGTGATGATAATTGATATCATGTTAATCACGGCAGCGCCGCGCCCTAGACCTATCAATCGCTTCGACTTTTCTAGAACGATGACGTCATCGTTCTTTTTTTAGTTTCACGTAGGCCATGACCAGAGATGCAGGCTAGTGTAAAAGCAGGCCGTGATATTTCGCATTTGTATATGTTTGGCAATAAACTGTATTTTACACTGAGTACGTGAGATTCTTGAATGCGTGGACCAGGAAGTGTCCACCCTAAATTTACAAGGACTCTTAAGTATCAACTATGAATACGACCCTTTAGCCTTGAACGCACTGGGTCGGACGGTACGGTACGAACGGTACGCACTGAATTTTTCAAAAATGTTTAGCACTGATTTGCCTATGGGTGCGCGCACTGGGTCGTCACTGTCGGAACAGGACCATCCGCACCTTCCGCCGTCCCATAAAATCACGAAAGAAAGATTTCTAGGCATGCCGACCGTCCCGACCGGCCGTACCGATGACTCATCAGCCCTTCGGTGCTTCGGTACAGACGTTCCGCCGTTTCAGTTGAGCAATACTGGTTGCAAAGCGAGCATGAATGTTCCCAAATTAATTACGGTGATAGAAAACTACCCCGATCGCTTTGATAGCAGTCTCTGCTTGTCTCTATTGTCCGTCCGTACCGACCGTACCGACCGACCCAGTGAGCGCAGTCACCTAAAAAAAGGTGTGTATTGTTCGTACCGTTCCGTCCGATCCAGTGCGCGCTTAGCTTTAAGCCGGCGCCACATATGCGGGCATTTGCCGAATATCAATATTCGCCGTTTTTTCAACCTTGCTCGCCGAATAGCGAGCACGTATCGCCCTACATGTGCGTAGTTGGCTATGTTTAGTTTCGAGAAGAAAGGGAATGGGAAAGCCCGACCATTCGCACAAACTGCTCCAGCCACACTAGTAGTCGTTTTCCGAATTGCGAATATTCGCTGTTTGTTGTTTCCTAAATGCCGCATGTGTGGCGCCGGCTATGGCGCCGGCTGAATGCTCGGTGCTCGGTATATGGCGAATATTCGGGTAAAATCTTGCAGCCACATAGCCGAATAGCAAATAATCGGGGTTCGTTGCTCGCCGAATCCCGCATATGTGGCGCCGGCTTTACAAAAGCCACTCAATCTGAGTGAATCGTTTACGAGAAACTCATAGCTAGTGAGCTGGCTCCTGGACTAAGGAGCATAGTAAATTTTTTGCGGCGACGACACAAGAAATCCACACGATGCGACGACGGGCGGACTACTTGCTTATTTTTATACATTATACATTAGGCATAGACCAAATGTGTGGACGGTGAGTTATTTACTGTGCGTGTCGGCGGGATTAAAAGGAAAAACTTATATAACTTTAAAGAAATGATGTCTTATTTGGTAAAAGATTTTTCTATTTCAGCCGGGCAAAAAATGTAATAGCTTCGCTTCCTATATGGGTGATCACTGACCTAGGGACATAAGAATAAAGAACAGTTTAAGGATTTCTAAGATTCAGGTAGATAAAAAAAGATTAAAAGAAAGTTTAATAGCTTTCTTCTAGGCCGACAAACACCACGAAACCTTCGAGATGTACGTAACTTGGTCTCTCAAAATCAAGTCAAAGAATAGATTAGAAGATCGAAGACTTTGAAATGTGGACGTTACGCCAGCTTTCGAGAATTCTATGGATAGAAGTTCCACCCAAACCGCAAAGTAGCTTACTTAGGTCACATTCTCAAAGCTCCAAATATAGGCTGCTAAAAGAAACTGGTGTCACGTTAACGACATCTCAACTGTAGTGAGGAGAGCAGAAGACGGCACTCTACACATCGTTGGCCACAAGAACATATAACTCCTTGATGCAAAGAGGATGGCACCTAAATAAGAGAAAGAAAGAGATTTGAATACCCTTGGTTTATGTAATTTCTAAACTTATGCTTTGTTTTGAAACTCACAATAGGTACCGTATCTGTAATTAACACCTTCAAGGTATCCAGGACACGCGGTTTTGTCTGATAGAAAGTTAAATAAGGTTATTCAATTTTTTGGGTAACATCAAGATACGGGTGAACTCAAAATTTTCATTTTCGTTATGCGAGACTAAAACTCAAGACACCATGAAGATCACGCTCAAATTATCCAGGACACGAGATTTCATCTTGATAGAAAGTTAAATAAAGATTCTCAATTTTCTTGGGTAATCTCAAGGAACGTGTGATCTCAAAATTTGATTTTTGCTAAACGAGACTAAAACTCAAAGTAGCAAATGGTATCATAATGAGCACCCTCAAATAATCCAGGATGGAAGGTTTCGTCTTGATAGAAAGTTAAATAAAGATTTTCATCTGCTAGGGTAACCTCAAGATACGGGTGATCTCAAAATTTTGATTTTTGCTAAACGAGACCAAAACTCAAAATATCAAAAGGATTTGTAATAAACGCCCTCAAATTATCCATCTTGATAGAAAGTTAAATAAAGATTTTAATATTTTCTAGGGTAACGTCAAGATACGAATGATCCCAAAACTTTGATTTTTGTTAAACGAGACTAAAACTCAAAATAGCAAAAGGATAAATAATGAGCACCCTCAAATTATGCAGGATACAAGGGTTCGTCTTGATGGAAAGTCGAATAAAGACTTTCAATTTTCTGGGTAACCTCAAGTTATTGGTGATTTCAAAATTTTGATTTTTGTTAAACGAGACTAAAACTGAAAATAGCAAAAGGATTCATAATGAGCAAATTTAGCAGCATACGAGGTTTCGTCGTGATAGGAAGTCAAATTAAAATTTTTAATTGTTAAAGGTAACTTCAAGATACAGGTAATCTCAAAATTTTGATTTTTGTTGAGGCTCAAACTCAAAATAACAGAAGAATTTATAACGAGCACCCTCAAATTATCTAGGATACAAGGGTTCACCTTGATAGAAAGTTAAATAAAGATTCTCAATTTTCTTGGGTAACCTCAAGATACGGGTGATCTCAATATTTTGATTTTTGTTACACGAGACTGAAACTAATAATAGCAATAGGATTTGTAATTTGCAACCTCAAATTACAAGAGGTTTCGTCTTAATAAAGAGTTAAATAACAAAAATTTGCAATTTTCTAGGGTAACCTCAAGATACGGGTGATCTCAAAACTTTCATTTTTGTTACACGAGACTGCAACTGATAATAGCAATAGGATTTGTAATTTGCGCCCTCAAATTATTCAGGACAAAAAGTTTCGTCTTGATAAAGAGTTAAATAACAAAAATTTGCAATTTTCTAGGGTAACCTCAGGATACGGATGATCTCAAAATTTTGATTTTTGCTAAACGAGTCTGATACCCATAATAGCAAAAGGGTTTGTAATTAACACTCTCAAATAATCCAGGACACGATGTTTTGTCTTGATAGAAAGTCAAATGAAGGTTTTCATTTTTCTTGGGTAACTTCAAGATACTGGTGATCTCCAAATTTTGATTTTTGCTAGAAGAGACTGAAGCTCAAACTATTGACCAGATTTGTAATTAGCACCCTTAAGTTAATCAAGCCCAGGAGTTTCCATCGTTATAGAAAGTCAAATAAAGATTTATAATTTATGATTTTCGATTCCACATTTCCTACTCACGCTTCCTCCTCAACTCAACCAGTCCTGGATTAATTTTGACATTTCTGATGGTTTCTCGTGGCAATAGGCTTCTGAGGCTTTTATACTTTGGTACTCTCTTACTACCTTTAATGAAGTGTTGCAAATTCTCTCTGTTCATCTCTTGCTTTTCTTGAATACAATCTTTCTCGTCTCCTCAAGCTCCTCTTTCATCTTACTTGTGGCAATTGCCAAACGTTCTTGTACATTTGCTATTGACATTTCGCACATCAAACCGAGATTGGGGGTTTCGATTATGTCACTCTTACTCTGCATTCACTCCCATCGCTACCTCATGCAAGGTTTTTAATAATAATAATAACCCCCTACGTTTTCAGGCCATACACCAAATAATTACACCACACCTACAATAGTTAGGCCTGGATGAAACACAAAATATTTCAAAAGTCTGTAATCCTGAAGACCTGTAACATTGTTCGATCCTCCCTAAATTCAGATCAGTAACAGTTGACTTGACACAGCCTGTCATGCTAGACAGATTTGGAAAATCATGATAATAATAATAGACTTTATTCTCCCAAAAGCAACACTAGAACATTGAATGTCAGTGATAAGAAAGAAAGATAAATTAATTTGCAATTAGAAGAATTCCAACTAGGAGTTCACCTTGATGTTGTTCTTCCACTCAGCCCTTGCCAATAATAGCATTAAAATAATTAGCATTTAGGTACTTAGCCCAACTTAACAAAAATTATGTACGACACACATGGTGGCTCACCTGACGTTTACAGTAATCAATTAATTTATTAATTAATAATTGTAATACCTATGTATATTGTATTTGAAACTTCTTTCAAACAGGATACCCGTGTGGGGGCGGGTTAGAATACCTTCCATCGTATATCCTGCGTGTCGCAAAAGGCGACTAAAAGGAACCGAACTATACTGTCGGTATAAGCAGTAACCTCTTCTCAACCAACAACTTTGGGTGGACGAGTCGACAAGAGTCAGCACACCTTCTTGTCCTTGGGGTGAGAAATTGTCCCTAAAGGCGGATGAACCAGTAAATGCATCTGGTCAACGGCATGAGGATGCAGAAAGCAAATGAGAAACTACTGCATTAATGGTCTTTAAGGTATTCCAAGAGAAACTTGTGAAATCAGTAACGTGGGGATCAGCGAGGCCTCTGATTGGCGTGCTACAGTTCTCAAAACTATTGATAATATGCGTGTCGACAATACTCTAGCTCCGACTTAATGCATTTTACGAGCTCACAACATGTCTGTTAAGACATTGTGACTATGATGATGCAAACAGGACTGATTTTGTGTGACGGTATGTTGATTAAATTTTTATGTCTAGTGTCAATATTATGGACATCCGTTCGAAATGAAATGTTGATAACATCAACTTTCCTGGGCAGCTCTTTGGCCTGCTGTTCACAAGCGTTCTTTAAATTGTTGAAATATTTTTGAGCCTAACTACAATAGTGCAACATGCAATTTAAAAACGACCTCCTACCAATAAAAACGTAAGAATCCGTGTGCATACACCTAATGATCGCTCGATGCAGATTCGAGTGAGACGATGAGAGAGGAATTGCATAGCAAGATTAGTCGGCGAGTAAGAAAAAAAGAAGATAGGCATTTGAATTTTAAATGGTCGACTCCTTATGCCTGTCCTCAAGTCCACGGTAGGTGAAGCAGCCGCATTCACGTGTCCGCGGGTCCGAAATGTGTGGACGCGCAACCAATGGGCGAGTTGTCATCTGCGACGGCTCATTAGTTACCCAATGCGCGCAGTGGCGTAGCCGCGGTAGGATGACTATATCAAAAAAATATTAAACTGGTAAACACAAGTCAGATTATTAGTACTCTTCTAGTAATGTCGAGACATGAGGAAAGATGTATATTATACATTGTATCTGCTTATTTCACAGACTACGAGAAATCCTTCGATCGAGTTAATCTCTCAGTCCTTCTGACATTACTACAGATCCTTTTTAGAAAAAAAAGACATCGAGTTCATTGGAAATCTTTATTGCAACCAAGAAGCAATGGTTAGATGTGGACAAACGACATTAGTGGATGAAATCTGTAACTCTAAGCGAAGCGACAGCGAAGCGATAGCCACATTCTTCCAACACTTTCGTTCGTTTCGGTATTCCATAAATGTCTTCGTTCCGACTCGGACATAACGAACGCAGACGAACGGTATAAGCGATAGTGAAAGATTTTGGATCTCATTTGTCAAGTTTTGACGTTATTATTGCTTGTGTGTCAAAGTGACAATTTGCTTAAATTTATTTGTGTACTTAATTAACAATCAATGAATCAAAGAGAAAAACTAATCCTTCGCAATGGTCGGCACTGCTGGATTTTGCAGAGTCTCATCCAGAGATATTTAAGCCAACTCGTGAATGCTCGTGAGTCATCGAGCTCCATGCCGAAAGCGTATCGAAGCGTTAAACTTTGGTTATGGAATGCCGTCAAAAATCGTTTTCGTAAATGATTAGCTTCGTTTTCGCCTGCTTGCGCTACTATAGCCAATGTTACAGAACCTACCCACAGAATCGATATGTATGGAAAAGGTTATGTTTTGTCAAAATTAATGGAAGGACATTAAATAACATACGTTATGCAGACGACACGGTTATCATTGCAGACAATTCTAAAAGTCCTTCAATGCCTAATCAACAAAGTTTCAGAAGTAGGAGATCAACTAGACCTGCAAACTAATGTAACAAAGCTAAAGTAATATCCATAACAAGACCTCCAATCCCACAACTGAATATAAACATCTATGACACAGCAATAGGTAAAGTTGAGAAATTTAAATATTTTGGCATCTACATAACGTTAAATGTAGATGCTGACGTTGATGCTGACGTTAAAGTAAGCTCACGCATAAAACAAGCCAGAGTTTTATTCCTAAAGAAAAAAACCTATTATGTAACGCAAACTTGAACTTAAACTTAAAATACCGTTTTATAAAAACATATTTGCACTCAGTTATCTGGCATGGATCAGAAAATGGGACATTGAAAGTGGATACCATAAACAGGCTTTGGAAATGTGGACCTTCATGGACTTTTAAAAATATCATGGACTCAACATATATCTAACGATGAAGTACTTAGACGTATAAGATGGTAAAAATAGTTACCTAGTTCTAACAATAACAGGAAGAATATGCTTATTTGGGCCATATATACCGTAACAATAAGTATGATGTACTGAAACTAATAATAGACCATCTTTAGTTCGTACCACTTAGGATCAGAATAGGTATGCCAATCTTGAGTAAATGGAGATGGCAATTTTTTTTCTCGACTTTAGTAGCAATCATAAATGCCTACACTAATTACTAATCTGATGATTAGTACAATATTAGACATATTGGTACATACATGTGGTCACAAAAAGAATTAAACGTACGATGACGTTTCTTCAGAATTGTAAATCAAGTGGCCTCCTCTTCAGTCTTTTGGTCTTAGATAGTAACAGTAGTGTTAGTAGTGGATTAGGATGATCGTCCAGTTTAGCATGGTACTTGGCGCTTCCATTTTGAATGACGTACTATACATATGGAATCTTGACGTCTCCAGGCAGTGTATGGTTGTAAATATACCATGATATATCAGCAATACTTCTGAGGATGTTGCATTTAGCTCGTTGGATAACTTCTGAATTTAATTTGTTGCCACAACCCCAAAGTTCAACACTATATGTCCAAATTGGTTTAATAACAGCTTTATAGATGAGTAATTTGTTTTCTATTGCTAATTTGGATCTGAGCTCTATGAGCCAGTTCAGTTTCATAACAGTAATATCAATTTGTCTTACTTGTTATGTGTAACTTCCAGTTACAGATATGTGTACCTGTAAGAAATTGAGTAAGGGTGGTTTATTATTATTGTTATTACAACTTATCTCCTTATCCCCGTATAACACTGAAGCAGATCACAATCTATAGCATTTTGATAACCTAAACAATTCCACTAAAATTTTATGAGGCGTATTAAGTATAATTTTTACTAATCAAAAGTTGTATGTCCACTTTCAGGTAGATCACAAGAACCATATTGTATATCATCCAAACAACCATGAATGGTATGATGTAGTGACAATGTCTTTGAGGCAGCGACATATGTGTATCATTGTTATCGTTTCACTGGAGTAGTTTACTGCAATTATTTTTATATAAGTATCTCCTGGGCTCATTTTATGATACCGAGAATGTAATTATAGCTATGAACACTTTTTTCACTTAGCTTGATACACGCGGAGATGACGTATATCTTATACCTTGTCGTTGTCCTATTGTGGAAGTACGTAATAGTCTTCCCATTTTGTTAATTATAACAAAATGGGAAAATAAATTTATTGCGAATTAAGATTCAAGAACCATTTAGCTAATTTGATGAAAAAGACATATCTTTACATTAGAGCTTTCTATTCTAATCGTTAAGTATTTGGTCCCTTGAAAAACAGAATTCAAATCATTCAGAATAACTATGTTTGGCCTAAGGAAGTATGATCATTTCAGTAAAGACTATAAAGACTTGAAGCAGCTTCGGTTAGGCAGTATTGTAGAACATATGTATTTAATATTAATTCATAAAATTTCGTCTTCATCAAAACCTAAATACCTAAGGCAAAAACTGAGTTTTAGTTATGACGTTCATGACAAAACTGTTAAAAATCGTTACAGCACCAGCGCTATCCCACACACCATAACTTTATTCCGCAGAGGTTTTTCATAAAATGCACCACTTTTTATAATGGATTGAATAATTCTTCCAAAATACTGACACTGTCACTGAATACCGTAAATCTGTTAAAATGCATGCTAGTTACTAGAGATTGATTAACCAAAGCTAGACTTTCAGTTTGTAGCTTGTTTCTACAGCCTCCTTCATAAACCCTACAAAATAAAAATTAAACAGGATGCTGAGCCAAATGTGACAAATGCAATTTGCATATACACAGATGGCTCCAAAACAAGGCACTGGATGTGGTGTACTCCAGGTCTCCAAAGCTAACAACAAAGTGGGCTGTGGGTAACCAGACTGTTATAATCTGCACAGACAGTAGGCAAACACCCCTAACCCTGTAAAGATCTTGCATCACATCAAGGCTAGCAATGGAATGCTATCAATCTTTAGACCATACTCTGGACAACAATATTGTCCTGAGATGGGTTAAAGCGCATAACAACAACAAAGGCAACCCTATAGTGACAATCTATGGAACGCATGGAAAATGGGAGAATACCAAAGAAGTTGACGGAATGTGGCATAGGAGGAAGGAGGAAGCGAGGTAGACCAAAGTCAAGATGGATTGATGAAGTGCGGAAAGATATAAGGCTGTTGAAGATTCATAATTGGAAGGAAAAGGCAAAGGACAAGAAACAATGGAGAAAGATAACCTATCAAGCCATGGGCCTACTAGGCCTGCAGTGCTAATCATATATATATATAGTGACAATCTATCCGGAAAGACTGGCGACCAAGGAATTTTAGGACCAGGTGACCTATCAAGAATCTCGACAACCACAATTGCGGAAATAGCCATAAAACATTCCCATGCCCAACTGGTAAGTCGCTGGGAAGAACTACAAGGATGCCGATTTGCCAAGGAAACCGTCGCAGGTTTTGGCAGGGCAATATCCAAGAAGTACTTAGCGATGACCAGGCCAAATTTACGTCTCATAGAAGAATTCCTAATAGGCTATTATCAACTCAGAAAAATCCTCCACATTATGGGGTTAAGTGACACACCCATATGTATAGAATGTGTGAAAGCAAAGACGAAACTATATGTGCGTTCGGGGAGTCCTGGCTACATAAAGGAGATTTCCCCAAGCGACTTGTCCACCCTCCTGAAATTGGCAGGGTGGACGATGATCTGGGGAAACAACTACCTGGAGGATGCACAATGGGACAGTTGTGGCCTAAGTACATTGAGAATACTCACCCTCTCCATACTACAGTTACAGCCTCCTTTTAGTATTGTTTTACCAAATTAATGAACATTTTTCTTTTTCCTAGGCAAACATCCTAACAACACTTTATATATCACTGTATGAATATTTTATAAATTCTTTTAGATTTATTCTTGTATTGTAGAATTCGGATATATATGAGTTGTTTACATTTTTTTCAGGTCTCAATCAGTCCCGACACTCTGAAATATACAGGGTGTCCCAGAAGTCAACGTCAAGCCGCAACGGGGTGACAGGATTGGTTGTAACTATCATGAAAAAAATCAGAAAAAAAATCTATCCCATGCAGTTTGAAAGTTATGGGCATTTAAAGAAAACCTAGAAATTTGTTCAAATTATAACAATTTTTCGGTTATTGTGGTTAACCTTTATTATTTTTGTTCATTTAAACTTTGGAACCGTAGCCCTAAATTGCATTTCTAGAAGCACAGTCAAAAATAATGACACAATTGCCCCAAGTTTACTAGAATGAGGACTATTTATTAAACTATGAATTTAAAATTTTTAAAGTTTGCCAACTTTGAAAGGCCCTCCTTCAAAAAAAATATAATAAAGTGCCTTGGCAAGTGCCATTAAAAGTTGGCGCATTTAACCAGGATTGTAAAATGGTACAATACTTGTTACTTTCATACTAAAAAAAAACGAGTAAAAAAAGGAAAACCTCAAGTAACCCAATTTTTGTTAACCCATTTCACTCAGGTCATATGTTCTTTATTCGCACAAGCTTCTGGTAGGTTCTTAATTTTACGGCAAAATGTTGAGAGAGGTGGATAGTGGACATCTTTGCCATGAGTGAGCAAGACAGATAGTCACGTCACTTTTAGCAAAGGCAACAAAAATAAGTAAAATTAATAAAATAATGAAAAATCTTGACCTAGCTTAGTTTAAGTTTATTGGATTAGAAGTCAGATAGGAAAATAGCATTTTTATTACAATAAAAGTTCAAATTGTGTACCATTAGCCTCAATAAACGTCCTACATTTTCTTAAAAAAGATCTACTTATTATCCAGGTACATTTAATGCGAGAAGACGGATCCCAGTATCGCTTTAAAGTAAGCCTGTGGACCGGAATTTCAAACGGCAAAATTGTTGGGGCTCTTGAGCTGCCTGAGAATTTGAATGGCACGAATTACCTACATTTTTTACGATAAAATTTACCAACTTTGTTAGAGGACGTACCACTAAGCGGCCTACAGACGTTGATGTAAGCTGCGATTCCTCAATTGACTCAAGGTTCATGAAACTTGCATCAGTTGGATAAGTTCCTACTCAAATCGAAACATGTTGCGATGCCTGAATCGGCTTGATATTTCATGCACGTTTCATGCAACACAAGAATGGTAGAGTGGACTTATTTCTTTGAATCAACGCAATACTATACACGTTGAAACCTGCATCACTGCATCAGCGTTACCGGCTCGGCGACATGGCTCACCGCCCATAATAGGATTCCAAAATCTACATCGCTGCACGCCGCAACTGATACCAAATTCCTGATTCAGTACCACACACGCTGCTACTTGCGTTATGAAACGTAGAAGTCGATACCTGAATCGCAGCATGCATCAACGTCTGTAGACCGCTTAACAGATCATCGCCACAACAACAAGATGTCTGCCCAGCGCATTACGCAGTGCAAGTAAGAGGTTTCCTTGACCAAAAATATTCGGGAGGTGGAGGTGGACGTTCGGGCACTCTTTCGTGGCCAGCCCGTTCCCCAGATTTAAATCCCTTGGAATTTTGTTATCGGGGTGTTCTTAAAGAAAAAGTTTATTCAAAGCCCATTGAGAGCGTAGCCGAGCTGCGTAAACGAATTTCTCAAGCTTCTGAGGACATCAACTCTCGGGGATATGCCTGGCTAATAAATAGATCTTTTTTTAAGAAGATGTAGGGCGTGTATTGAGGCTGATGGTAAACAATTTAAATATGTATTGCCTGACCTTTATTCCAATAAACCTAAACTAACCTAGGTCAAAATTTTTCATGATTTTATTAATTTTACTTATTTTTGTTGACTTTGCTAAAAGTAGCGTCACTATCTGTCTCGCTCACTCATAGCAGATATGTTTATTATCCATCTATCTCAGCATTTTGCCGTAAAATTAAGAACCTACCAGAAGCTTGTGCGAATAAAGGACATCTGACATGAGTGAAATGGGTTAGCAAAAATCGGGTTACTTGAGGTTTTCCTTTTTTCACTCATTTTTTTTTAGTATGAAAGTAACAAGTATTGTACCATTTTACAATCCTGGTTAAATGCGCCAACTTTTAATGGCACTTGCCAGGGCACTTTAGTACATTTTTTTTAAAGGAGGGCCTTTCAAAGTCAGCAAACTTTGAAAACTTTAAATTCATAGTTTAATAAATAGTCTTCATTCTAGAAAACTTGGGGCAATTGTGTCATTATTTTTGACTGTGCTTCTAGAAATGTTATTTAGGGTTACGGTTCCAAAGTTTGAATGAACAAAAATGATAAAAGTTAACCACAATAACCGAAAAATTGTTATAATTTGACCAAATTTCTAGGTTTTCTTTAAATGCCCATAATTTTCAAACTACATGGGATAGATTTTTTTCTGATTTTTCTCATGATAGTTACAACCAATCCTGTCACCCCGTTGCGGCTTGACGTTGACTTCTGGGACACCCTGTATATTATAATAATTCAGAAAGTCGTATAGGAGATCAAAATAATCGAAAATACCAAAGTGCAATAGATAAAAATAAAATAAATCGATCTATTTATTGTATAATCTCTACACCATCTCTTTATACATAGACATATAGAATTTTGACTATACTAATGGTCGTAAACGGCGCAGCAAAAAAAAGCCGAAACCGATAAGGGTCATTCGACGGGTAGGGTGTCTTGTGAAGGATTAATAGGCTATTATGTAGTGTTGGCACTCGATAGGAGCAGAAAAAATGTAAACTGCTCTTATATTTGTGACCTGTACAATCGCCGACATAAACAATTAGTAAATTTCGCAACTCATGTTCCTCGTGGTTTTTGAAAATAAATACGATATTATTATTATTATTTAGTAGGTATACCCACTTGAAATGTGTGAAACGCATCACGAAATTTTCAATCCATTAGATTGGTTACTCTTTGAGGTCACCGCCTGAAACGCCATACGGCATCATCCAACGTACATACCAAAGGCCCTGATTGCTGTCCGTACGAATGTGTATACCATCCGAGGAACAATTTCCCACATTACATATGACTGACATATCCAGACCATACAGTTCGCCAGGTCTCGACTTACAAATAACATCTCATGCAACAAAAGAAACACCATGTCCCGTGACATATGTAAAACTGCGAAAAATCGCCAAGTTCGTGCCACTCGCCATCACGATGTCTATCCGTGACGTTCGGGTTCTTCTTCTCTTCCAGGACCGTATCGACAGAATCATAGTTTATTGATTATTGATCGATATATTCGTAGCATACAATTTTCATATACACACATGGATCCAAAACAAAGGAAGGTGCTTAATGTGGTGCATACCCCACATAACACTATATGGATATGTACATCCATAGAATGTACATTAGATATTCCAGTTTGAACATGTTTATTTTGAATATCCATAGGACGTCAAATGTAACATATGAAAAATGATATACACTAGTGTAATGTACTATGTATGTTCAGTACAACTAGTGCCGCCATTGCTGATTTCTAGTCATTCCGTCGTACGACTCGTTCGCGTCCTTCGCGTGTGTGCTGGTGCTGGTTGTGCCTGATTACATGATCGAGTGAAATATTGTGCAATGTTACTTATCTTACTACTGATAACACTCACATCCAGCGTTTGACGGTAAGTCATAAGCGGAACAAACCACCTACAAAATTTTATAACCTTGATTTCTTTGTGATTTTAGACATGCCATTCAACAGAAAAGAGATGACAATCACAGTAACCGATTTTGCCAAGTATTATTATTGTAATTAGAAATTGAATTAATAACAATACATAATGAAAGCATAAAGTTTGTTTATCTTACTGCCTCTACATTGAACTTTCATACACTATGCATGTGCATTAAAAGTACACGAATGTACATTTAATGGATATACCATGGATGTGTATATATCCATTGTATTTATCATGTATATAATATGCATGTACATTAGACGTCCATATGTACATTCTATGGATATGCCATGGATGTGAAGGTTCGCGACAAACGTACATGCAATGTATATTTTTTTGATGTCTATTTGACATCCATTGGACATTCTTGCTCGATTTGTGGATATACATATCCATTGATTTGATATCCATTGTATGTACAGTGTATATACTTTTGTTATGTGGGTTCAGGTCTCTGAACCTAAGAACAAAGTGGGCTATAGGTGAAAGTGTCATTCAAATGGAACTGGCTGATATATCATTAGCTGCTAAGGCACTTACAAACAGAGATGTATCTGGCAAGACTGTAATAGTCTGCACCGACAGCAGACAAGCATTTCTAACCCTGAAAAGACCTCTCGTCACATCAGAGTTTGCAATGGAATGCCACCCATCTTTAACTCATGCTTCAGACAAAAACAATATTGTCCTGACGTGGGTTAAAGGGCACAATGGCAATCATATAGCGGACAGTCTAGCCTGGAAGGCTGCTCACTGAAGAATTTTAGAACTACATATTATGTGACCTTTCTGGAAAGTCGACAACCACAATTACGGAAATAACCAAAAGACACTTCCATTCCCAAATGATGAAACGATAGGAAGAGCTACAAGGATGCCGATTTGCCAAGGAAACCTTTGCAGGCTTTGGCTTGGCAATATGCAAGAAGTACTTGGCGATGACCAATTCAAACCTATGTCTCATAGTTAAGGATTCCTGACGGGTAATTGCCAATTCAAGACACAGCTCCACATTATAGGGTTAAGTGACGCACTGATATGTAGAATGTGTGAAAGACAGAACTGTAGAACACGTCATATGTGAGTGCCCAGAGTTATCTTCTATTAGAGACTGTACGTTGGGCGAGCCTTGGCTTACACCTGCCACATAAGGGAGATATCCCCTAGCGACTTGTCCGCCTGGTAGGATGGACGATGACCTGAGAGAAAAACCCCCTGAGTGGATGCACAATGGGCCAGTTGTGGCCTAAGTGCAATGGGAATACTCACCCTCCCCATTCTAGAGGCACAAAGACCCACCATCGCCAGCCTGAATCACACATCTTTGTTATGTAGGCAAAGTAAGATTCAATTAGAGTTTGAGGTCTTACAGATTCGCCTCATCTAGTTATCTGCGCCTTAAATGTCGGTGTTACCTGTACCTGCTTAGCTATATCTTGGTTTATGTGGTCTGCTATGGGTTCTAGCTCTGGCAACATATTTTTTCTTAGATTACTTCTTACTAATCAGACAGTTTCAACTACTGACAACTGTAATCAAACAAATTGTTTGCACATACGAATCTCGTAATAAAAATAACATTTCCACCAGTCACCTCTAGGAGTGGTATCCAATTTTATATAAAGTAAAATTCTTTAATCCATTACTGTCAAGCTACTAAACTTTAACACTTTCTATAGAATCCTTAAATTGCATTTGATAGAGAAAGCGTTCTCTAACATTGATTAGTACTTGGCTAATAATTTCTGTGACTTGGTCTGTGTTTACTAATTCTCTTATACCTGAGTTATCTGTTTCGTGATTCGTACTGGTCTCATTGTGATATCTGTTTATGAGTTGTTATATTCTTTATTTTGTACAATTTTGCGTATTTAGGCTTACTAGTGAACTGAGGTCACAGAATTCACGTCAAAACATTGCTGTACATTTGCTAACTGTGACTATTGGGTTAAAGGATTGTATCAAATTGTGGATGGTTCTTCTTAAATGAACATGATCCACATTTGGGCATTTTTCCTCCTCCTTAGAAACAATTTTCACCTCGGTAGGTATCGAAAACTCTATAACGAACATCGTCTTGTTATTATAATATGTCTTTCACTTTTCAAATACACTTATTTTCCGTTTTTTAAGTTATTAAAAACATCTTGAGATCCTTAGTACAAACCTGCCTCTTCTACTTCCTATATATGTACGTCAGAGATGAAATCTCGCCCGATATATTATATTTCACAGAATGGTCAAGTGAGGTTATGGTTACGAAAAGATGGGATTTTTTGTCGTGATGTCTACGAAATATATTCACTGGTGTTACAGGTGTTGAGTGTTGGGAATCCTCAAAAAATCCCAATCCTGTCTTGTTATGTTTTCCATGTTCGTGTGGTACCTACCACGGTTCAAAAATTCTAGTTTGAGATAAAATGTTTTTTAATTTTATGAAAAAAATGTATTGTCTTTAATATACCAATGATGGATCATAGACGTTGAGGTTAACCAAGCCCAAATTTTCAAAATTTTCAAAATTTTTAAAATTTTCAAAATTTTCAAAATTTTAAGAATTTTCAATACTTTCAAAATTCTCGACATTTTCAAAATTTTCACAATTTTCAGGACTTCCATAATTTTCAAAGTTTTCAAAACTCAAAATTTTCAAAAATTTTAAAATGTACAAAACTTTCAAAATTTTTAAAATTTTCAAAACTTTCAAAATTTTTAAAATATTCGAAATTTTCAAAATCGACAACCGACAGCTACCAAAGTTTGGTTATTGATTTTTATATCTAGTTCAGATACCGTTGTTGGACACATAGGCAATAGCGAATATTTTTGACCATATTACAGTTAATTACACGGTTGCAAGTAAATTGAGTTTAAAGCACAACTTTGGCCGGACTTTTAATATAAATACCCATGTACGACATTTGGACTGTCAATCATTTTTGTCATGGCATGTACTCGAATGTGCGCCGTCCAGTCGTCCACGTGCAGGCTTCATTGCAAAAAGCAGTGCGTGTCGCCTGCAGACGACCCAAGCAGGGATCGCCGTAATCACTGGAGGTACATAAATTAAATTTATCTCCGAATTACCTGGAAATCGTAATACCTTATGCGCGGTGCTCCGACTCGGGCTTCGAGACCGAGACAGGCCGCGCGTCGGCCGTGAATTTTAACTTTGAAAATTTTCTAAAAATTCTAAATTTCAAGAATTTTAATGATTTTCCAAATTTTCGAAATTTCCGAAATTTTCAAAATTGTTTGCAAGTATGAAAGTTTTGAAGATTTTATGATTATTCAAAATTTTCAGAATTTTCAGAATTTTCAGAATTTTCAGAATTTTCAGAATTTTCAGAATTTTCAGAATTTTCAGAATTTTCAGAATTTTCAAAATTTTCAGAATTTTCAGAATTTTCAGAATTTTCAGAATTTTCAGAATTTTCAGCATTTTCAGCATTTTCAGCATTTTCAGAATTTTCAGCATTTTCAGCATTTTCAGAATTTTCAGAATTTTCAGCATTATCAGGATTTTCAGGATTTTCGGAATTTTCGGAATTTTCGGAATTTTCGGAATTTTCGGAATTTTCGGAATTTTCGGAATTTTCGGAATTTTCGGAATTTTCGGAATTTTCGGAATTTTCGGAATTTTCGGAATTTTCGGAATTTTCGGAATTTTCGGAATTTTCGGAATTTTCGGAATTTTCGGAATTTTCGGAATTTTCGGAATTTTCGGAATTTTCGGAATTTTCGGAATTTTCGGAATTTTCGGAATTTTCGGAATTTTCGGAATTTTCGGAATTTTCGGAATTTTCGGAATTTTCGGAATTTTCGGAATTTTCGGAATTTTCGGAATTTTCGGAATTTTCGGAATTTTCGGAATTTTCGGAATTTTCGGAATTTTCGGAATTTTCGGAATTTTCGGAATTTTCGGAATTTTCGGAATTTTCGGAATTTTCGGAATTTTCGGAATTTTCGGAATTTTCGGAATTTTCGGAATTTTCGGAATTTTCGGAATTTTCGGAATTTTCGGAATTTTCGGAATTTTCGGAATTTTCGGAATTTTCGGAATTTTCGGAATTTTCGGAATTTTCGGAATTTTCGGAATTTTCGGAATTTTCGGAATTTTCGGAATTTTCGGAATTTTCGGAATTTTCGGAATTTTCGGAATTTTCGGAATTTTCGGAATTTTCGGAATTTTCGGAATTTTCGGAATTTTCGGAATTTTCGGAATTTTCGGAATTTTCGGAATTTTCGGAATTTTCGGAATTTTCGGAATTTTCGGAATTTTCGGAATTTTCGGAATTTTCGGAATTTTCGGAATTTTCGGAATTTTCGGAATTTTCGGAATTTTCGGAATTTTCGGAATTTTCGGAATTTTCGGAATTTTCGGAATTTTCGGAATTTTCGGAATTTTCGGAATTTTCGGAATTTTCGGAATTTTCGGAATTTTCGGAATTTTCGGAATTTTCGGAATTTTCGGAATTTTCGGAATTTTCGGAATTTTCGGAATTTTCGGAATTTTCGGAATTTTCGGAATTTTCGGAATTTTCGGAATTTTCGGAATTTTCGGAATTTTCGGAATTTTCGGAATTTTCGGAATTTTCGGAATTTTCGGAATTTTCGGAATTTTCGGAATTTTCGGAATTTTCGGAATTTTCGGAATTTTCGGAATTTTCGGAATTTTCGGAATTTTCGGAATTTTCGGAATTTTCGGAATTTTCGGAATTTTCGGAATTTTCGGAATTTTCGGAATTTTCGGAATTTTCGGAATTTTCGGAATTTTCGGAATTTTCGGAATTTTCGGAATTTTCGGAATTTTCGGAATTTTCGGAATTTTCGGAATTTTCGGAATTTTCGGAATTTTCGGAATTTTCGGAATTTTCGGAATTTTCGGAATTTTCGGAATTTTCAGAATTTTCAGAATTTTCGGAATTTTCAGAATTTTCAGAATTTTCAGAATTTTCAGAATTTTCAGAATTTTCAGAATTTTCAGAATTTTCAGAATTTTCAAAACTTTCAGAACTTTCAGAATTTTCAGAATTTTCAGAATTTTCAGAATTTTCAGAATTTTCAGAATTTTCAGAATTTTCAGAATTTTCAGAATTTTCAGAATTTTCAGAATTTTCAGAATTTTCAGAATTTTCAGAATTTTCAGAATTTTCAGAATTTCCAAAATTTTCAATTTTTTCCAAATTTTAAAATTTTTCAATTCGACAATCGACAGTCGACAGCTGCCAAAGTTTGGTTATTATTTTCTATACCTAGTTCAGACACTGTTGTTGGACGCAAAGGCAATAGCGAAAATTTAGACCATTATACAATTCAACGGATCCAAGTAAATCGAGATTAAAACAACTTTGGCCGGACTTTTAATATAAATACCCATGTGCGTCGCGTTTGGACTGTCAATCTCATTTTTGTCATGGCAATACTCGAATGTGCGCCGTCCAGTCGTCCACGTGCAAGCTTCATTGCAAAAAGCAGTGCGTGTCGCCTTCAGACGACCCAAGCAGGGATCGCCGTAATCACTGGAGGTACATAAATTAAATTTATCTCCGAATTACCTGGAAATCGTAATACCTTATGCGCGGTGCTGCGACTCGGGCTCCGCGACCGAGACAGGCCGCGCGTCGGCCGTGAATTTTAACTTTGAAAATTTTCTAAAATTTCTAAATTTCAAGAATTTTAATGATTTTCCAAATTTTCGAAATTTCCGAAATTTTCAAAATTGTTTGCACGTATGAAAGTTTCGAAGATTTCGAAAATATTCAAAATTTTCAAAATTTTCAAAATTTTGAAAATTTTCAAAATTTTCAAAATTTTCAAAATTTTCAAAATTTTCAAAATTTTCAAAATTTTCAAAATTTTCAAAATTTTCAAAATTTTCAAAATTTTCAAAATTTTCAAAATTTTCAAAATTTTCAAAATTTTCAAAATTTTCAAAATTTTCAAAATTTTCAAAATTTTCAAAATTTTCAAAAATTTCAAAATTTTTTAAATTTTTCAATTCGAGAATTAACAGTCGACAGCAACCAAGGTTTGGTTATTGTTTTTTATATCTAGTTCAGACACTGTTGTTGGACACAAAGGCAATAGCGAAAATTTAGACCATTATACAATTACACGGATCCAAGTAAATCGAGATTAAAACACAACTTTGGCCGGACTTTTAATATAAATGTTTGGACTGTCAATCTCATTTTTGTCATGGCAATACTCGAATGTGCGCCGTCCAGTCGTCCACGTGCAGGCTTCGTTGCAAAAAGCAGTGCGTGTCGCCTGCAGACGGCCCAAGCAGGGATCGCCGTAATCACTGGAGGTACATAAATTAAATTTATCTCCGAATTACCTGGAAATCGTAATACCTTATGCGCGGTGCTCCGACTCGGGCTCCGCGACCGAGACAGGCCGCGCGTCGGCCGTGAATTTTAAGTTGGCGCTGCCCGCCGTGCCGCGCCGCAAAAACCACCACTATATTTCGACGACGAGGAATTTGTGCATTTGTCTTAATGACCGGACGATGCAAATCGAGACGAGCCCGACGGCAAATGTGACAGGAATTGCATTCGGAAATCTCATTAGTCATTCTCCGCGTATATCCCTGCTGCCAACTGGAACTACTTGGCGAACGCCATTTTGTACAGATTTTATTGCGTTTGTGCTACCATGGCACAAGAGGGTGAAACGCCTTATGGGCATCAACAAGGTCAGTCTCCAGACCATAAAACGTATATTATTTCGTTCTCCAGGCGATTTATAGGAAAATGCCTTACCAGCAGCTTACACAGGGGTTAGGGGTTTTGATTTTCCAGTTCTGCTCTTTATGTCTCTCTATTCTCTTGGGATATCTTTAAGATGTTTAATGCAGTAGTTTCCCATTTGCTTTCTGCATCATAATGCCGTTGACCAGATGGTATCTACTGGTTCATCCGCCTTTAGGGGCAATTTCTCACCCCAAGGACAAGAAGGTGTCCTGACTCTTCTCAACTCGTCCACCCAAAGCTGTTGGTTGAGATGAGGTTACTGTTTATACCAACAGTAGTTCGGTGTTCCTTTTAGTCGCCTTTTACGACACGCAGGATATACGATGGGAGATATTCTAACCCGCCCCCACGCGGGCAACACAGGAACTCATAAGTAGTGCAAAATCTCAGCGTCTAAGGTACAGAGTGTCCATTTGGAAACTTCCCACCATGCCTTCCAGGGTCATTCCCTCAAAAGTTTCACGCCTTGTATATCATTGGTATATTAAAGAATACCACTTATTGAGGATATGCAAAACACAGATATTTCGTTACCACGTCTCTAACAAATATGAAAAGTTAAATCGCCAACGAGTATGTTGAAGATGAGGCTTCCAATAAAATATATTTTCTAATCAGTTCGACTTTTAGAAGTATTTAATTTATATTTACACACTACATTTTTTAGTTTTTTTAAATTTTAAAAATTCTTAATATTTCAGAATATTCAAAAACACATATGGAATTCTAAATTTCGCGATTGTAATACTCCGCCTGCTCGAGTTTGAAGCAAGGAACTTCAAAATCCTGAATCTGTTTAAATTAAGAAAAATATGTTCAATTTTTCAATTCGTTTCAGCATCTAAGCTTTTTAACCAGTTGCAAGCAAGGAAACGTAATAAAAAAGATAGACCTGTTTAGGCTTCTCAGCACTCAACACCTATAATACCAATTTCGAAAATTTTGAAAATTTTGAAAGTTTTAAAAATATTTAGAATGGAAACTATTGGTCACACATGAAAAATGTAAAGACTAACATTACCTAGCAGGTAGCGATGTGTTCCTAAATGTATTTTTTTTTTAAATGCGTAACTGCAACTGCAGATAATAAAGAAATGATATCGTTCTTTTAGGAAAACAAAAATGTTACACGACTTTTTGATAAAGTTCTTCCTCTTAATCTGCTATGATTCTGATAGTGAAAAATGACAAACAAACTCCCAGCTTTGGCGCAGTGTAGGACGAAAACTATTGTCACACAAAAAAAGTAAAAACCAAAATTATGCAGTTCTCGCCGTAAATCATTTCAAGCCTTTTTCGATAACACTTACCAAAACGGCGCGTCGTGAAGCAGAGTTTTCACCCCCCCACCTCTAGAGCAGCAACCCCCGCGATGTCACAACCTTAGGTATAGGTTCAGGAGACCAATATATGTAGTCCCATCAAATTTTATCTCTCTCCGACCTTTTGCTGTCAAAAAACCCCTACCGCATGGACTAACGTATGTTGCAAATGTTTTGAGAAGTTCTTCAAAAAATTAAAAAAATATCTCAGAATGATATATTAGAACTATAACAAGAACTACAAAAAAAAACAATATTTCTTAATATAAAAATGATATTAAAGTACTGCTAGTGGGCCATGATCTTCCATGGCTCGCAATTTTGTCTTAATGTTCCTCATTAGAGTTTGGACAGATTCTAAATCAATTTCTCTGATCCTTAGAATTATTCTTCTTCTTAGCTGCTGTTTGCTTTGAGCTTCCCAGCGTTGTTATAAACTTTGGCAGTCAGTTGAGCCCAAAAAGTTTCGATAGGTCTTGCTTGAGAAAGATTGGGAGGGTTGTCGTTTCGTGGTACAAAAGGTATTCCGCCTTGTTCTAGCCAGTTTCTCGTACGCAAAGCATACCTGAAGCCAGAGCTGGCCAAAACATTATATTGTCATTAGCATGGTGGGTGTTAATAAAATTAAGTAGTTTAGGCAATATCTTTGACTATAGACTTCTGCTGTAACCGCTTCGGCCCTAACTCGTCCAACGTACGACAGTGAAATACCGTTGTCTGATATAGCGCACCATACTAACACTTTGTTTTCGAACTTTTCTTTTCGTTTAAATTTTACATTATCTGGACAGGCTTCAAAGTCTCTTGTATAAAAACCACCATTACCTGTGATTTCTGAGTTCGAAAATGTGAAATAATTTTCATCGTCAAGACTAATTTTTATGTTGCCAGCAAAATAAGTATGACGTAAATTGCGACAGCATTGAGGAATTCTTTCTAACTGACTTGAGGAATACTTTGGACATTTTCTTCTTTTTCGGAATTTTAAGTTATTTCTCTTCATTTCTCTACAGATTGTTCTAGCACTGACGTGAAAAATGCGTCCAAGTTTTCGTGTTGAAGTTCCAACTCGACGTTCAGTTATGTTGACCATTCTTTGAACTGTAGCAGCATTCAACGCTGTTGGACGTCCACTTTTTGGTAAATTTAAACAAGAAATACCTTCTTCGCATTCGCAGAGCGCTGGATAAATTGTGGCAACAGAAATATCTTGATCTTGATATAGGCGAACTATTTCTCTTTTTAAGTCGCCAACTAGACGGTAAATAATCTTCCGAATATCTAATTTGTACGACATTTTGACAATTTTTAACATAACCAAAATGGTTTTGTTGTTACATTTAGATGTTGACTGGTCACCATGGTAAAAATTTCTGAATTGTTTCCAACGGTGAAACTATACCTCCCGAGTTTTGAAAAAAATTCTCAAAACTTCTGCAACATACGTTATTAATAGATATGTTATCACACTCGGATACCTGAGGGCTTCGTGAATCCTACTCCAAGAAACCCTGAGTGTATCGGAATATTTATATAAACGACATTTTGGTTAACATCATTCTGCTTCTCTGCTACATGTACACATATAAACCGTGGAAATAAACTTATAGAAATCTTGTATGAGGCGATGTTTCACCACACAGATCCTAATAGTGTCTATGAATTACTGTTAAATATAACTGTTCTTGCTCTGAAATTCTCTAGTGAAAGATGACAATAATTACATTGTTTTAACACCTCGCGATTGTGTTATAGATAAAGCCGAACCCTTGTCCCAGTGACAGATAATAAATGATCTAACTAAAAATAGTCACTTTTTCCTTAATGGCGTTCTACGATTTTCAGGCGATTATTAATCATTTCTGCTCGCCGTCTGGTTTATTTATCGTTTATCATTAGGTTCCACTTTCTTCCGCCCAGCAACATATGTAGAAACAGCTATGATTGTTATAAGAATGTAGATCCATTGTTTATAGCACGATTTTGTTTTTTAGTTATTAGTGCGTTTATTTATCTTCGGGAGCTTGTTTACCAATATCATATCAATATTTATAATATATACTATAGATATTAGATGTCATAAAAAACATAGATGGCGTTAAAGTTCAAGCTTACGCTGACGACACGCAATAGGCCTATACCACATTTTTGGTTTATTGGCTTAAACGAACCCTGACACCACGTAGATGCCATAAATAATTTTACAAAATTTTTCTATCGTATTTATAACCGAAAAAAATTGCTCCAAATATTGAATTTTTTGAAACCATACACTTCCCGCCCAGGTCGAGACGTCACCTGTAGGGAACCAATAAGAGCTCACTGATACAAAACAATAGCATCCGCTCGTAGTCATCGGACCACGAAAGGACGCTTCTCATTGGTTCCCTACAGGTGACGTCATCATCGGCTATTTCAAATTACAGTACAATTTTCTTTTTAGTGTTATTCTCATTTGGATCAAGTCTTCTGCTGACTTTTTATAGTAAACGGTCCTATGTATCATCATCAAATAATACCGCAGTAAATAAGTTGATCAATTTGAGATCACGGTATAGCTTTTACCGAAAAGATATGCGTTCAGCGGAGAATACAATCACCAAGGAACTACGAAAAATTGAATCTCTGTCTGAGGAACACAACTTGTATGTCTGCATCATCACGTGGTTATGAATCACCCTGTATAAATCAAGATACTTTCTGAGCAAGGAGCATACCCTTGGTTACAACTTTTATATATATTTTTTGCTCTCCTCTTCAGTAGTAACTCACCCTGTATATAATGTACATAGTACTATAGAAACTACTAATATTTATGCTGTGAAATACCTAGTTATACAAAGAATACGTTATATCCTCCATCAATACAATGTAAAATTTCGTTGAACCAACTATTGACAGTGATCTGAAAAAGACATCTTAAAAAAATCATTTTATTATATGATTGATTCATAAACAGCAACCATAAAAATAATGAAAGATTTGCGTTATATCAATGAACAACTAAGAAAATGGTGTTCCAAACATGTTCGATTTTAAAAAATCGCCTTAGAACCGATAGAAGCGTAGTTTAATGAATGCTGACATTACTATTATGAACAACTTCTTTCGTTCGTAATATTAATAATTGGCGATCGTAGGATCAGGGCTACTGTTTATGAATATAATGCACAAAAACCATAGGCTCTGGCAATTAGGTTGGCAAGCATTGATCCATGCGCGGTTGTCGTTGACTCAATATACATCAAAAATAAGTCGAAGATCAGGACAATTGTTGTACGACCTTTTATTTGTATCTACAAGTCTCGCCATCAGTGCAAAATTTGATCATATTATTCATCTTAACACGTAAAGCACTAAACGAAAATCGCCTACCAGCTCTTAGACTACCAGCGACTCAAATCTGAATTAATATATGTACCAAGCCTAAGGATACGTTAGTATGGAGGGTACAATTATATCGTTATTATATTTTGCATCTAAATTATAAGTCTGTCAGCGCTAAACTGTTACAAATTGTTATTAGCTCGTTATTATAAATATAGCTGTAATCTTGTGACTTTGTGGATACCAAACGCCCCCTATTTGAAGACGTTTCAACAGTTTCGTGACCTCAGAGTTTCTTGAAATACGACGATCTTTGTTCTAGATATAGCGGTGAAAGTGTAGGCACATCAGTTTAGCTTAGAACAGCGGATTTTGACCTCTTAATGATGAGAAAAGTACATTGTGAAAAGTATCAATTTCTGTCGTACTCCAGCTTCTCTTTGACCTCAAAAATGTTACCAACGTTGTTTTTGGTTAGAAATTTGTTGTAAGGAATTATTACAATTTTCACCCTTTGCTAAGTTAGTTATTTCCTTCCATCTGAACACGTTTTTGTTTATATCCCATCGCTTTATAGGTAGGAAAATTGAAAAACACCGAATTGATTGAAAATTTGAAATCAAATAAAAACTAACAGAGATTGATATTCGCAACCTGATATCATTAGAAAGGCTATCAAATTTTACTTTTTACCGTATGAAAAATATTAGACATTCTTATTTGAAAAAATCAAGTTTCTCTGGTTGAAGTTTCTGTAATTAGTCTAACGATTTCTCCCAGTACAAAACTTCAAATTTGCCCGACTAACCTAAACTGACGTATTTCGTGCTTAGTAACTAAGCAAAGTCACAGCTTTCCAAGTTCCACAATCGCTGCGATATTCAATTTTTTTGATATCAACTTATACCAAAAATGGTAATTTGCACTCAAAGATAATGTTAGTAGGTGTAATCTGATAAATGTATCTTTGCTGGGCTCTCTATATTTTGAATAAACATTCACAATCTCAGATGACGTGTACATAATACAGCCAAATCATTAATATAAGAAAACGTGAGTTGCAGAAAACCATGAAATCAGTGATATAGACAAATTTGAGTTCATTCGTTACACTGCATGATCTCAATGATCATCCCAATGTTATTTTTTGAAATGTTTTGCAACCAGTGATGATGGAATTGACATTTACATTCATTTCTTTACAGTATTAGTATTGGATTCCAATCAGCAGTTACTCGATATCTCAATCTTATTTTGAAAGCCTGTATTACATGCCGAGTATTTCATGAATTTGTTCTGACCTATGAGAGATACTTGGCTGATTTCATGAATATGTAGTTTAAAATAGTATGTATCAAATGCTACTCCTATCTTTTTTACACAATTAAATTTCATCACTGTCTGGTTGCCAATTTTGTAGTATATTCATATGCGTTATTTTTGTACTTGGACTATAGCTATTTCCATATTTGTCTACTATTTCCTTTTTCTCTTGATATCCAAGTAAACTATTATCAATGCTACTGATTAATCAGACCAGGGTCCAATGCAAGAAGTGCCTAAGTCACTTTTTTCTGTTTTTGAGAAAAACGCTTTTAAAGATTATGTTTCCTTCTGGAAATATTACCTTTTACTTCCCACACCGATAAGTGAGGGGAGTATTGTGATCGCGAAAATTTTAGATTTTGAGATGATACGCTTTTTGGGCGTTTTATGATGTCTACATAACGAAAATCCACATCACTCATTTCCGTCGGTCTATCTGTCTGTCTGTCTGTCGCTCTGTCTGTCTGTCTGTCTGTCTGTCTGTCTGTCTGTCTGTCTGTCTGTCTGTCTGTCTGTCTGTCTGTCGCTTTTTTCTGGCCTCGTAATCTGAGCAACCGCTGCATGGATTGTGATGAAATTTGGGCAGCGGTATGCTGTGGGGTCGTAGTAGGTAATGTTCCTATAATTTTGAAAATCGGTGCATAGGCGGCGGAGTAATTAGAAAAAAACAAAAAAAAAATTAAGTATTGCTGAAACTTCGTTTTTAGGCGTTTTAGGGGTCCCTGATCATTTTCTACTTTTTTTTGGGTGGGGGTGAAATTGGGGTGGTTGGGGGGTGGGGGGTTGTAAAATTAAAAAAATTGTTGCATTCATAATAGACTGTCCACTGACATGTGAAGGAAGACCTGGCGACATAAATAACTTTTTTTGGTCCATCCGAACATTGCCTTCCTATTACAGAAAGCAAAGAACTTAGAATTTTTTCTGATGTAAACATACGAGAGTATTGCTTAAGATCGATCTATATTGTGAAACGAGGAAACTGTTGAATTGATTTTAATGAAATTTTGACACAGTATTACTACCGTGGCGAAGATGGAAAACGCGTATGGTTTTTATAAATCGTGCCAGTGGCGGCGCAGAAATAATAAAAAAACTAAAAATATAAAAACAGCTCAAACTTCATTTTTAGACGGTTTTTAGGCTCCTCAGCGTTTCGCACCGCATGCAGAATCAAAACTGTGGCGTCCTAGTTCCTAAGGAGGGACACGCAAGAAACTATTTACCAGAATTTTTGTGTTGGGTGTTTTTTTTGCGGGCAAATGGGCGATGATTTGGTTGCAAGGGGGGATTTCAGACTATAGCTTCATGCTATGGGAAAATAATAAACTGGTATCATAATGTGTGGGAAGTGCTGAGTCAATCAACTTGACTCCATTTCTTTTGTAGTATTTTGTGAACGTTTAATGGCATGTCCTTTCAGTTTTGGTATCTAAATATCATATATTTGATGTTAGAAAAGTTGGAAAATATATGATAACAAAAAAAATACGGAAGCCAAAAATTGATTTTGTTAATTTTCCAGAATTCTTTCTGTTGGACCTAGGCCCTCCTCATTCTCATAGAATCAATTGTTTAAACGGTGAACCGAATAATTTAAAACGACCACACGCCACTGCGATCAGAAAAACGTACGACACAACCTCGGTATCTTCAGTTGTGCATTTTTTGTGTTCTACTAAAAAAGTAGGCGCTGGCTGCGGACGTAACATGGCACCGCCTGCTGGTACTGTCCCAGAATGGAAGCCTTTCTGGATCTGGTACATACATCTACAGCAGGAGGTGTTGATTGGCACTGAGTCGACGTTGCCTCACTTTATGGACTTCTCGGCGGACACGGCTGCACAAAAAGGAATTAGATACAGTGTACCATAAACTTTCATCCGGTATGTTGCTGGACGTGTCTTCTTTGTTGAAAAAAAAAATACAGAGTAAATGTTCACCTGATGCGAAAGTATACAGGGTGGTCCTATAGTGCGTGGACGGAGGATTGTGGGCTTACTGAAAACTATTTCAAAAATCTGTCACTTGATCATGGTAGGGACCCTTGAGGGCTATTACGTAAAAATATTTTCACTTAAATTCTGACGTTTATATTCATATCAAACTTAAATTTTTTTGAATGGAATCTCCTATATATTATTGCATATTTGGATTCCTTGGTCAATTCGTGTGACTTTATGTATCACACATGGAACTTTAAACGAACCGTTTAGGCGCAAATCACCATTTTTGGTATAAGTAGGTATCAGAAAAAAATTGAATATCGCAGCGATTATAAAACTTAGAAGGCCGTGACTTTCCGGTACGACTAAGCATGAAATACGTCACCTAAGGTCAGACGGCTAAATTTGAATTCTTTTTGTACTTGGAGAAATCGATAGATTAATTAAGGAAACTTCAATCACAGATAACTTGATTTTTTCAAATGGGAATGCCTATTTTGGTTTAAAGAATCAAATGTAAAATTTGATTACCTTTCTAACGATATAGCGTTCTTGATATCAATCTTTCTTAGTTTTCATTTTATTTCAAACCTTTAGTCAAATCGGTGTTTTTCAATTTTCCTGCGTGCAAGCAACCTAGCAGGCCATGAAAAATAAACAAAAGCTCGTTAATATGGAAGAAACCAACTAACTTAGTAGAAAGATGCAAACTAACTAGAGCAACGAGGCAAGATTATGAAAATTCCTTACAACATATTAGCTCTAACCAGAAATAACAGCGGTAACAAGAACGCTCATCTTTCACAGCCTACTAGCTATTAGCCAATTTCCAAAGTCAGTAACAAAATATTTAATCAAAGGAAAACTACTAGTGATTGTTGCTGGCAGTAGAATACCTATGTCTTCTGAATAAATGTTCACATTTCATGCTATAAAAAAGTAGCCACTTCCGTAAGTCATACCTCTGACTGGAACTCTTCAAATTCTTCAGAAGGTACTTCTACTTATTAGCAAAGTCGCGGAAAATAAATTATAAATTGCAGTCTGTTTGAATTGTAAAACAAAATTTAGTTTGAAGAAAAGTACATGAAATAATCGCAGTTACAACATAGCGTAATAAAAAATTCTAGCAATTATTTTAATAGATGTTCAGAATACTCCCGTTAGAGATATTTTCACTTTTGATTTAACTAAATGGAAATGATTTCTCCAAATACAAAAAGAATTCAAATTTAGCCATTTGTCCTCAGGTGACACATTTCATGCTTAGTCGTACCGCAAAGTCACGGCCTTCTAAATTTTATAATCGCTGCGATATTCAATTTTTTTCTGATACCCTACTTGTACCAAAAATGATTTGCGCCTAAACGGTTCGTTTAAAGTTCCATGTGTGATACACTAAGTCACATTAAAATTGACCAAGGAATCCAAATATGCAATAACATATAGGGGGTTCCATTCAAAAAATGTAAGTTTGATATGAGTCACCCCGTATAAACGTCAAAATTTAAGTAAAAATATTTTTACGTTATAGTCCTCAAGGGTCCCTACCATGATCAAGTGACAGATTTTTGAAATATCTTTTAGTAAGCCCACAATCCTCCGTCCACGCACTATTGTCCCACCCTGTATAACAATGATATAATATCTTTTTATACATAGCAAGAAGTTTACATTGTCAGAAACAAATTTACGAAAGTAACCATTTATTTATTTATTTGGCGTATGGCATACAACACATCATTAAAATAAGACAGAATGAAAAATTAAATTTGACTTCATACAACTGTAAAATTTTTATTTATCCCATAACTACCCTATTAGCTCCGCCACTGTCTCTCTGTAATTAATTTTGAATAAATGAAGAAACGCACACAGGACAGAAGCAAACTCACTGGTCGCCTGCGTACCGCAGTCTAACAAAAAACAACAATAACGTCATAAATCAGCATAGCAGTCAATGTGGTTTTAGCGAGGTACCGATCAAAGAAGGCCTTTACTTTGCATTGCCTACACGCACGCGTCCACGACGTCTACCGGTTTTACTATGCAAATTTTTTTCTTAGGGTACGACCACTAGTACCGAGGAAGCGCCAATACATCTCAAGCATTGTGCATTTCAAACGTATGCAGATTTAGATCATAGTCGAGACCTCATGGGACTTAAAGAGGATAGGTCACGCCTCAGAAACCATAGCTCATCATCATCATCGTCACAATGTCTTAACAGACATGCTGTAAACTCGTAAAATGCATTAAGTCGCAGCTAAAGTATTGCCGACAAGAATATTATCAATAGTTTTGAGAACTGTAGCTCGCCTTCGTTCGCGATTGACTGTCAGTTCAGTGGTGCTCTTCATACTCATATCCAGCAACTGTTTCGTCGTATCCACCCAGCGTGTAGGGGAACGGCCACGGCGCCGCCCACTCAGAGCATGACCCTGAACTACAAGTTTCTCCATATTATCGCTTCTGTGTATATGTGCGAAGCAAGTAAGCATTCTCGTCGACACAATGGAGGATAGTCTCTTTGGATTACCGAGCTCATCCAGTATGGAAGTGTTAGTTCAATGGGCGGTGTAAGGAACTCTCAGCATTCTCCTCCACGTCCACATTTCAAAAGCATCTATGCGAGCTTGATTTGCCTTTTTAACAGTCCAAGTTTCTGAGGCATACAAAAATATTGAGGGCACAAGAGACTGAACCAGCGACATTTTGCTATAGCTAAACAATGACAAATACCAAAAAAATGTCAAGGACAGTTTTCTTTTACAATATAACCTAGTTGGGGGATAATCACTCCCGTTGCAGAATTTTTGAAAAAAGTTTTTCAAAATGTTAGTTTCTTGATATTTATCATCATATAAGTTGTCACCCCCCTTCCTAATCACTTTATGTACCACAACGTCGCCCATGCTTTTACTGGAAACGATGACATCAGATGATTGTTCAGATATACATCAACACCGCTTAGCCTTCTTCCACATAATAAGACAGGCTATTAATAGTCAAGGTTTCTACTATTTGAGAGTTTGAGACTTTTTATAGGTTGTTGGCATTTCGTACTATTTGATACATGTCCTAAGCTCCCAAAGTATCAGATATTCTTGATGACTACTTAGGAATAGATAGTATTCTTATAACCAGACTGACAAATTTTTATTGCAGCTGCTATGACGAATTCGTAGACTTTTACTACTAAAATAGTAGTACCAGTGTTAATACCGACAGAGAGACAGACGGACTGACAGATCGACAGATCGACAAACCGACAGACAGACAAATCGACAGACCGACAGATCAACGGGACTGAGTGACATGAATTTTCGTTATATAAAACGTATTATCTCAAAATCGAAAATTTTCGCGATCACAGTCTTCCCCTCACTTATCGGTGTGGAAGTTAAAGGACTAAAAAAATGACAATTCGTACAACAACCTTTTTCAAACTTGAATATTTTGGATGCTGCATTAGCTAGAAAATACTTTTTCATAACTTTAGAACAATTGTGTCCTTGAGTACTGGACTATCGTTGTAATTCTTGTAGTTTACGCAGCGATAGTCAAAGAGATAGTGGGGTGACAATAGCACTGTCAACATAAAAAGTTAGACTTATGTTTTAGCTTCAGGGATTGGCAAATGAAAGAATTGCAGGAATCTAGAGGTGTGGAAAATGGCCAGACCATTATCAATCTATTATCTGGATGTCACACCTGAACAGCAGATGACATAATGTGGAAATTGGTGTTGGGAGATGCTAAATAAGTTTCATAAGGGACATTCTTGGTTTGTGAACTCGTGACCAGAATTCTTTGTACTATAACGGAATGCTGACCAAGGCTGGGTCTTTGATGATAAAGATATTCCGGTAGATGTCAGAACATCCCGATCGGTAAAGAAGAAAACGATAGCTATATTTGTCAAAATAAGCAAAATTTACAGAGCTTAGTTTGGACAGACAGAAGAAATTATAGAACTTATTTTAGACAGACAGAAGACAGTTACAGCTAAGTAATACACTGAACAGCGCCTGCATTGGATCTATCGAGTACCTGTAGCCAAAGTCAACAATGGGTAGTTAGTCCATCATGATAAAGCTCCAAATCATCACCCAAAAGCCAAATATTTGACCACGAGAGGACTGAACCTTCTAACTCATCTTACCTATAGTCCAGACCTAGCTCCCTGCGACTTTGTATGATGTGACACTGAAGCTAAGAGGTATGCGGTTTTCTGCTTTGACATCTGGCAAAACTGGTTTGGGCAATGGTTTCGGGTTTCGGAGGATGAAGAATGAAGGAAATTAGTTTGAAAAGTTGAGACTACTAACGCAGTATTTCAATTTAATTTGAAGCCGCACGTATTTTAGTTGGTTTTGGCAACTACCAGCTCTTAGACTATCGAGAGGCAAAGTTATTGAGATTGAATATGCATAGCAACGTTTAGCCGAGTGTGAGCACGAACTAACGAGGATGAATAAAATAATAATTATCCTATTATCCAAATACGTATGATAATTTTATTGTGCGAGCTGACTTATGTCAACGCTTTTCCCGGAATATCTCTTTCAGTCCTGAATATCGTGTTGTTTCTACATACGACATACATATGCAATGCATGTACCGATTTCAGTTGCAGATTCTCATTATGGCTCCTTTCATGCTGCTCACAAAGCGACTGCTATTATTAAAGGAAGACATATGCACCAATATAACTTTGTTGAGAAAAAATAATTAAATTATGTCCATTTTATGCTTTTAGTAATGATAATAAAGGGTCTTTATTAGGAGTTATGTTAAAAATATGCATCCTTATACTGGCGGAGTCTAGACTAGGCTATTCTTCTCAACCTGTTCAAACTTGAACTAAGCGATAATGAAATTCCTTAGTACTAGATAGCTATAAGGGTAGATATTTGATTAAGTGCAAAGGTGGTATAAAATAGAGAAAGAAGACGTAAAAACTATTCAAACCATTGCGAATAGAAAATAAATGACGACACAAATTAGGAATCTAAGTATAGTTGGTTGATGTGTTTCTTAAAATTAAATTCAGATATAATCTTATATTCATCAGGAATTTCATTATAAATTATGATTGAGTTATAGATAAATGAGCCACTAAACAGTGAAATATTATTAAACGGGATTTATGATCGATATTTGAACATAAAGTTAATGTCAGTTTTGTTTCTACGAGAGACAAATTTATTAAATAAGTAGAACGGAGACTTAGGCCCGATTTTATCAACATGCACATTTTAACAAAGACTTCGACCAATCAGAGCAGCCCTTTCACGAACATGCATCTGTCAAAGTACTCTGAAAATTATTGATTTCTCTTGAAGTTTACCTCAAAAAAGGTCAAAATGACATAATTTATGTACAATCGATCATTCTGAACCATCTAGTATCTTCTCAAGTCTGATTTTCCATCCTAAATGGGTGAAAAATTGCATTTTCTTGTTTAACAAAAAATTTAACAATAATTGTTAATCTCAACCAATCAGATTCAAGAGAAGCCGTACATTTGATCACTCGTTTCTTGGTATATCATATGATATGACGACAAGAAATTAACTCACTGCATTATTTGGATAAAACAATAATTTACCATCGATAATAATTATGAGTACCTGCAATATATCTTTGTTTTATAGTAAAAAGAGGTAAAATAGCATTTTGTTACATTTCAAAAGTTACAGCTATTTCCCGAACGTGTATGTGCATTACTGGTTGCCTATCCAGAATCCCAGAACGGCAAAGCTTGCCATTTTATAGCTAAGTATAACGTGGTATAACCAGTGGTATAACCCTATTTTATGTTATGTACAATGTGTACAATGAAAGATTGATTCTTCATAAAAGTATGTATCAACGTATGTATTTTTATATAATCCATCTGACTGACGACGTGAGATTTGTAGTTATTAAATGAGGTAGATAGTTGCTGTGATTGATATAGGTACCTACTACTTTTATCACAAATTATCGCAGTTTGCAATTAGTAATTATACAATAATTATAATGTAAAGATGAAAAATGTGGCACTAATTTGCAAATCAATCGCTTTGTTCTGATATCCTGCTATAATTTTGATCCATGAGTTTCTAAAATAATTTTGACAAAAGTGTCATCACTGTCATCCAGCTTTGACGTGTTATTTTCAATATTGATAAAATACTATTGGACGATACTTATTAACATAGCCCTCAATATCCAATAGAAAGCTTTTGCTAAATAACATTCAATAGAAAAGCTTTGTTAAATTCTTTGTTAAATATGCATGTTGATAAAATCGGCCCTTAGTCTTGTTAATCAAAGGTTTCATCGAACAGTCAATTCTTTGATGCCATCATTGTATTGGAGGCACCTTTCAAGCACTTTTTTGTGAAAATGGGAAGTTATTGGTAAAACGTTTAAATTATTTTACATCCTTATTATTTTTGAACTGACAAAAGTCAGTTTAATGCAACAAAAAAAAAAAAAACTGAAAGGTGACTGGTATGGATGGTATCAATACAGACCTTTGGAAATATAGCAGATCCCTTACACCTAAGGCTACTACACTTATTTAGTAAATGCCGAAAAAAAAACAATTTCGCTGTTCAAGAAAGGTGACAAGAATAACCGTCAAAATTACCGAGGAAGTAGCTTAAATAATACCGCCTATAAAATTTATGAAAGGATACTCTAGATTTTTTTAGTTGTGTGTCATCGGCATCGACTGCTCTGGTCATTAGCCTCGTGTTCCGTGTAGGCTTTGGTACTGTTTCCTGGCGCCACACTAGTCACAGCACTGTTAATTAGAAGCCAACAGTGAAGGCTCAGGTGGGGATTCCTGGCTGAGTTTTTTTTTATGGATATTTAGTTTCGATTGAGAAAACCAGAAATAAATTTTCGCCTTTAACGAGAATCAAACCCGGAACCTTCCGGTCACGAGCCCTCGACTCTAACCACTGAGCGAAACCACCCCCCATGACAATAGTATTGAAATTATAACAGAACAACTAATAGAAGAAGAACAAATGGGGTTCAGAAAAGGCGGATCGACAATACAGGGTGGGCCAATAGTGCGTGGACGGAGGATTGTGGGCTTACTAAAAAATGTTTCAAAAATCTGTCACTTGGTCATCGTAGGGACCCTTAAGCGCTATAATGTAAAAATATTTTCACTCAAATTTTGACGTTTATACAGGGTGATTCATATCAAAGTTACATTTTTTTAACGGAACCCCCTATATATTATTGCATATTTGGATTCGTTGGTTAATTCTACTGTGACTTTATGTATCACACATGGGACTTTAGACGAACCGTTTAGGCGCAAATCACCATTTTTGGTATAAGTTGGTATCAGAAAAAAATTGAATATCGCAGCGATTATAAAACCTAGAAGGCCGTGACTTTGCGGTACGACTAAGCATGAAATGCGTCACCTTAGGTCAGAGGGCTAAATTTGAATTCTTTTTGCACTTGCAGAAATTAGTAGATTAATTAAGGAAACTTCAATCATAAATAACTTGATTTTTTGTTGTTGTAGGAATTTTCATAGTCTTGCCTCGTTGCCCTAGTTAGTTTGCATCTTTCTACTAAGTTAGTTGGTTTCTTCCATATTAACGAGCTTTTGTTTATTTTTCATGGCCTGCTAGGTTGCTTGCATGCAGTAAAATTGAAAAACACCGATTTGACAGAAAATTTGAAATAAAATGAAAACTAAAAAAGATTGGTATCGAGAATGCTATATCATTAGAAAGGTAATCAAATTTTACATTTGATTCTTTAAACCAAAATAGGCATTCTCATTTGAAAAAATCAAGTTATCTATGATTGAAGTTTCCTTAATTAATCTACTAATTTCTGCAAGTGCAAAAAGAATTCAAATTTAGCCCTCTGACCTAAGGTGACGCATTTCATGCTTAGTCGTACCGCAAAGTCACGGCCTTCTAGGTTTTATAATCGCTGCGATATTCAATTTTTTTCTGATACCTACTTATACCAAAAATGGTGATTTGCGCCTAAACGGTTCATCTAAAGTCCCATGTGTGATACATAAAGTCACACAAGAATTAACCAAGGAATCCAAACATGCAATAATATATAGGGGGTTCCATTAAAAAAAATGTAACTTTGATATGAATCACCCTGTATAAACGTCAAAATTTGAGAGAAAATATTTTTACGTTATAGCCCTCAAGGGTCCCTACCATGATCAAGTGACAGATTTTTGAAATATTTTTCAGTAAGCCCACAATCCTCCGTCCACGCACTATTGGCCCACCCTGTAGATGGAATATTCGCAACTTAACAGATTAAATCACAGAGAATGAAACAAAAAAACGCATGTAAATTTCATAGGCTTTGTAAAAGCTTTTGAGAATGTAACCAGATGTAAATTATGGAATACTATGAAATAACAGGGGAATCCAAAACAGTTAATAAGAGCACTGACAACAAGGCTGCTATAAAATTTACTCGAGAAATATGAGTAAATGAGGAAGCTAGACAAGGCTGCTGTCGGTGGCTTAGCGAGGATTTCATTTTGGGAGGTAGATAGGGATATTAATAACATTGACCCCGTAGCGAAATGGGGGTTTGGGAGGTCTGAACCTCCCACGAAGAAATTTTTTGACACTTTTTTAAATAGTGTGTGTAAGTTGATATTGAAAGGGACTCAAAGTAGACGTTAAATCTTCTGGAGACTCAGATCGGTGCCGCTGGTTGGAGCGATGTTGCATAACTTGTAAATGAGTTGTACTGGTGGTACCAGTTCTACCAAACTACTTAAAATAATTTGCAATTTTCCTGCAGCTGTTATTACGATTATCCTTTACGATAGACGCTACTTTTTGGATGACATCGATTTATGCAATGCGTCGATGTCGATCGTCTTTGCATTAGCAACAGGTTCCAATATGCTTGAATCTTTCGTTATCAATCCAACGCATATAATAAACTCAAGGGCAAGGTTAATCAACTACTTCCTCTCAACAGTTGGCTATAGAACTCCTCGGACTCCTCTTCGCTGCTGTATTTCACCAACATTATTTTTGTATAATACAACTTAAGATTTGCTGACGATACAACCGTTGTTGCTGCTTCTCAGTAAGAACTGGTAGCTCTATTAAACATCTTAGAACAACACAGTGCAGCATATATAATCTTGGTGTTACTACAACAAGACCAAGATCTTAGATAGAGAGCACAGTAATCATTGAGAAACAAAGTCAGTAGGCCGTTGTGTAGGTCAAAGTTTTGTGTAGATTCGACGGCGCATTGAACAGGCGCGTGTGGCCATGACAGAGCTTACTAAAATATGGCGTGACCATAACATAACTGAAGCTACCAAAATGTTGCTGGGTCAGTCTCTTGTGTTCTCCATATTTTTGTATGCCTCGGAAACTTGGACTGTTGAAAAGGCAGATCGAGCTCGCATAGATGCTTTTGAAATATGGACGATACTGGCTGAGCTCGGTAATTCAAAGAGACTATCCTCCATTGCGTCGACGAGAGTGCTTAGGTACATTCTTCGGATATATTCACAGAAGCGATAATATGGTGAAGCTTGTAGTTCAGGGTCATGCCCCGAGTGGGCGGCGCCGTGGCCGTTCCCCTACACGCTGGATGGATACGACGAAACAGTTGCTGGATAGGAGTATCAAGAGCGCTACTGAACTGACAGTAAATCGCGAACGATGGTGTGCTACAGTTTGAAAACTATTGACAATATTCGTGTCGGCAATACTGTAGCTCCCATTTGATGCATTTTACCAGTTCACAACATGTCTGTTAACTATTTGCTCTAAAAGCATTGAGCGCTGGTAGGTTTACATCAAGGACGTTAAAACAATATGTGATAAAATTGCTTTAAGGTCCTTGGTTTACATCAAGGCTCGTTGTGCAATGTAGTAAGGTATTGCATGCCATTTCGGCAAGACATGGGAACTAGGGTAAAGAGAGGTGCAGAAGGGTCCGCTTGTAGGCCTATGCACTACGGTTCTGGTCACCAGAAAGCTTCTCTCCTCTTTCCGTTCATTCATTCATCTCAAAATCCAAAATATTTACAATAACTATAAGCCAGCCCTTACAGGGCAGCAGCTGATACACCTTGCGTTGATCTGCCCTTAATATCCGAGCACGATGTTCTCAATGCCATCAAAAAATTGAAATCCAAGAAGTCAACAGGGACTGATAATATACCCGCCTACATCTACAAAGGTCTTGCTGAATTCCTAGTCAAGCCTCTATTGCACCTCTTTAATTTGTCCATTTCAAGGATGCAGGTCCCTCATGGTCTCAAAACAGCCTTAGTTATTCCTATTCATAAAAATGGCAACGTAAGTGAAATTAAAAATTACAGGCCAATAAGTCTCATCAACGTAATAGCTAAAATTTTTGAATTAGTCTTAAGCGCCTACTTAACCAGAACATTGCTGCCCAAGATATCTAAATTCCAACATGGTTTTGTTGCTGAGAGAGCAATGGTATCTAACCTCTGTGTATTGTCAGAGCATGCCTCTGAAGCCATAAACAATAAAAAGCAGTTGGATGTAATATTCACAGACTGTGAGGAAGCCTTTGACAAGGTCGATCATGGGCTGCTCCTGGATCGGTTGGTTTCCATGGGTGTAACATACTCTACATTTCTATTCTTAAAATCTTATCTGTTGGACTGGAGTCTCATAGTCAAGATAGGTAGTGTTACTTCGAACAGGTATGTGGCTACTTCAGGAGTACCTCAGGGTAGCATATTATGTCCACTCTTATTTACCATATTTATCAACCCTCTCCCTGACTGCCTGTCTCATTCAATTGGACTGCTTTTTGCAGATGATTTTAAATTTTTTAAAACAATAGCCTCTCCCCAGGACTGTCTTTTACTGCAGGAAGACATAAAGACCATAATTTGCTGGCTCAAAGACAACAAAATGCCAGTAAACGTCAAAAAATGTAGTGTTATAATCTTTACACGGAAAACCAATGCAATTGAGCACATCTACAACATCAATGAGGTAGCTCTGGAACGAAATATTGAAATCAAAGACCTAGGAGTTATCTTTCAGAGGGATATGAGATTCAATTCCCATTACATCCAAATCGTAAACAATGCCTATAAATATTTGGGCTTTATCATTAGAAATAGTAAATCCTTTGCACTAGAAACAGTCATAAGGCTCTACCACACACTAGTGAGACCACACCTAGAGTCTGCTGCAGAAATTTGGATGCCCTCAGCAGTTACTCATATTGACCACATTGAAAAAGTACAAAAGAAATTCCTAAGATATCTCTATGCTAGGAAAAATAACTGTTATCCCCATATGGTCTCATATAAAAGGCAACTTACTAGCTTTGGCTTCAAGAGTCTATTAGCAAGAAGAGACAAACAGGCTGTGATATTTATTTTCCATCTGATTAATACCACTAAATATAAGGACTGTGATCTAGTTAAATTTATAAACATCAATGTTCCTAAAATAAGCCTTAGGAATTTAAATTCTGAAATGTTTAACATTGACAAATCCAGCACCTCACCAATAAACAAAATGTTAAGAATATGCAATCAAATTTCTTCAGCCACATCAATAGATATCTTTAACACAACTATAAAAGGATTAAAATCAGTTTGAAGTAAAGTTGCCGCTCATTTTTCTTAGTGTAGGTTTAATTTAGTAGGGCTGTCTTGTTCAAGTTTGTGTGTTTTTTCTTTTTTTAACGATTACATGTAACTACCTTTTGGTGTTTGTAATGTAAACTATAAATAAATAAATAAATAGATATGCCACCGTGTATGAACCAGTACGACAGAGCCCCGCTGAATCAATATTCACGTTGTAGAACAAGAAGAACCTTGGGAGGTAGATGTGCACATGATTTCTGTGTATTCGCATCTTACGGTACAACCACAGCAATAGCATCAGCAACAGCAACAGATGTGATTGATGTTGTCGGCGATTGTGACTGTTCGTCGGAAAAATCATCGAAACGCTGTTTATGGATGCGGTTGGCGCATTCCCTGAAAGCATATCAGGCCGATTAGCGATATTTATATTGTCGGTATGCTGCCGGCAGATTTGTCATACATGACGGTGCAGACGTGGAGGTACTCTTCCGATCGGTACGAGGGAAACTGACAGAGTACTGCCACATTCACGATTGCCAAAAGGTGCAACGCGGGCTCCGATATACCGTCCATTACCCAATGCCTACTCCTCACACCGTGAGGTGAGCAATCACTGGATCCGCGCATCCTTAGTAGACGGAGGGACCCAAGGCTGACTGCCTTCTGCATTCTGGCGGCTAAGATGTGCGTCGCCGCACGGCACACCGGTATTTTGCGCAGTGCAGAGAGCAGCGTATTCCTCATTCCACATAGGGATCCAATGACCATAAGCAGCAAACTTAAGTGTAGTCTGGCCAGAGAACCTGCGAAGTTGTCCGAGCAACTCCTGATATTTGGTCCGCTTTTCCGTGGCAAGAAATCAAGGCGCTCTCATGGAGTTAGAGCACATCCTATACAGGGTGGCCAATCGGGTGACGATAATAATTTTTTTTTAGATAGCCCGTACCGAGACCTATCCAAAACACCCCCATGTATGTGTACCGATTATTGATAGTTTTCGAGTTATGATTTTTTTTTGAAAACTTAGAGATTTTACAGTTTTCCCAAGAAATCGTCAAAAACAAAATCAAGAATACTTTTTGGCTTTTATTTTTTTCTGCAATTATACCCAGTATTAAGCCCATTTTAATATTCAATAAAGAGAACCTGTACATCCGAACAGTAATTAAGTACATTTTGGGCCCAAAGCTTGAAATCTCTGTTTTTAGTCAGGAGACCAAGACCTTCAAAATAAAATTAAAAATACTTATGCCTGGTTCTGAAGCTTCAAACTAATCTTAAAAACTTTGCAAGACATTGCACTTTCGAAATAATAATGAAAACGTACCACTTATGGGGACATTTTGCGCCGTACGTGAGTGTTAAAGGCAAAAAAAGGGGATAATTCACGAACTTCCAAACTGATTTAAAAAACTATTATTTTACTTTATTATGACAAATTAAAGAAAAAAACTCATAACAACCAATAAATTAAATAATCATTGATGTTTTGATGACTTAATAAAAAACTAATACCCAAATTGTGATTTTTTAAGTGTTTTTGCTATGTACTATTGAACTTCTGCTAAATTGAGTTGTATCGAAACAACAAAGGGAAGGGATAATAAAACAATAATGTGACTTCCAATTTCATGGCAGAATTACCTGGGAAGCGATGTCGTAGCATACGCCATCCCTTTCTTTCAGAGTAGCTTTTTGCGAGCTCAGTTGTGTTAATTAATTTTCGGTAACACGCAAGGCAATGTTCGGATGGCCCCAAAAAGGTGATTTATATCGCTAGGTCTTTCTTCACAGGTCAGTAGACAGCCTATCATGAATACAACAAGTTTTTTAGTTTTTCAACCCCCCACCCCCCAAACACCCAAACTCCACCCCCACCCAAAAAAAAACGCAGATCAAGAACCTCTAAAATGCCTAACCTACTAAGACCCCACAGCATATTGCCGCCCAAATTTCATCACAGGCCATGCAGCGGTTACTGACATTACGAGGCTAGAAAAACGCGTACAGACAGACAGACCGACAGACAGAACGACGGAAATGAGTGACGCGGATTTTCGTTATGTAGACATTATAAAACGTCCAAAGAACCTGTTATCTCAAAATCGAAATTTTTCACGATCACAATCCTCCCCTCACCTATTGGTGTGGGAAGTAAAATGGATGGCGTATGCTACGACAACGCTTTCCAGGTAATTCCGCCATGGAATTACAAGTCAGATTATTGTTTTATTATTCCTTTCCTTGGTTCTTTCCATACAACTTAATTTAGCAGAAGTTCAATAGTACACAGCAGAAAACACAGATATTAATTTTTTTTTGGTAAAAGTGATTAAAACATCAATTATTATCGTGTTTATTAGTTGTTATGAGTTTTTTTTTACTTAATTTGTCATAAGAAAGTAAAATAATAGTTTTTTAAATAATTTTGGAAATTCGTGAATTATCACCTTTTCACCTTTAACAGTCACGTACGGCGCAAAATGCCCCCATAAGTGCTATTTTTTCATTATTATTTCGAATGTGCAATGTCTTGCAGAGTTTTTAAGATTAGATTGCAGCTCCAGAACCAGGCATAGGTATTTTTAATTTTATTTTGAAGGTTTTGGTCTCCTGACTAAAAACAGAGATTTCAAACTTTGGGCCCAAAATGTACTTAATTATTGTTCGGATGTACAGGTTCTCTTTATTGGATATTAAAATAGGCTTAATACTGAGTATAACTGCAGAAAAAAATAAAAGCCAAAAAGTATTCTTGTTCTTGTTTTTGACGATTTCTTGGAAAAGCTGGAAAATCTCTAAGTTTTCAAAAAAAATCATAACTCGAAAACTATCAATAATCGGTACACATACATAGGGGTGTTTTGGATAGGTCTCGGTACGGGCTATCTAAAAAAAAATTATTATCGTCACCCGATTGGCCACCCTGTATACTGCATGAAAGCCGTAATTTTCATTTATGGAGGAAAGCAAATCAGTGTGCAAAGTTTGAACACAATAGTAAAACTCTTTAGCAATATTTACGACACTGGACATCTTTCTGAATACTGGCTTCGCTTCACGTTTATCGCAATACCTATATCAAATAATGCAGCCTCGTGTAAAGATTATCGACTCATTAGTTTAATGAGCCACTTCTTAAAGCTTTTTTGTCGAATCCTACATACAGAGACTCCACAAAAAGTGTGAGGAGGGCAGTTAGCTTGGGTTTAAGGGGGGGGGGGGGTTTAGAGCCAGAGGAGCCATATTTAGTCTCCAAACATTAGTACAGAACTGTCAAGAACAAAAAACATTTCTACATGTGCTTCATCGATTATGAGATAGCATTTGACAATGTTAAACATAATCTCCTCATATCATATTTTGGCGATTTGAGGAGACTTAATGCAAGGATATAACGCTGATTAGTAATCTTTACTGAAACCAAAAAGCAAGTAATCGACTCCATAATGCTGATTATATACAAATCTGCTCGCAGTTTTGAGTTTCAATCTTGTTTGCCGGAAATCAGGAATTTCGGGTCCTCCACATCTTCAGGCTTACGCAAAAAACCGAAAACCTTTATTTGGCTTTCTATTAAGATGAAACCTTATATTTTGGATAATTTAACGATGCTGATTACAAATCCGGCCACAGTTTTGTGTTTTAGTATCCGTTGACGGAAATAAAAAATTTCAGGTCTTCTAGATCTTCGGGTTTACCTTAAAAATAGAAAACCTTTATTTGGCTTTCTATTAAGATGAAATGTTGTAACCAGATGCAGAATTGAATAAGCTAGGACAATTTTCCTAAAACTTCGAAAATGTATATGTATAAGGTAGATAATAAAAATCTTGAACTTCAGTCTTAGATACAGAAGGATGAAATGTCATGTCTGGTCTACTCTACTGTACGGCGTGGAAGCATGAAGGCTGAAGGCACCTATTATTAATAAGGTCAAAGCGAAGCGACGAATGGTGAGAGTGTCGTGGGTCAATCGTGTGAGAAATGGGAGCATTCTCCAGAGAGACGGTTTAGCAGAACAAGAACTTTTTGAAATTATAAAGAAGATGAAAGTAGCTTACCCAGGTAAGCCGTAACTGGTAATCATTTGATGAGACAAAGGATGGATGCCTACGCATGAAGCTGCATGACACCCTAAGAAGAAGAAGAGTACCAAAGAGCGTCTGTGGAAATACCAATTTTTTTTTCAATCAATAGAATATTTCAGTTCTTAAGAGGCCTCGGTATGTTATATTATGTATTTGCCACGTAAAACACCATTCCCATTTCAAAGAGAACTCACTTGTTTTTCAAACTACATACACAGTATTTGAGAAGGTGACACTTAAGACCTTAGGAGCCCAGATCACCCCTCGAAAACGGGATTACATTTTACAGCCCAACAATGACAAAAATCAGAAAATTCGCAAGCGTACTTGTCCCTTAGAATGTAATTGGGAAGAGGGGATAAGAATTAGTTTTTCAAAATTTTTCAGAAATGTTTTTCAAAATGTTTATTACTCAATTTAACTAGATTTTAAAACTTGTCCCCCCTTCCTAATCGTTTTGTAAGCAACTTTTATTCTTTACGTTTTTTTAATATCTGTGTCAGCTTCGGAGTAAAATGTAATCTCCAAAAAAAAAAAAACGTTAATTCCGATTAATTCCTTACGACCTGCAATGCGCGTGATGAAAAAGCAACGGTCGCTTCGGTCCACGCCATGCGCATGTGCTGTGGGCAGCACGGTAGTTCAAGCTCAAACGCCCGAATGAGCCAGTTTCGCAGTCGCAGTTGATCAGCTGATGATCCGGCCTCTTAATGAATGACATCTAAGAGCAATTTTTTCAAAAAAGTTTCTTAGTGTGCAAAGAAAGCCCGCAATGCAAAATCATATATTCTTCAAATGTCTGTAATTTAACAGCCAAACACGATATCAAAACAAGGCTGAAACGCTGACAAAGCGCAAGCTTTCTTCTTTAGTCGGTTTTTTGAATCATTACTGTAAGTTTAAAGGTAATGTCAGAAGCTTGGAAATTCGAAATTCATTTTTGCGGTGATTTTTGGATCTTACCTTTAGACCTTTTAACCTTATCTTTGGATTTTTTGGAGAAAGCAAACAGGCGGCCGCGCTTCCTCGCTAACACGGGAATATTATTTTCTTGGACTTTCAATTTCGCGCGCTATACCCCAGGCCCTTAACAACAAAAGCATTTCTCGTCCATACTATACAAAGGTCGAGAATGGTATCTCAAAGAGCCCAGGCTGGTATCTAAACAGCGCTAAATTTTTAACTAGTGCGCACCTAGTGGTACCCAGTGCAGTGGTACTCGGTATCGCCATCGACAGCAGCGAGAGCGAGAGCCCCATAACGTAATGAGTCAATTAAGGTATCCGCCGCAGATCTGATAACGACGATGCAAAGTACGCTAATAATTACCGGTACTGCCCTGATACTCTCGCCGGATTTACATAAACACGATTCTGCCGATTCGTTATTAGTACGGTCAATCCGTTTCGCGCTACGAAATTTTCACAGGCAATAGGGAGATTTTGGGCCTCTTAAGTGGCCTACACACAGAAAAAAATAATGTTGCTTTTCCAATTAATTGTTAGTATTTGGATGTTCTTCCGTCGCTTTAAATATATTTACAGTTGTTTCAAATCCATGTCATTGAAAGAATTCAATCCTTATATTCGAAGTAATCACAGGTACGCCAATAAATTCAAAATAATTTTATATTCGTTCTAACGATATACAGGGTGAGTTTTTAGTACCTGCTCGGTCGATAACTCCACTACTGTAGAAGATAGCGAAAAAAGTTTTATATAAAAGTTGTAGCCACGGATATGCTCCTTGCTCAGAAAATATTTTTATTTATACAGGGTGATCCGTAACCACGTGGTGATGCAAGCATGCATTTTTTTAAATGAGACACCCTATATATTATTCCATACTTAAATTCTACTAATGATTTCCGTTCTTCCGATATAGGGTATTGTTACATTATACAGGGTATTTCAAAAGTTATGACCATTTTTGTATCCAAATCGCTGTCAAATAAACGTACTGTATATCAAAAAGTGATGAATCAAAAATGATTTCTTTTACACGGATAGATAAAAAATATCATCCAGTCTTGAAATCGGCTATAAAAAAAACCAGCGACGCATATTCGTAGACAGGGTGATGCAGAATGCAAAATCTAGATTTTCTCTATTTTTTTAAATGTAACCCCCAATATTTTATTATACCAAAGGATTGTTTTTACTATGCTCTTTCATCTTTGTACAGCACGTGTTATGGCTGCATTCATTAGTTTCTGAGATATTTCGATTTTTCTACAAATTTTAAATGTACCTTCTATTTGGTTACTAAAATTGATTTATTTTGAGAAAATACTAACCAATTTTATTTTTGCTCAACGAACAACTAAAATATAAGGCCACAATAGTACTTGATCAAGTCAAAACACGGAATTAACGAGATATTATAGGTCAAGTGTGCTGAGGAAACAATTTTATAGGCATCACGCGTAATTATAAAACAGATCTATCAGGTAGGCTATGAAATATTAAACGACACAGTCCAAATAAAACGATTCTCCAATCTTTCAAATGCATTAGTTTTAGAGTTCCTCCGTTCTGGATATTGCTGTTCATAGTTGATATACTCTAGAGGCAAGTAGGCAATCTCTCAAAGATTCTCCTAAATACCCCCAATGGAAAAATTAATTTTTAAAGCTGGTTTTTCACACAGTACAAAATTTTTGAGCAGGTTATGAGAACTGTCAATTTTTCAAAGCCTACCTGATAAATCTGCTTGATAATTATGCATCACGCCTACAAAATTGTTTCTTCAACATACTTGACCTTAGTATCTCGTTAATTTAGGATTTTGACTTCATCAAATAGTACCATGACCTTATAATTTAGTTGTTCGTAAAATAAAAAACAAATTCGACAGTACTTTGTCAAAATAAATAAATTTCAGTACACAAATAGAAGCTATATTTTAAATTTACCGAAAAATCGAAATATCTCGGAAAATGATGGTTGTAGATACAACAAGTGCTATACAAAGATGAAAGAGCGTACTAAGAGCAATTCTTTGGGATAAAATATTGGGGGTTACATTTAAAAAAAAAAGAGAAAATCTGGATTTTTCATTCTACATCACCCTGTATACGAATATGCGTCGCGGGTTTTTTTTATAGCCGATTTTAAGACTAGATGATATTTGTCATCCATCCGTGTAAAAAAGATGATTTTTGATTCACCACTTCTTGATATACAGTACGTTCATTTGACAGCGATTTGGATACAAAAATGGTCATAACTTTTGAAATACCCTACATAATGTAACAATACCCTATATCGGAAGAACGGAAATCATTAGTAGAATTTAAATATGGAATAATATATAGGGTGTCTCATTTAAAAAAATGCATGTTTGCATCACCACGTAGTTACGGATCACCCTGTATAAAACAAAATATTTTCTGAGCAAGGAGCATATCCGTGGCTACATCTTTTATATACAACTTTTTTCGCTATCTTCTACCGTAGTGGAGTTATCGACCGAGCCGGTACTAAAAACTCACCCTGTATATAATCCTTCTAATACCAGTATTGACATATAATGCAACATCCCTTTGTTCTTAAAATTTACCCTATGTTTCATTTAAGCAAAGCATACAATCTGTTCAATGTACAAAAATTATTACTGCAACAGCAGTTCGTGATGATTCGTCTGATAAAAATTAATTTTGTTTCAGTGGCCCCTGTCGTTCGCTGAACTATAATCAGTATTCGGCGGGACTGATGTCCCGATTCAATGCACGTAAAAATAAAGAACAGGGGGATGATCTCAGTGCTACTGTCGCCGCGAACTCGTCAACATGGATGAAGTTGTTCCGTTGTGGTGTTTCGGTGTTAGCCGTGTTGTGTCATCTCGTGGTTTTGCGTATTGCATCAGCAATTGTGTGACTTAAATGTGTCCAGTTATATATTAAATGGAGGACCTACTGAGAATTGGGACTTAGAAGAGCTAACACCCACATTTGAATGTAGGTATTTAGATTAGTCAGACAATTATATTTCAGGTAATAATGCAACAACTGGCGCAGGCTTATGTCTAATTCGTATATCATGCTACTTATAACTTCACACAAAATCACACCATTAAACATCCAGACGAATCAATCAGCTGTACTCGCAATAAAATCTGTTGGTCCAAGCAAAAGAAAGTAGTTTAGAATCAATTACCAAACACAGATTCGATTCAACGAGAGGCTGCGATTAAATCATTCATTGGAATCCAATGACATCGTGTAGTTGAATGGACAATACGATATAATTCGCTACCAACTATACACTTCCCACTGGAGAAAACGTCGCTGTATTTGAGGAATGCTGAGTGTAACGTCCCACTGAATCCAAGCGTAGGTCTTTGACAAAGCGACAGATTTTTCTGTGTGTACTGAATCACGTATTCCGCATCAGTTGCGGCTTGCAGCGATGCACAGTCTGGAATCCCATTTTGGTCGCTGATTCGATTTAGGAATCGCATCATGCATCAACGTCTGCAGGCCGCTTTAGATAACGTTCTAATTAAGGCCAGGCGCGCACCTGCGATTTTCTGTCGCACGATTGTTTGGTCGCCAAAATAAAGCGCACAACGTACAACGGGACTGCACGCACTTGCGACAAAAAAATAGCAGGGACTAAAAAGGTGCAACCAGCCCTATTTTTGCAGCGACGCGATTGTCGCAGATTGAAATGAACCACGCGGACAAGCGTGAACCAGCGCTCACTCGCTACCTTTCTAAACACGCTTCTAGATTTGCGGACCGCGGAATACGCGGATTTTGTACTTTGTGGTGTCATCTAGTGTCCTGATATGTTATTTTTGGTCCAATAATATTAAGTAGTTTATTAAAACTAGCTATGCTCATCCGATATTGAAAAAATCTTTTGGCGTAATCACACAAATCATGATGAATTTTGTAGAATTGCCCTTTGAGCACCCAGGCACCGTACATTAACAAAGATAAGTAGGGTCACTCGCCGTGCCGACTTTGATGTGAGTCTCACAAATGCGAGCCGCCTCGATGTGAGAGGGGTTGAGTTCGTGCGGACTCGGACTCGTTTACTTACGGGGAATCCGACTGCGCGATATTCTCGACGTCGACGGTCCCGCGAACCGTGTCGCATGTTAGGTGGTGTTAGGTGGACTGACCTGATCCTGTAAGCCACAGCTGTTAGCGTTCGACTACCGCTCGAGATCTGCGGGTGCCAAAATCTGCCATTGATCCGCCAGCTTGTGTAGTATCCGAGATCAGAGTTGGAAATGGTTGGAAAGGCAACATTCGAGGCGGGGCTTAGAGTGACCCTACTTGTCTTTGTTAATGTACGGTGACCCAGGTCACAATTGGATGCACCCAATACTTTTTACGCCGTTGTTTTCTAGCCTTCCACACAAGCTGATCTGACGGAATCCGTTATAGGTACTACTGCGGTCAGTTAGACGCAAGTGCGCGCATATCTAATTTTATTGGCGATTACGATTTTTCAGTCGCTGCGACAGCAAATCGCAAGTATGCGCCTAGCCTAAGATTTCCGTAATTCTGCACGTGCGCAGTAGCAGAATAATACCCGACTCCGCTAATGACGTATAACTGTACTCGTAATCTGCGAAAAATTACGTACCTACGGTTGATAACGTATGTATACCTAGCTTTGCATGGTTGTCAGTGCAGAAGCTTGTCATAATTATCCTTCAGTAATTGATCAACAAATACAATGTACTCTAAAGCAGATTGTATTGCAGAAGTGCAGGTTAATCTTTTTTAGTTTGACGTGCCGATTTATTTTGAAAAAATAAATAAAACATCTCATAATACAGACTATTTGTCATCGCCGCAAATCACGCTCCATGCCTTCTGTGTCTGACCCTAATTTATTCTTACATCTGACTGATCTTAGATCGTATCGTATGTTTATTCTGTGGACTACGCATGAAATATGAGAAGTTGAAACAAAGGATGCTTGTTAAGTTCCCTGTTTTCTTTAATTTGTAAAGTTCATTACAAACAAACAAAATATCCATATATCCATTTACCAATGAATAAAAGAGGGAGACTGGTGTCCAGAACTACCAGTGGATAGGCCTACAAAAGGGCCCTTGTACACCGTCCAACCCTCATAGCAAAGGTGAGAATGGCCTTGGGTCCTGCCCATCTTATATCCTCAGGTTCAGAGACACCTATTATGTTCTGCCTGTGATACCCAAGGGCTTCACAGCGACATACAATGTGTGCCAAGGACTCTTTCTCCTCGCTACAATACACGTCGGATCACTTGCCACCCCCATCACATACCAGTGACGTTTGAAGGTGTTATGACCTTCTGTCCAGTGAGAGACAGAACAGCCCCCCCCCCCCCCCTAGAACCTTAGCTAGAGGTCCTGAAAGTAAGTTCTCTAGCTTGACGGAGATGTCAAGAGATTCCTCTCCATATCATCAGATGCTGATCTTGCAATGATATCTTTGTTTTCCTTGAGTTTTCTAACAGTCTCTCTATTGTAGCTGCACACCTCCACACCTGCACACTTGTGAAGTCAACAATGTCCCAATATTTTTTTTTTGTTTCTCTATACGCATTATACTCTCGAGCGATAGCTATATTCTCATCACATGAAGAACTGCTGACAGCTTCCGTTTTATCGTAGTTATCCATTATAAGCACCAATATCACATGTGACAATATTATTCTCCGGTTAACCTCTTAACTGAGTGAAAAGTAGCACTTAGTTTAACAGCCTGTTATAGAATATCAACTTACCAATTAGGGGTAGTGAAACCCATTCCTGTATTAAAAGCCTGATTAAATATAACTGGGAGGGGGTGGCTTAGATGTTTTAGTCGAGTGCTCGTGATTCGATTCTCGACAGAGGACGAAATTTCCGCTTTTATTTCAATCAAAAATAAGTATCCTTTAAAGAAAGCTCAGCGAGAAGCGCCACCTAAGTCTTCTAATTAACAGTGCTGTTCCTATAGTTGCGCCGGGAAACAGTAACAAAGCCTACACTGAACACGAGGCTAATAACCAGACCAGTCGATGCCGATGACACAGAAGTAAACTAAACTACTGGGAAATCAAATTTGTTTATTTCTAGTTTTTACGTGCCGCAGCACCACAGAGTTAACATCTCTAGAGGGAGCCTAATCTGAATATTGGCCAGCCAACACCTATAGCGCTATTGCCACTCTTCTTCGTCCGCTTAAGGACCTTCCAGTTTCTTCAAAATCTGGCAGTTTCCTCAATTTGAACACATGTACCTCAAAGTATTTAACTGGGTATTTAACTATACATTCCAATATACTTGCGATATAACTGATTTACGTGAAGATAATTTGTATTGATTTAACGAAATCTCAAAAATGGTAACTTTCATAGCGGAATGTCGCAATAACTTCTAATATGTCGTAAATCTGGCTACCTACAATCGGCGTCGCCTTTAAGCTGTCATGTGGCTGTCATTGTAGTTGTGGTTATTGCGTATGTTGAAATTTTTTTGGTTTTAGTGTATATTTGAGTGACTTTGTGACTATTTGTGGTGTGAATTAAATTATTTATAACAATATTGTCATAATTGCATGATGGGATGAAATAAGAAGTGCATAGTTTGCTGCAATAGCGACGAATTGGTGAACACCACTTATCATAGGTAAGTATAGGTTTTGTTTTGGTTTTTAGTTTTTAGTAACGTAAAATATAGGGATAACTGGGAACAAGAGTAACTTCACTCCTGTTTCAGGAATAATAATGGCTGTTTAACGTATGTTATGTGCATCTGTGTAGGTTTCCTCCGAATATGGTGATGAGAAAAAAGTGGCTTAATGCATTACAGCTGAAAGGCGATATTGGGGTGGTTAGGGGGTTGCGAAACTCAAAAATTTGTTGTATCCTAAAGGCTGGCCATTCACCTGTGAAATAAAGACCTAGCGGCATAATTTCTTTTTTAAGGTCCATCGGAACATTGCCTTGCGTTTTACAGAAACCAAGGGACTTAGATGTATACATAACATGTATGCGAGTATTACTTTACATCGTTCTGTATTGTGTAACGAGAAAATCGTTAAATTTATTTTATTGAAATTTTGACATAATATTCCGTAGCGAGGGTGTAAAACACTTATGGTTTTTAGAAATCGTCTCAGGGGCGCCGTAACAATAATAAAAAAACTAAAAATATAAAAATAGCTCAAACTTCGTTTTTATGCGTTTTAGGGGGTCCTGATCATTTTCAACTTTTTTGATTGGGGGTACGGGTTGTAAAATAGAACATTTTTTTGTACTCATAATAGGCGGTCTATTGACCTGTGAAAGAAAGACCTAGGGACATAATTTACTTTTTTAGGTCCATCCGAGCATTACAATAAGAGTAACTCTCTCAGTATAGCTAAATACTAATACAACTTATTGTATCAGTTTGTAACATCACAGTAATAATTGAATCTATTAATGAACATCCAGTTTTAATATAAAGTCGTACGCCACTGGTAATGCCTTCAGGCTGTCAAAATTTCCGTTACATTGTCATGTTGGCTGGTCAGCGACCTGTGCATTTTGTTGTTTACATTCCCTCTAGAGATGTTAACTCTGTGCGCAGCACTCTTTCTATGTTGACTGAACTATAGAGTGCCTTAAGCCGAGAACAAGGCTTCACATGTCTCTATTTAGTCTGAGATCTAGTTCAGGCTTTGCTTACACAAGAATTTACTGGGCCCCTGCCGCTGTTCGCAACGTGCCAAGTAGAGATTCGAATCTTGCCTTGGTTTTCTGCGGTTTGTGGAAATTGTTTCTCCTCGTACCTACATAATTCTGCATTTCGTCGAGATCTTGTTAAACAAGGTGCAGCGCTACTGCACACGAGTAAATTGGTTGCACAGCTCTCGGGGAGCCTCCCGATTGTACACTAAGTCACTCTGTCTAGACGCATCTACTCAAGGAAATTGTTATTGCTCACGACGTTGTGATTTGTTAGTTTATTTATTTATTTACGGGCTTTATACACAGAATCGTGAACAGTTTTTTGAAAAATCAGTTAGGTATAATGATCGTTTGTACCGGCTTGGCTGAGAGTTAATCTTAGGTAGAGCTTATCCCAAAAATTTGAATTGCACCGCTGTCAGTCGAAAATTTAACAGAAGCTAAAAGGTCAAAAGTTAAAACCAAAGGTTTTTTTGGCTTAAGTAGTAAGTAAACACTTAACTTATATTCACATGTCAGTTGGTGACGTTTGTGCTTAGGGATTCATCAAGCCAAGTAGCTTGAGCTTTCCCTTAAATACTTGACTTTACTTGAAAGCTCAAGCTTTTGAAAATTTGATAATTGACTTGACTTGATTTTCGATCTGAACTACTTGACTTGATATCAAGTAAAATCAAACTACTTGATATTACGTGATATCGATCTGTAAAATGCAAATTGAAGCGTTAAAATGGGGGAATCACCGAGGTTACGACAGCAAACAGGCACCCGATGACCTTAAAACATTAAAGCCAAATGACACAGAATGGTCGTTAATTGAACGAATTTGCCAGTACTTTAATGTTTGGTGTATCTTTTAGTCGCCTTTTACGACACGCAGGATATACGATGGGAGATATTCTAACCCGCCCCCACACGGGCTCTTCTGTTTGTTAGTTTGGATACATTGATCACGAATTCGACCTCTGTTCCAAGTTTTGCCGTGTTTGAAAAAAAAAACCTAAAAATTTTGCATTTCCCGCAGGTCTGTATGTATACGAAAAAATAATTTTCTGTGAGAAGGCGACGACCTAGGACCAATCTTAGCACGGCATTGGATTCAGTGGCAAATTTTCTATAACAGAGAGTAGGAAACCATGAAATAAGACCCAAAATTTGGGGATCAGGGTCGATGTTCTGAAACCGGAAAACTCCTTTGGTAAAAAAATTCGTAAAAAATTTTAGGTTCTCGATCAGAACAAAAACTCTTCTGTTTGTTAGTTTGGATACATGGATCACGAAATCGGCCTCTGTTCCAAGTTTTGCCGTGTTTGAAAAAAAAAACCTAAAAATTTTGCATTTCCCGCAGGTCTGCTATATACGAAAAAATTATTTTCTCTGAGAAGGCGACGTCCTAGGACTAATCTTAGCACGGCATTGGATTCAGTGGCACATTTTCTATAACAGAGAGTAGGAAACCATGAAATAAGACCCAAAATTTGGGGATGAGGGTCGATGGTCTGAAACCGGAAAACTCCACAGGACCCCTTTGGAAAAAAAATTCGTAAAAAATTTTAGGTTCTCGATCAGGACAAAAACTCTTCTGTTTGTTAGTTTGGATACATTGATCACCAAATCGGCCTCTGTTCCATGTTTTGCCGTGTTTGAAAAAAAAACCTAAAAATTTTGCATTTCCCGCAGGTCTGCTATATACGAAAAAATTATTTTCTCTTAGAAGGCGACGTGCTATTGACAATCTTAGTATTTCATATTATTATATTTTCTATTTAACTAAGTTTGTTGAAGTTTTCGTTTTTGGATGTTTTTTTTATAAAATATTACGTCTTTATATACATAGAATTTTATTGTTATTGCCTTTTGACAGTTAATCAGACTAATATCAAAAAATAATTAATTTTTCAAGAAAAATCAAGTAGCTTGAAAAACTTGATTTACAAGTTGCTTGATGTGTAACGACTTGACTTGAATTTCGAAAACAAATACTTGACTTGATATCAAGTCAAGTCAATTAGCTTGAAAATCAAGTCAAGTCGTGAATCTCTATTTGTGCTGTTTGTGGACTAAGGAAAGATGCAGATAAAATTTAGAAAAATTGACGAAATAGGGTTTTTATTGATATTTGACCAAAGAGGAAGATGCATTCTAGACTTCCCACACATTTTTAGTATTAACAAACATTTTGGATTTACCACTACCATGCAGCTCTCCTAAACAAGCTTCTGCCCTACAGCCTCACTGTTAAACTTTGCGGTTGGTTAGCAGACTTGTTCTCTGATCATAATATCTCTGTCATGGTAGACGGAACTCCTCTTCCTTCCATAACATCAACGCTGGGGTCCTGCAAGGATCGGTGTTGGCACCGACATTGTTTCTCCTTTACATCAAGCAGCACTACAAGCCCAATCCACCGCTTTGCGGATGACAGTACTTTGCACGCAGGTACCATGAGTAACAGACCGTTCTCTGCGGTCGAGCTGGAAGGCAGAGACTTACTCCAAACACTATCAAATAAGAAGTGCCCTACCCATTTCTAAAAAACAAGCCAGGCTCTGCTAGAAAGTCAGTCAATCAAACTTTCTAGGCATCAGAGCCAGAAAGAACTTCTCACCGCCCAACCTTCTCACGCTGTATAATGTTCAGATAAAATGCTGCCCCTATTGTCAGACACCCGACTTAAATGCGCCACATCCAGCAGCTTTCTCACCGGCGTGTAGTTGGTGACCTTTTACTTTTCTACCGGTAATTCAAACAGCCTGATTCCTTCTCGACCCTGTGAGCGTTGGCATTTTTAACTCCCTTGGCAACAAACCTCACCCAACCATAACCTCTTCGTAGCAGCCGAGCTACTCGGGTATTTAGGCTTCGCCTTCGCAGCTGCTCAATTAAGAAACAATGAAGACAAAATCATGGAGACAGGCGATTGTGATTCCTATACCGAAGATTAGCAAACCTGATGAATTTGCTCATTTAAGACCTATTAGTTTGTTATCTATTTTGTCAAAAATATTGGAGAAAGCAGTTCACATTCAGTTGATTTCATACCTAGATGAAAATTGTATCATCTCGGCAGGTCAGTCTGGTTTTCGTAAATCGCATAGCACTACAACGTGTCTTCTTGATATGTGCGATAATATATTAAGAGCACTTGATAAAAAAATTAGTGTTGGCCTAGTTTCAATAGACTTTTCTAAGGCATTTGATAAAATCAGTCACAGTTTGCTCATTACTAAATTAAAATATTACGGATTTGATTGTACATCAGTTAGTTTCTTCAAAAGCTATCTTGATAATAGATCACAGTGTGTTTCTTTGGGTGATATTAGATCTGAATTCAATGTTATTAGTTCAGGAGTACCACAAGGATCCGTATTAGGGCCACTTCTATTTCTTATATATGTTGCAGATCTAGCTAGTAAGGTTTGTACATCTCATTTGCATTCATATGCGGATGACACGCAGCTCATCCACTACTTTGACGCAGATAACATACAGCAAACTGAATCTGATCTGAACAATGACTTAGCAAACATATGTAAGTATTGCGAAGATCACAATCTTCAAATAAATGCCACAAAATCTAGTCTTATTTTGTTCTGTCCTGATGCTAGAAGAGGATTTATTAAATCACACCTTAATGTCAAGATCAGCACAGAGAATTTAAAATTCTCCGAAAGTGTCAAAATTCTCGGGGTTACATTTGATGAGAAGCTAAGATTTACTAACCATGTTAAAAATCTCTTGAAGAAAACTTACTTAAGATTACGTACACTTTATGCCCATAAATTCATTTTAAACTTTAAAACAAAGAAAAAACTTTGTGAATCTCTAGTCATGTCAATTTTTAACTACTGTGATGTACTATTTTATCCATGTCTTGATCAGGTGACTAGAAATCGCATACAAATTGTTCAAAATGATTGTGTTAGGTTAATTGTTAGCTTAAGGCGTTACGATCATATTTCAGAAAAGTACCCTATTATTAAATGGCTGAAAATGTCTCAGTTAATTAAATTCCATTATCTCGTATTTGTTCATAAGGTTACTACGACCTCAAAACCACAGTATCTGAGGGAAAAGTTATTACTACGGGCGGATGCGCACAATCTAAATATAAGACATGGTTCCAGTCTTACTATACCCTACCATGTTACCACACTTTTTCAACGTAGCTTCTCGTATAACGCTGCTATTGTTTATAACTCGGTTAGTGCCCAGTATAAAGAAATGTCGTTGAACATTTTCAAAAAAAAAAGTCAAGGCCTTAATGTTTGGTCTTTAATATCGTAATAACTCTTCGTAACAGCTGGGAAACTACTGCTGCCAAATTATTATAATCAAGCTTGTTTTTTTTGTGTTATAATTTAACGGATCATTTGATTTTTCGTTTTTGTTTGTTTAGTTTATTTTTAACATCTAATAAATGTGAGACACTGGTGGTTAAGTGTAAGAATAGCACTTTGCTAAACTTCGCCACCGATGCCCTATCCTGATGTAAGCCTCATCTTACATGATATGTTTATTTTCAATAAAGACGATTTATTATTATTATTATTATAAAATACAATACGCAAATGCTATTAGGCATGAAATTTTGAGCCGACAATTTATATCAGAATGTGCAGCATCTCTAATGGCGGACGGACACTGATGCTCATGCGGTACCGTGTAGTAGTACCCATTGTGCACAGTGAAGAACGTCTTCTCACGCGGATCTTCCGCATAGAGATTCCTCCTGTTAGGCCATAAAGCACCGTCCAATTAATGCTTATGAGCTGTGCGGCTATTTGGCGGTGGTACCGGTACGGTACTACCATAGGTACTACCATACGTGGGAAACTCAGCCGTTTTATGTCAAAATTCATATACTCCAAAATGGTCATTCACCCTAACCCTAAAGCTACTTGACAGTCGACTTCCATAAGTTTGGTTATAAAGTTTTGTGGTTATAAATAATTTATAAATTTGTAATTTTGTAAATACGTCAGCCTGGTAGGCAGAGTAGGGCCCCCAGTGCTCCCACAAGAACAGGGCTCTCCTTGCGCAACAAGGATGCCTCATTGCCGCTACTAATTCTGTAATATATCACATTTGTGATAACACTTAATCAAAGTTTAAAAGTTTCAATTCACATAACTTAGGGTGGATTTATGATTGCCGAGGTGTCGCTGGATAATATTGGTTGGAAATTCGAAGCTTCGACAGAAAACCCCAACAGAAGTCAGAAATGCTTATCGAGTCTGTGACAGGCACTTTGGACTAGAGGATAAAGAGGCAGATCGATCATTACACAAGAGACGAAGATCCAACTTAAAGGTAATGCAAATCCATCACTGTAGTTGCCTAATCAAGGTTAGATGTACCTATTTCATATAATATATATAGCCCTTTTACACTTTTGACTATAATCATGTATCATCGTCACATGGGGTAGGTTGCCTGATACTGGTAGGCAAGTCTGGGCTCAGAAGAAAAATATAAGACTGATTTTTGGGTTAAATTTTAGGGTCATGCCAACAAAAATCCATAAAACCATTGATTAACTTATTCACTTATTCCGTGAATAAGTTAATCAATGATAAAACATAAAATTGTAACAGCTAAATTGGTTTTAGATGTGAGCTTTTCAATGAACTGTGGTCTACTTTCCACCATTTCCATACATGCAGCTTGTCTGGGGACATTCTGTAATGCACCTCATATTGCCTTACCAGTCATGTCGTCATTCATCTATTGCACTGTACAAATATGTAGATATTAGCTTCAACAAATCAGTTTTTTGTGACTGTATAATTGAACATTTATTATACTCTGAAGATCCTTTTGCTCAATGCCAAATGGTCACCTAAACATTGGGTTCTAATGTAGGAGTCATTCGCCATCATAATCATAGTTTTTCTTATGATTGGTATCAACATGGACATTTGAATGCCACACCTTCTGTATTGATTCTTATTATTATATTGATTCATATGTAGCTGTACTGTACACCAAGATTACATTTGCCAATGTTTGCTTCCAGGTATGATGGAACAGGCTGGAATAGAATTGTTAATGTTCATTGACAAAACCTTTGACAGTCTCAAGGGATCAGCACTGAAACCGAAGGACAGAAAACTGCTACAAGCAGCAGTGACTGCCAAGAGTGTGCATCAGGAGTTATTATTATCATCATCCTTATTATTATTCAATTTACTATTACTTATCGTTTTTATTTTCTTGTATCATGTTTTATTAGAAAATAATGAAGCTATGTGGACCTTACTGTTCTACTTTAATTTCATGGCTCCACCAGTATTGTGGTGGAATTGCTAACCTGTCTTTTTAATATTAGAGTAAAGTTCTAACATTAGCTTAGGTCAGAATTTGCATTTTGTCAGACAAATAGAAACAATTATGAAGTGCTATTTTTCGCGCAGACATACTCCTAAAACCTATATCTAGCGCTGAAATAGTTCCTTCATGATGTTTGTGTGGCTGTCTGGCAAATTGTAAATTTTGACTTAGGCCGTGTTAGAACTTTACTATCACCACAAAATTTTCTATCTGAAATTTTCTAATCGCTCTCGTAGTCAGGTATTTCTCTTACGCCCCCGTATATCATTATTTCGTTGCACCAAACGCGAGATGGCGCTGAAGGTCAGTTTCCCATCTATAACCTAACCCAACCCAAAAATTTTTTATCTATGGGTACTACTTTGCGAACGCTGGGACTGGACAACGAGATGCGTCATTGTGTCGCTAATATGCAAATTGCGCTCCGAAGTCTGGGTCTTAAGCGGCCCACAGACGCTTCGGAAAGCCTCAGAGGAAAAACTGCACAGTCCTGGCCTCAAGGATTATCGGAGCTTCTGTGGAGGTTCGCCGGACTGTACAGGCCGCGGGATGCGGAATTGAAAAACCATTCGATCGCCTGCACAGGCCATCTTTTGATGCCATGCTTGCTAGAACTGAACTGAACCGAAAGGTTTTCTGAGCGTCTGTGAAGGAAAGTGTATTCAGACCAAAGTGCAAGGGCCTTAAGGCCAGGACTGTGCAGTTTGTCCTCTGAGGATTTCCGGGCCAGAAGATCTCAATCTATAAGGAATAAAATGATAGCTGTCTCAACTAAGTGACTTCTCTCTCTCTAATCTAGGAAGAACCTATGGCCAAACTAAGGCTAGGCGCGCACTAGCGATTGTCTGTCGCACGATAGTTTGGTCGCCGTAATAAAGCTCACAATGTACAACGGGACTGCACGCACTTGCGACAGAAAAATAGCAGCGACTAAAAAAATGCAACCAGCCCTATTTTTGCAGCGACGCGATTGTCGCAGATTGAAATGAACCATACGGACAAGCATAAACCTGCGCTCACTCGCTACTTTTTAAACACGCTTCTTGATTTGCGGACCGCGGAATACGTGTATCTTGTACTTTGTGGTGTCATATAGTGTCTTGATATGTTATTTTTGGTCCAATAATATTAAGTAGTTCATTAAAACTAGCTATGCTCATCCGATAATATTGAAAATTTGTTTGGGGTAATCACACAAATCATGATGAATTTTGTGGAATGCCCTTTGAGCACCCGGGTCACAATTGAGGTTTTGATTAAAACAATTTTTTGTCATAAATGGAAAGATCACATATATGTTTTATAACAAAACTGTTTTTGTTGTCTTTTTTTTCGCAATAATTCAAAAGTTATATCAAAATAAAAATGAATTTTTGAATCGAGTACCGAAAACTCGCCGACGGCTCCCGAACCTGTTTGACGTCACCATGGCGGTCAAGATGCTCCTTTGACCAACGACGTCCTATACTAGATTCTAGTTTCCCAACTAATCGCGAAAATACTTGCTGGTAACTAGTGTATATTTGTTACAACATAGACGATGAATGAAGTTTGCAGCTCGAGACTAAGTCTACGATCGAAATAAAAATATTTTTTAATGTTTGAAGTTAGTACAGATTCCAGTAAGTAAGTATCTGATCAAATATGTTTCATTGAAAAGATCTCGTCAATTAAAGGATGGCCCAGTGGTTAGAGAGTCCGGTAGTGGATCTCAGGGTCTTTCGATCGAAACCCAGGCCTTCCAACTGTTCTTTTATTTCTTTTATCAAAAAATTTATTGATGTATTGTGCTTTTTGCACTTGTTACGCACATTTTTTCTACGATCAACATAAATATGTGTTTGAATCAAATTTTGTTAGACATATTACTTGCACTGCCCAGTGCTTGTTAAATTTTTATGAAAATTTAATTGCTAAGCTTCATTGCCCAAAGTTAAATAAATAATAATACCAAGTGATAAACAGAATGTGATTACGAGTTACTTTTTTTACATTAAAAAACTTAAAAATGAATGAATTGAATGGATGAAGGGATTTTGTTTTATTAACCAACTATTACATTGAAAAAAAATTAATGGCGATTGATGTTGACGGACAAACCTCATTTCCACTGATTTTTTGAATTGTCCACCGCCTCCTGTACTTAGCTTTTGCACTGTGCAGTAATATGCTAACAAACTTTGATTCAAACACATATTTATGTTGATCGAAGAAAAAATGTGCGTATCAAGTGCAAAAATCACAATACATCAATAAATTTTTTGATATAAAAAAAAGTTGGAAGGCCTGGGTTTCGGTCAAAAAACCCTGAGATCCACTATCGGACTCTCTAACCACTGGGCTATCCTTCGATTGTGGAGATCTTTTCAACGAAACTGGAATCTGTAATCTGACTTCAAATTTAAACATTCAAAAACATATTTATTTCGATCTTAGACTTCGTCTCGAGCTGCAAGCTTTATTTATCGACTGTATTGCAACAAATATCCACTAGTTACCAGTTTACCAGTACGTATTTTCGCAATTGGTTGAGAATCTAGAATCTAGTATCGGACTAGGACGTCGTTGGTCAAAGGAGCATCTTGACCGCCATGGTGACGTCACACGGGTTCGGGAGCCGTCGGGTTTTCGGTACTCGATTCAAAAACCCATTTTTATTTTGATATAACTTTTGAATTATTGCGAAAAAAAAGACAAAAACAGTTTTGTTATAAAACTTATATATGATCTTTCCATTTATCACAAAAAATTCGTTTTTCTTAATTCACAACCTCAATTGGATGCACCCATTACTTTTTACGCCTTTGTTTTCTAGCCTTTGCACGTAATAATAAGGCTATCACACAAGCTGTTCTGACGGAATCCATTATACTACTGCGGTCAGTTAGACGCAAGTGCGCGCATATCTAATTTTACTGGCGATTACGATTTTTCAGCCGCTGCGACAGCAAATCGCAAGTGTGCGCCTAGCCTAAAGCTAAAAGGGAGACGGTTTTCTAGCGACGAGGATCTCCTGCAGGTTTGGGACCACGAGTGGGCTTAAATACTAAGTGAATGTAGATGAAATTACTTTGATAAAATGCAATACATAAATAAACCTATATTTGCAAAAAAAAAACATTGCTTTATGCAGGGTTTTTTATAGCCTCATCATCATCATAGTTACAATGTCTTAACAGACATGTTGTGAACTCGTAAAATTCATGTACACATTTTACGAGTTTCTCTTGGGATATCTTTAAGATCTTTAATGCAGTAGTTTCCCATTTGCTTTCTGCATCCTCATGCCGTTGACCAGATGGTATCTACTGGTTCATCCGCCTTTAGGGGCAATTTCTCACCCCAAGGACAAGAAGGTGTCCTGACTCTTCTCAACTCGTCCACCCGAAGCTGTTGGTTGAGAAGAGGTTACTGTTTATACCGACAGTAGTTCGGTGTTCCTTTTAGTCGCCTTTTACAACACGCAAGATATACGATGGGAGATATTCTAACCCGCCACCACATGGCTGTTTTTATAGCCTACCTACTGGTATAACATTCGAAATTGTATCATCTCAAATTCTGTAATTACCTCGTGGGAAGTAAAATCTGCTAGAGATGAGAAAACTTCCTGAATCAATCATGAACCCAGAATGACTATATATACGTGCAAATATAACGGAGGAAGTTCGCCATTCGTTCCTTATTAAAAGATGATTAGTGTAAAAAAATAATTGCAACAAGGTGAAGAAATGAAGATGTAAAATGAAGAGGAGAAAACTGGCGTTCTCACGTTTTTTGGTGTTTAATGTAGCACGCAAGCCGGTCGCCGTCGGTAATAAAAGGAACTTTTATAGTTTGAAATTAGGCTGTTAACGATTACTGGCTCGTTGCGTTTATTTCTTATGATCTATAAAAGCACAGCCGCCACTTACCCGTTGCCCTGAATTACGCGAAATTTGTAACTTAACTGGTTACTTAACTTGGTAGGAAAAGTAGGCAGGTTATTATGTAGTCAGAGGGAAGTATGAAAGGACCATCTCTGAACTTCTTCAACAAGCGGTAAACATAATCGACAGCTGGTGCAGGAGGGAACAAATGTCGATTAACCCCCATAAAACAGTTGTCGTTCCGTTCACCAAAAGACGGAAATTAGACAAGCTCTGCTTACCTAGAATAGCGGGTGAGTCAATCCAGTTTGCAGAGGAGGTGAAATATCTTGGTCTTATATTGGACAAAAGACTCACCTTTAACTCTCACCTGGATAACAGAATCGAAAAGGCCCGCCTCGCCCTCTGGACGCTCAGAAGGATTTGCGGCAAATCTTGGGGCATTAGTCCTAAACTGATCTACTGGATATATCAGACGGTGGTCAGACCCATGGCAGTATATGGCGCTGTTGTCTGGTGGCAGAAATGCCTACAACGGACAGCCAGAGTCAGGCTGGCGGCGGTGCAATGCACCGCCTGTTTGGCCATCACTGGAGCCATGTCTACCACACCAACGTTAGCCATGGAGACCCTTCTAAACTTAACACCTCTGCACATTGAGGTGGAAAGAGTTGCAAAAGTGGTCGCCTACAGACTGCTATCAACCGGCAGATCTGACAAAACGGAACTAGGTCCAGACACAACGGGTATAATGGGTGAAATTACCCATCATCATGTACTTGGAATGGTCTCGGACTGTATGGTTCCCCAAGCGCATATAGAGTGATCCTATAACGTCCTTTTCCCAGGCAGGGACGAATGGAGGAGGGACGATTTTATATCACCCTCTGGTCTTGCGCTATTTACAGATGGCTCCAAGTCTGAACTGGGGGCAGGAGCGGGAGTAGTGGGTACCAATCCAAGGGTTGAAATTTCAGTCAACCTTGGGAGGTATACCACAGTCTTCCAAGCAGAAATGATTGCCATAGAGCTGGGAGTCAGGGAACTGATCAAAAGGCCCCTGACAAACAGATCTATAAAAATCTTTTCAGACAGCCAGGCTGCATTGAAAGCACTGTGCTCCAGTCGGGTTGATTCAAGACTGGTATGGAGCTGCATTCACCTCCTCAACAAACTCGGAACGGTAAACAGGGTATCCCTGATTTGGGTTCCGGGTCACTGCGGAGTGGAAGGCAATGTATTGGCCGACACGCTAGCAAAAGGAGGAACTTAATCTGTGTTCATAGGACCAGAGCCATTCGCGGGCATTGCAAAAAGTACCGCTAAAAAGACCATCTCGGACTGGGCAGTGACGAAAGCACTCCTGAACTGGCGAGGTACACCAGGGCTATTGCACTCGAAGGTGTTTACAAGATACCCCTCGAGTCAGGCCCCCCCGAGGATCATGGAATGTAATAGGTATGACCTCCGTATTCTGGTCGGTATGGTGACGGGACATGGTCGTCTAAGGTACCATTTGCGGAAGTTGGGTCTTGAACAAACTTCAGACTGTCGCTTCTGCTACGTGGATGACGAAACAGCGGAGCACATTCTTTGCTCTTGTCCAGTACTGGATAATGCTAGGTTCCAGACATTCGGATTTGCCCAACTGGAACCTCATGACTTCAAGGAAGTTTCACCCTTCACGTTGACCGCCCTCGTAAGGAGGTGCGGACTGTACGGTGAACTTTAAAAATGTGTGAGCCACAATAGACACAATTGAGTCGCAGTGGAAGGAGGCAGCTCTGCCCCACTCACTTTCAACCTAACCTATTACAAATTACTGGTTATCAAATATTTTGTAACAAAAGTGTACCATGGGCTGAAAGGTTCGAAAGCTTTCTGTTAAAAAGATACACCTGACCCCTCAGACATCCTACATCCCCACTACATTCACAGCCAGGCGCAGTAAGAAAGCAGTTTCAGTGGAGCGCGTTGATGCCTCACTCAAATCGAGTATCACATGATGCCAGATTATAAGTATGCTTAGTTGTTATTTTTAGTTACTAAATTCGTCATTGCAGGTCAAAATTGTCACACAATAAAAGTATGCTTGTAGTCAGAAATGGCGACTTCGCAGTTGTGTATCAAAGTTGTCAAAACCGAAACGCTCAGTATGACAGAACATTCTGTGGGTGAGGTTGACCTATAACCTACGAAATTGCAAAAGTATGACACTTTGAAAGTGTGAAATTATGCTATGATTAGCCTGTGGTCAAGGTCATATTTATGGTAAAGAAAGAAAAGACTAAAAAAAAATTGGACGCCGACGAGATTACATCAAAACTGTCATGGGACTGTTTCAAACTTAGACAAGGAAAGAGAGGGGACAGAACGCGCGGCTGACATCCCTGTTACCAAAAAGTACCAAAGCGCTAGTCCAAGTGCCGTAGCTAAAGGGATTAAAATTGTGGTTAAGCTATTTGGAGAAATAATCTATTTTCAAACAAAATTTATTAAAATATTGTTATTCACGAGTTCTGTATGGCCAATCACCATCCACAGTTCAAATTTAAGTAATTAACATTATCTTAACCGTGAACTTCCATTTGACCGATATTTTGTCTTGCAAAATGTAAGCTATAACAGATACGTCACTTGTATTTGAACCAAAACATGCCTCAAGAAATATAATTTTTATACTTTACATGCTCAAACATATTATGATTCGAATGTTAGTGGTATATTTGAAACTATATTTTGGATACATATACATCTCTTAACTAGATATCCAGATATTTGCATAAACTTCGAATGCACCAAAAAATATGAACAGACAAATTCATCTGTGAAAAGCGATTTCTGGCTCATTCCTACTGCTGTGGCTATTACCACCGTAAGCTACACCACAATATTTTACAATGATTGGTCTTAAAAAGGCTAAATATCACAAAAAAGTACCAAATTATTTGTTTTTCACCAAAATTTTGACAGCTATTCGTTTTGTGTCACAGCTAGTTCATATAGCATTATACAGGTGCACGGTATCCCCTCTCTTTCCTTGTCTAAGGTTTCAACACTCTCAGCTTAGTATAGCTTCATGCAACGCTGTCATCTTATTTGAGTATCAGGCCATGAAGGTATTACTAGTAATGAGTGTATGTACGTTGAAAATACATAAACATTACTACGTATTTGTTGTTTTTACTTCAATAAAAGACATTTCAGTATTATTGTTGAAATAGTGTTTATTTTGAGACAGAGGATTTTTAGGATCAGCAGAAGTCACGAATTTCGTGACCATCGACGATCGTTATTTTGAACATGCGCAATAAGAGTAGTGAGAAATAGGTAAATAATAACGATAACGAAGATCGACCAATTTTACTTGCCTGCTTTTTCTCCTTGAAGAGTCAAAGTGGAAAAGAAGCGGCAATATTGCCACTTCATGCGGATAGCCCTTATTTTTTAGGGAAAAAGCAAGGAAACGGAAATTAGAAATAGCCAAGAGTCGCCAACTCACTCACGCCACTCGTCCAGGTACAATTTTTGGCAGCCAACTTAGTTTTGAAATTGGAAACATATTTTATTATACACATAGAGAGGAATCTTGGATAAAACGATTTTACGGAACATTCATAGTGAAAAAAACTTGAAACTACCCAAACAGCACACAGACGTCCGACAGACGTTCTAAGGAAGTCCGGCTTGGACTTTCACACGTCTATAGGACGTCCTGAATAAGTCGTTCGACGTTCCTCGGCCGTCTGTGGGAGGTCCGATGTTACCAAATTATTGGTCCGAGGGACGTCCGATATAGGCTTTTTGTACCTGAATCGTACCTCCCTTGTACCTAAATAGGGCCTGCCTTGATACCTAAATAGGGCCTGCCTTGTACTTACATAGAGCCTTCCTCGTACCTAAATAGGTCCTCCGTCGTACCTAAATAGGTCCTCCCTTTTACCTAAACAGAGCCTCCCTTTTACCTAAATATGGCTTCCCTTGTACCTAAATAGAGCCTCTTGTATCCAAATAGTACTTCTGTAGTTCTGTATGATACCAGGCAATGAAGGCTACCATACTCATCAGCAGGAGGTTTAAATCAATACTTCTGTATATTATATATTAGGGTGTGTATTCAAGAAAAATTATATAAAAAACGGTATTTGCACATATATTTTTGTTCTATACGAATTTCTCTTTAAGTTTTCTCAGTACCTCATATCAAGGAACATTGTATTTTTAAACATCTATTCTAAAAAAGCATTTGAGATGATAGCGGTATTGAATAAAAACGTTTCTTAACATCTTGAAGTAATCACTGTATTCACTGTAATATTGCACGAGTTCACAACCACAGAATTGACTACTCTCCTGATCGACTTTAAACAACTAAACGAAAAATAGATAAAATAGATGCTAAAAATACTGTAATCCTTGAAAAATTTCAATGGCGAACACAAACAAACAGCAAAGTCGGCATGGCATGATCGGCATGGACGAGTCACGTCACGTTTCACAATGCTAAACGGTGCTTACGCATGCGCCCGACAACTATGCAAGTTAGTCGCGAGCCCGCGAATTTCAAACGTCATAAGTAGTAGAAGTCAATGATTGAAGGTTGAGATTGGCAAATTTTAAGATGGTTACCATAATATAATAACAAAAAACTTGAGACAATGTTAGATAATAATTATTATTTAGAGATGAAGAGAAAAAAAAATTTCGTACTTCTCAATCCAGTCTGAATTTGGAAGTACATAAGAGGTCCAACAACAGATGTCTAAACGACGTCACTTTTGGGACTTGCTAGTACGTTCCTATCTGGGACTTATTTCGGATCTCCGATGGAAGTCTAAACTTTAAGTACAAAAGTGGCCCAGTGAAGGAAGTCTGACGGACGTCCAGTTTAGGTCCCAGCGGTACATACCTATTTGGGATCTGTTTCGGACGTCCGACAGAAGTCTGTGCTGTTTGGGTATTTGTCACTGACAGCCATCTTCATTCTCTCATCTTACGGAAACGTGGTCATACTTGCTGATTCAATACATAAATCGAGTACAAGAATTTTGGACACGCTTTTGTGTTTTGAAAAAGGATACAGATGCATGTAGAAACATTAGAACGTTTTTTTATTATAAAGACTTATTTATCAATCAGTAAAGCACAGCGCATCATGGTAGATTTCGGATGCAACATGATTTATTGATGTTTGTGAAAGGTTTTGTATCAATTACTCGAACTTTTCCTATGAAAAAAAAAGTGTGACCCCGACGTGATTTGAACACGCAACCTTCTGATCTGGAGTCAGACGCGCTACCGTTGCGCCACGGAGTCTTACCATTCGTTTTTTTTTTTTGTTTTACTTACGGATGAATCTGAGAAACAATTACGAATTATGTTCACGATTTTATATAACAGTAATCAATTATCTTAATTTCCGAAAGCAAAAAAAAACAATGACCCCGACGTGATTTGAACACGCAACCTTCTGATCTGGAGTCAGACGCGCTACCGTTGCGCCACGGAGTCTTGCTGTCTGTTTTTCTGATCAGATTATTACATTCAAGTGCACTCCAAAGGAGAGCTGCGACTGTTGATTTGTGGACTACCTGTTCATGTCGTCCCCAACTCGTCCCTGATGAATAAAATGAACGTCGGGTCCAGGTCATAGGCGTAGTTAGGTAGGGGCTTGGGGGGCTTAGCCCCCAAAGAATGAAATTACCAAAGTACAAAGTTTGGAAAACCAAAGATACCCGGATCATTTGATGAATATTCAAAAATTTATCACATTCACCAAATTTGTTAGTGATTATGAATAATCGCCGGAGGTTTTGTAACATAGCTGGAATCATCACATTTACCGTAACATACACAGGGTGAGTCCTAAGTTGATACTTTTTATAAACTGTATATAGATGTCGTTAAAATAAACAACTTTAACAAATTAGTTTTTTCCGAAAACTCAAAAATCAGTGACATACAAAATCAAAAAAAGTAAATCTGGGTATCAAGACGTACCTAGTCTATTTATGTTTAGTTTTTCGCTCGGATTCTTGTCTTATCGATCAGGCACTGTAGCTATCAATTAGTTCATATTAAATTGGTAAATCTTAAAAGTTGTTTCATAATAATGTGCCACTTTTAGGATTTAACAATTCAAAATTAGCAACGATAACCAAGAAAGGACTACTGACAAGTACAATGCCTAATCGATTTGACAAAAATCCGAACAAAATACTAAACATAAACAGACGAGATACGTTTTGATACACAAATCCTGACATACCTATTTATTCTGTATCTCGCTTATTTTTCAGTTTACTGAAAAAAAGTTAATTGAAAAAGTTGTTTATTTTAACGATGTCTACCTATACTCAGTTGAAAAACAACTTTGGACCCATCTCACCCATCCTGTATATGCTAATGAAAAATAAACGCTTATTAACGTAAGTATCACAAATGTAGATTTTAGATAATAAAATAAATAGGTCCGCAAACGTAGCTTCTACACCAACAGAATAGTTAGTTCATACAATAAATAAGGTATATGCAATATTAATTTTATAAAATATACACAACAGCATTGAGTCCCCCAGATTCAGGGACTTAACTACGCGTATGGTCCAGGTGGATAAGTAACGGTGGGTGCGACTGCGTTAGCCTCTCAAACAATGCAGTATTTTAGGAGGGGTTTAGGTACCAAATGCAAAATAAAGTAATCAAGATGTTATTAAATAGATATAGAACTGGCCAGTTGATCTCAGATCAGAGCCAATAGCATAAATAAAAAAAAAACAGAATTAAATAGATTTTCTCTAAAAAAACACAACGTAGTTCTGTAATTAGTAATAAGTAAATTTTTTGATGTTTTTTTAATATTATAAAGTCATCGTCATAGTCTCAATGTCTTAACAGACATGTTGTGAGCTCGTAAAGTGCATTAAGTCGGAGCTAGAGTATTGCCGACAAAAATATTATCAATAGTTTTGAGAACTGTAGCTCGCCAACGTTCGCGATTTACTGTCAGTTCAGTGGCGCTCTTGATACTCATATCTACCAACTGTTTCGTAGTATCCACCCAGCGTGTAGGGGAACGGCAACGGCGCCACCCACTCGGGGCGTGACCCTGAACTACAAGTTTCTCCATATTATCGCTTCGGTAAATATGTCCGAACAATGTAAACATTCTCATCGACACAATGGAGGATAGTCTCTTTGGATTACCGAGCTCATCCGGTATGGAAACATTGGTTCGATGAGCGGTATAAGGAATTCTCAGCATTCTCCTCCACGTCCACATTTCAAAAGCATCTATGCGAGCTCGATCTGCCTTTTTAACAGTCCAAGTTTCCGAGGCATACAAAATTATGGAGAACACAAGAGACTGAACCAGTGACATTTTGGTAGCTTTAGTGATGTTATGGTCACACCATATTTTAGTAAGCTTTGTCATGGCTACCCGTGCCTGTTGAATGCGCCGTCGAATCTCATTCTCACAGCTACCTGAATTGTCGATCAAAGAACCGAGGTACACAAAACTTTGAACTACCTCACAACGGCCTATTGATTTTATTTCTCGATGATTGTCATGCTCTCTATCTACGATAATAACCTTGATCTTGTTGTAGTTAATACCAAAACTGCACTGTGTTGTTCTAAAACGTTCAATAGAGCTACTAGTTCTTCCTGAAAAGCAGCAATAAGGGTTGTATCGTCAGCAAATCTTAAGTTAGACATTTTGCTTCCGCCAATAGTTATACCGCCATTCCAGTTGTCCAATACCTGTCTCATCACAAATTCAGAGTAAATGTTAAATAACATCGGAGACAATACGCATCCCTGACGAACTCCTTACTAAGTGGTAAGGCACTCCCATGGAGATAAGGATTTCCCACAGTTTAGGCCATATTGTAAAGTATTGTTTAGCTTTTTCTGTATTTACACCCTCACCTTTCTTTTATACATGAACCCCCCTTTATGGTCAACACCCAGCTACGGCCCTGCTCTCAAACATACGTAACATGATACAACAACACACGTTTTTAGTTTTGTTTTTCGGTCGCCAATTATAAAATTTTACCGATTTCGAGTAAACAATTTAAGTTTTGGATAACCCCAAATGTGGCTCTGTCATTATTGAATGTCATCAAGTTTGACGTTTGATGAATTGCAAATTGCTATAGAGTGAGTCATAAGTATATGATGTTACAATGTTGCAATTAGGTTTTTTAAACTTCATTTGAATATCGGTAGGAGAGTGAAAGATCACCAACCACACGCTGGTGAGAAATGGCTGGATGTGGCGCGTTAAGGCCAGGTCACCGATTAGTCGAATTGCCCTTCTCTGGACGGCATCTAGTATAGATAGCGTAGTAGGGGCAGCAGCTCCCCAGATATGAGAGCAATATTCCAGGTCAGGTCTTATCTGGATTTTATATAGCGTGAGGGGTTGGATGGTGAGAAGTATTTTCTAGCTCTGAATAGGTAGAGATGAATTGTCTAACTTTGGCGTTTCCCTGAGGTATACTCGTCTATAAAGTTATGTGAAGTTAATAGTTAGCCATCTTAGCTGTGGTATGTCAAGTTTTTTCTTATAACTTGAAAGCAGAGGTCGTACGATATCCATCTGAATCGGTACTGTCGTCATTCCTTCTAAGCAGAAACGGCAGCAAAGAAGACTGTCTCCGGCCTGTTGGCATCTTCGCCCACTCTTGGTTCCCGCGAAAATATATCACACGGCCTTATTGAATTTAAATGACGCTCGGTGTACACACTCAAGCATAAATGCTGAGCGGCAGCGTATAATGAGCGCAGGCAGCGCCCTCTAAAATAGTTGCAGAGTCGGGCTCAGGAGTCTGCTGCAGAAAATAGAGTCGACAGGTTAAAGATTGGCAAAAACAGTGGGATGTTACATAGAAATTTGGAACTAAACGTTATTGTCAAAAAGATGTCATATTTGTTTTCTGTCATCGATGTGTCATTCTGTTAGTTGAACGTTTGCCATTTATCAATTTTCTAAGCCTATAGATAGAAAGTTATCTTTGTCGTCCACCACTAGGAAGGATGGACTTTGAGCGAGTGCAGCGAAGCTCTGAAACGGTGTGGGTGCTTCTACCAGAGATGTGCTAGGAAGATGAGCGGTGCGAAGATGTGTGGTGGAGCTGCGAAACGGTGTGCAGATGAGCGTTACGGCCTCTTTTCAGATTGCCAGCGAGCAGTGTGCATCTGCCCGTTGTTTGCTCGCAGGCATCCACAGCACATATCCCTCGTATACATCCACACACATAAAAATTATTTCTTAGATGGAGCATAGATGCTTTAATTCAAGTATACCATAACTTCCTATACGCGCAAAGTTATGCTAATCTAAAAGTGAGAATACGATACCTTTGACCATATAAGGGTTAGATTGAGAAAACATCTTCAATGAAAAACTGGAAAATTCTTGATAGTAAGAGTACCAAAATCTTAAGTCAAGCATACGGTAATCTTGACCGAAGTATTTCATAATCTTGACTGAAGCATTTCATAATCTTAACTGGGAGTATTTCATAAACTTGACGCAAGTAGCTCACCTGTATTCTAAAATTGTGATATTCTTGGATGAGGAATCTAGAAGTATTAATTTGAGCATTCAAACTCTTCTATGGGCATGTAGAAATTTTTCTGGGGAAATAGTTCTGCAAAATTTCTTAAATCACATTTAATATACTTAGTACTTATCTAGGAACACCTGAGTCAGGTCTTCGCATCCCAATTTTTTTTAATAGCTCATTCATGGTTGGATCGATCCAGTGATAAGGAAGCTGATGGAAACTGGGACGCGACTCAAACCTCAAATGGCGGTGGACCAGCACTACCGGTAGATGACTGATGGTTGACGGTGGTATCACGGGTATCACGTCGCAATGGCAATTTATTTAACAGTTTAACTAGATACTATTATGTGCTATTATGCAGGATCCAGGTATTACGCTACGGTGCTAAAGACAGCGGCGAATGCGACAATCCGAAAACCGATAATGGCGGCGCGGACACGGACGGGCAACAGGCTGTTGAGTTGAGAGGGTGAAGAGGTTAGAGTTGACCCGTGATACGCTGCGCGTCTGTGCACTCCGACGTTGGTAGACGTCAAATAAATGATTTACTTGATACAAATATAGGATATGCTTCTAAAACAGCGTTCATTTTCAAACCAAGATTATCATATTGTAAATGAAGTTTCGCATTTGCAAGCTGTCTATATTCTTATTAGAAATAAACTGAGCACTCATGGGAAAAATGATAATCTTGATATAAAATTATGAAATATTTGTTATTAAATTATTATAGCCTTGGTTGCCAAGAAAATTATATTTTCTTTCGGAGCATATTTCTTTAAAATAAGTATATAAATCAAAAATATATTATTCTTGATACAAATTTCCTATAATTTTCTTATCAAATACCGTTCTTAGAGTGAGAATCGATATTCTTGTTGTGAGTATGTATTTACAAGAATATTACAATTCTTGACTAGAGAATATCTTTTTATGTGTGCAAAGCTCATATCCCTTGCAACACATTTCTAGCACAACTCCCTCGAAACACATTCCTAACACACATTCCTTACAACATGACTTACTTTGTATGTACAAAAACCTCGCTTCGCTAAGCTGTTTCCACCAGAGCTGTGCTGAGCGAGGCGAGAAAGTGCAAAGGATTCTATTGGTTCGCTAAAAACAAACATTCCTCTTAACACATCCCCGCACATCTGAGGTGGAAACGCAGCCTTATTCCGGGCACATACGTTAAAAAAGCTTTTGCTATCGGTTTAGGTTGTTAGTTTGCGGTACTTTTCGTCATTTTTCCTTAATTTCATCGACTACAAAGGACATTAGCCACATTTTCTCATTGCACGTCTTATTTCTTTCTCTGTGTAACCGTTTATCTTAAGGGCGTTCTTTAGGTGTTCCAGTTCAGGGTCGAGTTCCTCTGGTTCGCACACTTTTGTACCCCATTCTGTCAAAATTCGAATAGTTCCGTACTTGAGATGGGTGGTGGTTTGATTTTTTGTGTAAGTACCGTTCAGTATGCTTTGGTTTTCTATATACCTTGTGTCCCAAAGTGACACCTTTTCTGGTTAGACGAACATTACGGAAGGCCAATTTTTTTTTTCTTTTTCTTCTACCTTACTGTATGTTTTCGTGCATGCTGTCCAGGTGTTCTAGAAATTCTTCTAGTTTTTCTCCTCCGTGATTCCAAATCATGAACGCCATTTTCCACGTATTTGGGAAACTCCAAGCCAACCATTACCTTAGACACAAGGAACTAAAGCCTACTTATCATTAGGTATCACTCTGATTAACATGTCCCAACTTCAATTTCAATTTTAATGTCGAACTTTAAACTAAGGATACTAACTTGGAGCACTTAATCCAGGCCTGTGGAATTGGCGAGCCCAAGTGGAGATGGCGGTGACTCACACCTGTAGTGTAGGTGATATAGTTGTCGAGGTGTGAGAACCGAGAACAATGAGATTAGATTTTAGAGATGCGTCGTCGTCCGGATGGGAGGGGAGGGGAGGATGGTTTACGATCGCGTTCCAGTTCCCGTTGGTGAATTATTCATTCGGAAGGTGACAGTACTGTTTGTTGGCTGCAGACAAAGGGCGGGGATTTTTAGAGACGGCGATGACGGATGATGCCTCTGAGGTAAGGAGTCGCGATCGTGTTCGACTGTTCACACGGCCGCCTGAGATGACGGAATGCCGAGGACGGCATCGTATACAGGGTGTTACCGAAGGCCGAATGGCTGCTTATACAGGGTGGGCCAATAGTGCGTGGACGGAGGATTGTAGGCTTACTGAAAAATATTTCAAAAATCTGTCGCTTGACCATGGTAGGGACCCTTGAGGGCTATAACTTGAAAATGTTTTCACTTAAATTTTGACATTTATACAGGGCGATTCATATCGAACATACATTTTTTTGAATGGAACCTCCTATATATTATTGCATATTTGGATTCCCTGGTCAAGTGTGACTTTATGTATCACACATGGAACCTTAAACAAATCGTTTAGGCGCAAATCACCATTTTTTATATAAGTAGGTATCAGAAAAAAATTGAATATCGCAGCGATTACAAAACTTAGAAGGCCGTGACTTTGCGGTACGACTAAGCATGAAATGCGTCACCTAAGGTCGGACGGCTAAATTTTAATTCTTTTTGTGCTTGGAGAAATCAGTATGTTAATTAAGGAAACTTCAATCACAGATAACTTGATTTTTACAAATGGGAATGCCTATTTTGGTTTAAAGAACCAAATGTAAAATTTCATTACCTTTCTAACGATATGGAGAATTTGAAGGGTTCCAGTCAGAGGTATCATTACTTTTGACTTACGGAAATGGCTACTTTTTTATAGCATTAAATGTGAAAATTTATTCAGAAGACAAAGATATTCTACTGCCAGCAACAATCACTATTGTCTGTCCACTGAAGAAAAGAAGTAAAAAATTATTTCAAACCCATATTTTGGGGCTTTACTCGGATAAATCGAACTTAATTTTTCTGTTTATAATAACATCACTGCTCTCAGTATGCAGTTTTGTAGACAGTGTGCATATAACCCTTGAATATAGAGTAAAAATTTACATATATTGTGCATGGTTACTCCGTTTGTTCGGTGGATAAGGTATAGTAGTTTTCCTTTGCTTAAATATTTTTTTACTGACTTTGGAAATTGGATAATAGCTCGCAGGTTGTGAAAAATGAGCGTTCTTGTTACCGCTATTGTTTCTGGTTAGAGCTAATATGTTGTAAGGAATTTTCATAATCTTGCCTCGTTGCTCTAATTAGTTTGCATCTTTATACTGAGTTAGAATGCTTTTTTCCATTATAACAAGCTTTTGTTTATTTTTCATGGCCTGCTAGGTTGCTTGCATGCAGAAAAACTGAAAAACACCGATTTGACTGAAAATTTGAAATAAAATGAAAACCAAAAAAGACTGATATCAAGAATGCTATATCGTTAGAAAGGTAATAAAATTTCACATTTGATGCTTTAAACCAAAATAGGCATGCCCATTTGAAAAAATCAAGTTATCTGTGATTGAAGTTTCCTTAATTTATCCCCTGATTTCTCCAAGTACAAAAAGAGTTCAAATTTAGCCGTCTGACCTAAGGTGACACATTTCATGCTTAGTCGTAGCGCAAAGTCAAAGCCTTCTAAGTTTTATAATCGCTGCGATATTCAATTTTTTTCTGATACCTGCTTATACCAAAAATGGTGATTTGCGCCTAAACCGTTCGTTTAAAGTTCCAGGTCTGATACATAAAGTCACACTAGAATTGACCAAGGAATCCAAATATGCAATAATATATAGGGGGTTCCATTCAAAAAAATGTATGTTTAATATGAATCACCCTGTATAAACGTCAAAATTTAAGTGAAAATATGTTTACGTTATAGCCCTTAAGGGTCCCTACCATGGTCAAGTGACAGATTTTTGAAATACTTTTTATTAAGCCCACAATCCTCCGTCCACGCACTATTGGCCTACCCTGTATTTGTGATACCTACCTCTATGAAGATTCTTCTACAGTAGCTCTACATAGCACGGCCGATGAATCACAAGTGATTCCTCCCTGCACATCAGTCTAAGTCCTTTATTTTGACGTTTGATCCTTTAAAATCAGTCGATTCGTTTTTTTCGAGTAAATGTATGTATCTTAACTTGTTCAAATAGAATGTCAAAAAAATATGAAAATATCAATTCTTATTGCAATAGATGTCCAAATGTTGGCCTTTACTCAACAAGCATTCTAAGTTAAAATTAACTCACATCAACCACCGTACAGGTTACATGACTAATTTCAACAAGGACTATTTACTTCTAACTGTCCAACATATTTCCTAAGCGGGGAATGAAACTAAAGTAATTTAGAGGTCAATATGAGGTCGAAGAGGAATTTGTAACCAATAAGTCGAGAATAACATGTAGACATTCTACAGCTATTTAGGTCATATTGAGCTAAAATCGTCGACATTATCCCTATAGAATAACCTAAATCTGACGTAAATTTAACACTTTTAACAGCAGCACAGAAAACATGATACTTCTGATCTTTTCTTTCATAAACATGGAATTACGGATTATAATATGGCCATCTGCCTGTATAGATATGGTGCTGTCTTCATAAACACTTAAATGGTGATAATGGTGATACCTATAATGGACTGATTTTCAACTTTGTTCTTAGGTTACTTGAAAATAAAGATTCTATGCGGAATGAATTTTTCCTGAAATGTGGACATAATAATTACACAAAATTGAGGCGCCTTAAAAATGAGCTTTTTTAACAAATTTAGTAAATATTTTTTAATGAGGTATTCTGAAACCCATATAACCTCAAATTATATACACGTATTTTCTGGCACGGCTTTTAGCTATATAGAATAGCATATTTTTTTTCATGTGTTTTGTTTGTTATTAGAAGGACCGATCTAGCATATTTTAAGAAATAGGAATTTATATATGATTAGATATAAATTAAAGATGTCTGCTTTTAGAATTTTGACCTATAGGGATTTATTGCTACCATTTTTAACCAATAGCACATGTTTTCCATACTGATGTCGAAGCAGAGGTATATTTTCAACCTCGTGGGCAAAGTTTCCCTGTTTAAGGGCCGGCTTCTCAATGTCCAGTTAAAGTGTCAGATAGGTATCTGCCAGATAGCGTTGCTCTGGATACAAGATTTACGTGACTTCGTAAGTTTAGCCTTCAATTGTTTAAACAATTCATCTTCAACAGCTGCTGTTATCTTGCAGATAAATATTTAGCTCGACATTGAGAAATCGATGCTTAGACTAAAAAATTACTTTAAGGTCAAAGTCTATTTTAAGGCGAAAGTAGGGTCCTGTTGGATAATACAGTGTGGGGCGCGTCACATTTTGTTTATTTTTGATTCGTGGGTTCAACAAAATTAAATTGTTTAAAGCAGTCCCAGGTCCTTCCATCTTTTGGCAGTTCATTTCTACCATGAGTTGTTAACAGCTCTCCAACTGCAGTTATAGTTATTTTATATTTTAAAGCCAACATCCTCAGATGATCAAGTGTTGTACCCAATCACTTAAGACTTCATCAGTACCTATCTAAGTCATGTTCTGTGAATGAATATGATCAGGATCATTTCTTGAGGTTAATGGCTCATTGTTGGTTGAATAACTTGCGCAAGGACTAAAACTATTTTACGTAAGAGCAGTGCCTATTTTTCCTATACAGTGCCTTTCTTTAATGTCCCCCCCCCCTTTTATTTTTTGAACGGGTCAACTCAAGAAATTGAAACTGGGAACAATGAAATTGATTCATGAATACTATCTTTTGAAGTGAAATTGACAGATGAAACTTGCAAGATGGCGGCTCGGCGCCATCTTGGAAAAAAAATTAAATAGAAAGTGGGGTCTTGTGACACATCTTTTTGAAGCCCCTAACGAACCCTTCACAACCCTAGAATATGAAGTCAATATCTTCATCTCCTTCAAAATGGCGGAACATTAAATAATTACTTGAGACAAGCACGGTATATCGATACTTACCTTTTATTTTTTGAACGGGTCAACTCAAAACATTGAAACTTGGGATAATGAAATTGATTCATGAGTACTACATTTTTGAGTGAAATTGACAGTTGAAGCTTGCAAGATGGCGACCCGGCGCCATCTTGAAAAAAAAAAATTAAATAAAAAGGGGGGTCTTGTAACACATCCTTTTGAAGCTCCTAATGAACCCTTCACAACCCTAGAATATGAAGTCAATATCTTCATCTCCTTCAAAATGGCGAAACATTAAGTAATTACTTGAGACAAGCACGTTAATATCGATACTTACCTTTTATTTTTTGAACGGGTCAACTCAACACATTGAAACTTGGGACAATGAAATTGATTCATGAATACTATACCCTGGAGTAAAATTGACAGATGAAACTTGAAAGATGGCTACCCGGCGCCATCTTGAAAAATAGAATCAAATTGAGAGAGAGGTCTTGTGATACATCTTTGTAAAGCTCCTGACGAATCCTTCACAACCCGTTAATGTGAAGTCAATATCTTCATGTCCTACAAAATGGCGGAACATTTAATAATTACCAGAGAAAAACACGTTAATATCGATACATCTAGAAATATTTTGTTCTCCTCGCTTGTCAATTAGGAATCCGCCGATAAGGCGACACAAGTATCACAACTGACGTCATTATTCAGCTTAAATATTGTCATCAAGTTTTAGATTTTATTCCTAAAAACATGAAAAGTTTATTCAAAAGTCTAAGCAACACAGTGGCTCGGCCTTTGATGGGATTAGAGATTATAAATTCAATCCACTCCGAGTGTAAGCGTTCCAGGAAATTTACAGGGATTTCCGTCCTTTTTTCTATTGGCCTTTGACCGCTGTACCCGTATCCTAATTGGTTCCTTCTTGAGGCACACTAGCGAATTTTATAGCCGCTCTGCCAATGCGAGTTTTCAGGGATTACCAATAGCAATGATTTTATTTTCCGTCCGCGAGGATTGCACAGATTTTCCGAAACAGTAAGCAGTTAAGTGTGTACTGAAAGATCACGATTAGGATAAGTGAACGCCAAACTGTGTCGATTAAAGTTTTGAATAGACTTGGCCACGACAACTATTTCTAACATGGTCAACCCTCGTCCATTGGAAGAAAAAATTGAAGCGATTTTTATTTACGGTGCGACGCGTAACTTACTTGAAACCGAGAGAATTTTCAATGATTCAATCATTAAATATTTCGTAATAGGACAAGACCCCTTTTTCAATTGAATTTTTTTTAAGATGGCACCGAACCGCCACCTCAGGTAATTATTGAATGTTCCGCCATTTTGTAGGAGCTTAAGATATTGATTTCATATTCAAGTGTTGTGAAGGATTCGTTAAGAGCTTCAAAAAGATGTGTCACAAGACTCCCCTTTATATTTAATTTTTTCTCAAGATGGCGTCGAGCAGCCATTTTGCAAGTTTTATCTGTCAATCTTACTCCAAAATATCGTATTCATGCATCAATTTCATTATCCCAAGTTTCAAATTTTTTTGTTGACCCGTTGAAAAGATAAAAGGTAAGTATCGATATACCGTGCTTGTCTCAAGTAATTATTTAATGTTCCGCCATTTTGAAGGAGATGAAGATATTGACTTCATATTCTAGGGTTGTGAAGGGTTCGTTAGGGGCTTCAAAAAGATGTGTCACAAGACCCCACTTTCTGTTTAATTTTTTTTTCAAGATGGCGCCGAGCCGCCATCTTGCAAGCTTCATCTGTCAATTTTACTCAAAAATGTAGTACTCATGAATCAATTTCATTATCCCAAGTTTCAATGTTTTGAGTTGACCCGTTCAAAAAATAAAAGGTAAGTATCGATATTACCGTGCTTGTCTCAAGTAATTATTTAATGTTCCGCCATTTTGAAGGAGATGAAGATATTGACTTCATATTCTAGGGTTGTGAAGGGTTCGTTAGGGGCTTCAAAAAGATGTGTCACAAGACCCCACTTTCTATTTAATTTTTTTTTTCAAGATGGCGCCGAGCCGCCATCTTGCAAGTTTCATCTGTCAATTTCACTTCAAAATATAGTATTCATGAATCAATTTCATTGTTCCGAGTTTCAATTTCTTGAGTTGACCCGTTCAAAAAATAAAAGGGGGGGGGACATTAAAGAAAGGCACTGTATTTTATTTAACTTTATAATACTGTTTACCTTAGGCCGTTTTAGTTTAATTCTTTAGCTTTAGGCATCTTCAAAATTATTTCATAGCTTGAACTACGAAAAATATCGGAACAATGCTGTTGTGTAGGATACAGTAGGTATAGTGGGGAAAGTAGGTATCATGAAGGGGGCACTTCAACTTTGAGCGAGTATTTCCAAGTAATTTTAACTTCCATCAAGACATTTGTTGTTATAGGTCTAGAGTTTTTGTCCTCAAAGTTAGTGCCAAAGTTGAAATTAGGATAAACACCTACTAAAAATATCCCTGTAACCTCATCATGGCGCTTAAGAAGGCACGTTCTGTAACTTGAAAGTTGTGTTGTGACGTGCACTATGAGCTTTTACCCTTTCCGATTTAAAACCCTGGCTATGTTCCTCAGCGGCAGGGAACAAGTTTTTAGCCACTTGTTGACTTAAGCATGCTTGTTACAAAACATAAAACGGCCACTAGAAATAAAAATGCCTAGCATCATAACAGAATTCCTTCGAAGTGCGATTATAGGATAATTTTCTTCGAATTAGAATCTAAGAATCTGGTATTGTGCGCTGTTTACGAAATAAGACGTTCTACTTTTCGTTTCACGGTGCTCCATCAGCGCGAACATTAAGTGCTCTCAAAGTGCAATCCACAGCCGTCTGCGTCTGTGAGACAATTGCATTTAATAACAGCCGAACGAACAAGTGTGTTTCTTTTCAGTTGTTTTGCCAGAAGATGGACCGAGGATCCGAGGATGATCGCCAATACGTGCCTTCACGTTTTTTATCGGGATCATAAAACAGCGCGTGATATGTAGAACGAAGCCACTTCCCAAATAATTAGAGAGGAATATGGTTCGAGTTCGAACCAAAGACGTGGTTTTTTCTATAACTAGAAAGTCTTATATTTGTAAGACGCTTCCATGTCAATAGTTAACATATATGACTGATAGATCAGCTGACATAGAAAAATCCTTATCCGCCGTTCTATTAGTAAGAAAACTAGTGCTAGTATAGTTTGGAGCCGCTAATTGCAAATCCGGTCGTTGTTTTGGGTTTCAGCCTCAAGTAATGAACATAGAAAATTTTCAGTCCATCAGATCTTCAAGTTTACCCTAAAAATCTAAAATCGTTATCTGACATCCTATAAGAACAAAAACTCGTGACTGGTATAGCTTGAGGGCCCTAACCACAAATCCGGCCGCTGTTTTGAGTTTCAGCCTCAGGCAGCGAACATCAAAAATGTTCAGGTCCTCAGATTTTTGAGTTCACCCTACAGATCTAAAATCACTATCTGCCTTCCTATCAAAACGAAATTTTGTGTCATGTATAGTTTCAGTGCGCTAGTTACAAATTTGGCCGTTGTTTTGAGTTTGATCCTCAACTAACAAACATCAAAAATTTTTAGTTCCTCAGATTTTTAAGTTCACCGTACAAATCTAAAATCGTTATCTGCCTTCCTATCAAAACGAAAACTCGTGTCATTTATAGTTTCAGTGCGCTAGTTACAAATTTGGCCGTTGTTTTGAGTTTAATCCTCAACTGACGAACATCAAAAATGTTCAGTCCCTCAGATCTGAAATCGTTATCTGCATGGCTTCCGGGGTCAGAACGAAAACTCATCTCTAGTATAGTTTGAGGAAGTTCCACAACTTGGAATGGACTGTCAGGGCATGTATTTTGAGTTCTAAGCTTGTTACGGTTTGATTTTCGAATCCCAAGTATGCTGTATCTACTTACCTAGACTAGTCACATTTGCTCATAATTTTAAGCCTTGTAAATAACATGTAAGTCTGTAGTATGTAATATCTATATTTTTTCTAAGCGAACTGTACAAGCAATTCCTATTTGTATTTACAAAGTATTCCGGTCTTCTATAGGGTATACCAAGCTGCAGTCATCTGGAAAGAACAAAAATATCAATATTACGCATTGTTTACATGTCCATTGTCCATGTTGATGAAGAAGAGGTAAGTTGTACCAGGAACCTGCTATTGACATCTATCTGTTGCTTTGTACCTTGTAGACAGTTGGACCAAGGTCGAACCACGGAAATAAATCACCACAGTTCATTACCATATGACAGGCGAATTTGGCGCCGATTTTCATGGGAAAAGGCCATTTTCCTTTCACTTCTCTGATTTACTTGGACAGGTGCGCATATTTTACGGATTTGTTCGAGAAGAAATCCTGTGTCGAATTGGATTTTGCTTTTTGCAGTGTCTGCAGAACCACCTCTGTGGGATTAGTATAAAATCCATATCACACAGCATCCAAAGGGAACACCTTATAGCCACCCAACACCAACGGTAGGTGCATAACCTTACTTCCATGAAAGTTGGTTGGTTGGTTACCTCCTTCCAAACTGTAAGATACCTTTTTGCTTGTAGGCTTTTGAACTACGGCTTTTATGGTTGAGATCCTACTTTTACATTTGAGATACGGCTTTTATGGTTGAGACAAGGACCATACACAACCAACTCCAACAGCTAGGCTTCGCCTATATAAACCACCGCAATCTTTGTGGTACAGCTTAGTGCATAATAGCACCACCTGCTTTGCTGCATGCCTATCCCTTCGACAGCCACATCTCTCCTTTATGCTTTCAACTCGCCTACATGTCAGACTGCTAGTGAGGAAACTCCAGGTAACCTTGGACCACATCCATCAGATTACAAGTGGGAATTCACTTTATTTTGATAAAAACTGTAGCCACTAAGGGCCGGTTGTACAAATGCGGGTTTAACACGAGCTTTGTTAAGCCTAAGCTTAGCTAAGCTCAGGCTTAAAGTCGACACCCGTTATACAATCGTCGGCTTAGTTAAACCTGGTTGATAATGAAATTCACTACAGTTTGCATCACTGAAGCAATAAGTACTGACATAATGATCTGAAAAGTTACCTTTTTTGGTTAGGCACTTCTGACAGTTTGTGTCAAATTTCGACAACTAACGTTTCTGTCTCTGTTCTTTCATTTGCTCTCTTTGTTAAATTAGACACAAATCTTCCAAAAAATATGACCTTATGAAGTGACAAGCAATTTGAAGGTTCCTCCTTGACATATCATGTCACTTATATCAGGTTAGGTTTAAGCCTCAGCTAAGCTCGCGTTAAGCTTCGGCTTACGTAAGCTCGTGTTGAGCTTGGAGTGGGGGGCTAAGCCAGCATTGTACAACGGACGTTTTGCAACTGACGTGGTTTAACGTCGGCTTACCTTAAGCCGAAGCTTAAGCTTGCATTGTATAACCGGCCCTAAGAGTGTTCACCTAGAACATCAGTTAGTTAAGTTTTTTTGGATAAATTGTAGGTAGTTAAGATTCTTACCAGACATAGATATAGGTAGCACGCGGACAGGAACCGTTAGGGAAGTGGGGCCCCCAGCGATTTCTTCATTTTATTATTGTACATATGTGTATATTTAGTGATCATTGCATATTTGATTCAACATATAGTAGGTAGTGTTTACGCAATATTCAAGCTTTGTATAAGATTGGATTTTCGGAACAAACCGCAAACTCGCCCCTACCCAAGAAGGCATTAATTTTCTTTCTATATGGATTTTAATAAAAAGATAACCCATTTTTTTGATAATTACAGGAATTTCTCGTTGAATTTTTAATTTTGGCATTTGCCATTTACGTCATTTAACTCCTCATCCTGCTTTCTCTTCTCACAACACGTTTCATGCATCCGTCAATCACAAAACCACAACCACGAACGCAGAACAATCAGATCCAAGAACGAGACCCGTTTGCAGAGTTTTAACGACATTCTAGGACCACATTGCCATCTACACAACTTAGTAAGATGCGTACATCTAACCAATGTATTTTATAAATTGTAATTCTAAAAAGGAGAATTAGTTGCGTGTGGATAATCAAACAAAAAAACCAATAGGTGGTTAAGCACGCAAAGGGGAAAGATGTATTTCATAAGTTTCATAAATACATCTTTCATCTTCTAAGGCCTCCCAACTTTGTCTTAGATTACGCTGCCCTGATGAGGTCCAATAAGTCCGAAACACATGTCGGCAGCTATCGTTGTTTCCCTTTTGAGTGCTTAGCCAGCTATTTTTTTTTTTTTTTTGATAAATTGTAATCTTAGCCATCGCCGCTAATAGCCATAAGGTCGAAGCCGTTAAAATAATAAAAAAAAATGAAGTCAAGTTGATTGACTCAGTACTTCCCACACATTACGCTGATACCAGTTTATTATTTTTCCATAGCATGAAGCTTTGCAACCAAATAATCGCCAGCCCCCCCCCCCCCTCCCCCCCAAAAATTGTCTTATGCCGCTAGGTCTTTCCTTCATAGGTCAATGGACAGCCAATTATCGATACTACAAACTTCTCAGTTTTACAACCCCCCACCCCTCAACCACCTCACTTTCACCCCCACCCAAAAAACTGGTAGGAAATGACCAGGAACCCCTAAAACATCTAAAAACCGAATTTGAGTTGTTTTCATACTTTTCGTTCTTTGATTATTGCACACTGACACGATTTTTAACAAACATGCGCGTTTTCCATTCTCACCACGGTAACAACATACTGTGTCAAAATTTCATTAGAATCAATTTAATAGTGTTCACGTTACAAAATACAAAACGATTTAAACCAATAAATTCTCGTATAGTATACAGAAAATTCTAAGTCCCTTAGTTTCCGTAATAGGCTAGGCAATGTTCGGATGGACCTAAAAAGGTGATCTGTGTCGCTAGGTCTTCCTTCACAGGTTAGTGGAGAGCCTATTATGAGTACAAGAAATTTTTTTATTTTTCAACCCCCAACCACCCCCACCACCCCAATTTCATCCCCACCCAAAAAACGCAGAAAATGATCAGGAACCTCTAAAACGCTTAAAAACGAAGTTTGAGCTGTTTTTATATTTTTAGTTTTTTTATTATTTCTGCGCCGCCACTGGCACGATTTATCAAAACCATACGCGTTTTCCATCTTCGCCATGGTAGTAATACTGGTTCAAAATCTCATTAAAATCAATTCAACAGTTTCCTCGTTACAACGATCTAAAGCAATACTCTCGTATGTTTACATCAGAAAAAAAGTCCTTTGCTTTCTGTAATAGGCAAGGCAATGTTCGGATGGGCCTAAAAAAGTTATTTATGTCGCCTTCACAGGTCAGTGGACAGTCTATTATGAAAGCAACAAATTTTTCAATTTTACAACCTCCCACCCCCCAACCACCCCAACTTCACCCCCACCCAAAAAAAAGTAGAAAATGATCAGGGACCCCTAAAACGCCTAAAAACGAAGTTTCAGCAATATTTAATTTTTTTTGTTTTTTGCTAATTACTCCGCCGCCTATGCACCGATTTTCAAAATTATACGAACATTACCTACTACGACCCCACAGCATACCGCTGCCCAAATTTCATCACAATCCATGCAGCGGTTACTGAGATTACGACGTTAGAAAAACGCCAACAGACAGACCGACAGACGACCGACGGAAACAAGTGACGTGGATTTTCGTTATGTAGACATCATAACATGCCCAAAAAGCGTATTACCTCGAAATCGAAAATTTTCGCGATCACAATACTCCCCTCACCTATCGGTGTGGGAAGTAAAAAAGTTAGATGCTTTTCCACCCACCAAAGTCTTATTGTAGACGACTGTAATGCGATTGTTCTCCTATTCCGTTTTCTCGAATTAGGTTCAACTTCTAAATTTGCTCTAAATCGAGTCGGCTCTGCCGTAATGACAGGGCGGCGCTTTGATTGAGCAATTGAGCATCCTTTCATTTGCTACTGTGGACGGCAATGCCGCTATGCCAGGACTATTATAAACAAATTATTCGCGAGCACTGCCGACGATTCCATTATTTGCATGCCGCCCGACGTAGCACTCGGTCTCTAAAACACAAATTGCTTCGTTCTTTCAGGCAGTATTTAACTTACATAAAGGCTTACGAAGGCACTAACCGGAAGCACTGAATGAATGAATAAGGACCAGGGGCTATCCAGCACGGAATGTGACTGGTGCATACGCCACACGATGGGCCCTTTTGCGCCTCTATCCGCGCTAGTTCCTAAGATCTGCCCTTTTGGCAAAGGCAGGTACATTCTTAGGTCCTATCCGTTTTATCGCTATTGGTTCCAAGGATCTTGAGCCCAGCATAGTCTGCCTGTGATAGCCCAGGGTTTCACAGCGACACAAAATGTGTGCCGAAGATTCTTCCTCTTCACCACACCACGTGCACGTTGGATCGTTGACCACCCTCATCACGAACAGGTGACGCCTGAAGGTGTTGTGACCCGTTAATAGGCCTACTAGCGATCTCAAGTTACTCCTATCCAGAGAGAGACAAAATCGTCCTATTCTCTCTGCAGGCCCTGCTAATAGTTTCTGAGCTTGACGGAGATGACCAGAGATGTTGTTCCATCTCAGAGAGTGTTGATTCTGGATTCACTCTCCAGTTGTTTTCCTCATCAAGTTTGCAGATAGTCCTAAGGCTGGCTCCGGGCCCACAAAACTGTTGCCGGATCCCATCCTAGCCAGATGGTCCGCCATGTCGTTACCCTTTACCTCAGCGTGCCCAGTTACCCACATCAGTGATACCTTGTGTTTAGCTGAGATGTCGTCAAGAGCCCTCCTGCACTCCATGACCAGTCCCGACGTTATTTTCCAAGCACTCAGTGCTTTGATGGCTGCCTGACTGTCACAGCAGATATTAATCCGCCTCCTAGACCCGTCAATCTCCCGAATACGATTTACATAACCAAGTATCGCATAGACCTCAGCCTGGGATACTGTGGTGTGCCCCCCAAGAGGGAGTGAAAGTCTTGTATAGGGTCCGTAGACTCCCGAGCCCGAGCCCTCTCTAGCGAGTGAACCATCTGTGTACCAGACCTGTGCTCCTCCTTCGATGAGCTGTCTTTCCCTAGACTCCCACTCTTCCCTTGACGGAAACACCACCGTAAATTTGCGATTGAAGCGATGCGTAGGAGCAACTATATCGCCCCTCGCCAACAAAATAGGACTATCTTCATGCAACTCTGCTAGAATCGTCGAATGTCCTTTGCCTGGATAACAGGAAGCACTACGAAACATATATATCAATACAGCGATTTCACGACCATAGCCTCAATCGATATGATCAGCTCATGTTGGACAAACAATTATTGTAGTTGTGTAAAGTTTAGGAACATTATTTCTATTTTTTTACAGTTTTTTGGGAATTTTTGCCACAATTGTACTGGGTTGCTCAAAGAGCAGGTAAGAATGCTGTAATTTATGAGATAACGCATGATGAGAACTTGATTGCATATTGAAAACACCAAAGAAAAAAGTGTTTATTCGCAAATTACTGTTATCAAATTCACTAGGACGACAGTTGTTATAGTTATACTGCATCTTTGTCACCTAACCTTTACCTGATTAAGAAAATAAATCAAGTTGAGATATTCTGTATTTAAGAAGATGCATATTATGTGAATAGCTGTCACAGTAGTAATTATTGTCGAAACTATCAGAATGCAAGTGTCATCCTCTTCTTACTTGCACTTTGTTTAATGTATTTTCATCACTAATCAGTTAACTTTCCTCTATTTTTGTTAAGAACATGGTTTGTTTCAGTATGTCAGATGAAAGTGAATACCTACCTTTTAGGTACTGAGCGAAAACCTGAAGCCTTTTTATTTTATAGGCAAAACTCAATAATATCAATGATATTAACTCATACTACTTGACTGAAGAAATCGAAGAAAAAACAAACATAAAATATATAATAAATATAGGAAAATTCAGCTAATAGTTTTTTGTTTAAGTCATAATCCTCAAGCCTCTGGTGTGTTCAATTCACAATCTTTTACATAAAGATATAAATTTATCACACTATATGAGTATGTTATACAAACTGCCTTTTAAAAACCTTTTGCAATAAGGCTTGCTGTATTTAGACACCATTTCATGATACATATTCGCATAAATGTGAGTATATAACCCAATGATATGAAATGTTTTGTATACGATTATGTCAGAATTTTATAAAAATAAATGATTCTTTTACTTCCCACACCGATAGGTGAGGGGAGTATTGTGATCGCGAAAATTTTCGATTTTGAGATAATACACTTTTTGGGCGTTTCATGATGTCTACATAACGAAAATCCACGTCACTCATTTCCGTCGGTCTGTCTGTCGGTCTGTCTGTCTGTCTGTCTGTCTGTCTGTCTGTCTGTCTGTCTGTCTGTCTGTCTGTCTGTCTGTCTGTCGGTCTGTCGGTCTGTCTGTACGCGTTTTTCTGTCCTCGTAATCTCAGTGACCGCTGCATGGATTGTGATGAAATTTGGGCAGCGATATGCTGGGGGGTCGTAGTAGGTAATGTTCTTATAATTTTGAAAATCGGTGCAGGGGCGCCGGAGTAATTAACAAAAAACACAAAAAATTAAATATTCCTCAAACTTCGTTTTTAGGCGTTTTAGAGGTTCCTGATCATTTTTTACTTTTTTTGGGTGGGGGTGAAATTGGGGTGGTTGGGGGGTGGGGGGTTGTAAGATTGAAAAATTTGTTGCTTTCATAATAGACTGTCCACTGACCCATGGAGGAAGATCTAGCAACATAAATAACTTTTTTAGGTCCATCCGAACGTTGCCTTGCCTATTACAGAAACCAAAAGACTTAGAATTTTTTCTGGTGTAAACATACGAGAGTATTGCTTTAGATCCTTCTATATTGTGTTACAAGGAAACTGTTGAATTGATGTTAATGAAATTTTGACACAGTATTACTACCATGGCGAGGATGGAAAATGCGTATGGTTTTCATAAAACGTGCCAGTGGCGGCGCAGAAATAATAAAAAAAAGTAAAAATATAAAAACAGCTCAAACTTCGTTTTTAAGCGTTTTAGAGGTTCCTGATCATTTTCTGCGTTTTTTTGGGTGGGGTGAAATTGGGGTGGTTAGGGGGTGGGGGTTGAAAAACTGAGAAATTTCTTGTATTCATAATAGACTGTCCACTAACCTGTGAAGGAAGACCTAGCGACATAAATCAAGTTTTTAGGTCCATCCGAACATTGCCTAGTGTATTACGGAAACTAAGTAACTTAGAATTTTCTGTATATATACATACGAGTATTTATTGCTTTAGATCTTTTTATATTTTGTAACGTGGATACTACTAAATTGATTCTAATTAAATTTTGACACAGTATTATTACCGTGGCGAGGATGGAAAACGCGTATGTTTGTTAAATATCGTGTCAGTGGCAGCGTATATAGCAATAATAAAAAAACTAAAAGTATGAAAACAACTCAAACTTCGTTTTTAGATGTTTTAGACTTAGGGGCATAAGACAATTTTAGGGGAGGGAAGGCTGCCGATGATTTGGTTGCAAGGGGATCTCAGACTAAAGCTTCATGCTATGGGAAAATAATAAACTAATATCACAGTAATGTGTGGGAAGTACTGAGTCAATCAACTTGACTCCTTTTTTTCTGTAGCTTTTATTGACAAATATAGATAGATAACATAAGCGTGTATTGGTGCTGTTAGTATACACAGTATGTGGAACATGTCAGCACCTACTTTCTAGAACATCTTCACGATGGAGGCTCTGAAATCATAACTTTCTGTGCTCTTCGCCTCCTGGTATTAGTCTGTCTACAATTATAAAGATGTAAAAATCAAATTTAATAAATATTACATAAACATACGTCCATTCTTGTTACTTAGGATGTGATGTTACATAAAACACGAGTTCATATATGTAGTTGTTGGAAGACCTAGTGTCAAGAACCTTTGATGATTATGTTTTGACACCAGCTTCACCCATCGTGTTTGCTTTGAGAAAAGTATGTCATTCTTCGAGCTCACGGCATGTTTGCCAAGTGCTCCAATCGCTCAATATTTAACCGTCTCGATAAGAAGCAGCATTTACCAAAATAAACACCTGACTCGATCGCAGTAGCCAGGGTAAACAAAAATTTCACGGCCGCTCCTTTGTTAATGGTACTGCCCGGAGCCTACTTGATTTTTGTGCTCTTTGCTGCTCCTCCTTTAGTTATCCGCTGTTGACTGCTCTAGGATTTTGGAATGTCTATTGTAAAAGTGGATTATGAGGGTAAATTAGTTAGGCAGTTAGTTAGTCAGTTTAATTTATTGCTACATTTGGTAGAATAAATACACTTGTAGAAGTCGCAAAAAAAATAAAAAGCGAAAAAATTATATACCTATACATAACTTGCACGATAAAATAGATATAAAGAATAGATAAAATCTATTCTAGAAGATACACACAAAAACCTTTGTTTCGACTCATGTTCCTTATTCTGGGCAAAATATTTAATAAAATAAATTCTTTTTCAGATTTAGGCTGGATTTTATCAACATGCATATTCTGATGGATGCTTTGACGGGGCTTTTTTATTGAATGTTGTTTGACGGTCATTTTCTATTGGGCATTGAAGTCTAGAGCTAATAACGGCGATTGCAAATTGCAGCGATGGTCAAGTATTCTTAATCCGGGATATGAAAATTGCAGCGGCTGGTTATTTTTCCATTTCAGGTAAACATGTAAATTGCAGCGGGCGACCCTCTGTTAGGGGTAGATGAGATACTAATTTGACATTTTTATGCAGTGTTTAATACATATTTGCTGACCGTACTTTTCAGTACTGTAAAAAATTCTTCAAGCAGCTGTTTACAGCTGTTTACAATCCATGGACTAAAGAATGGAGATTACATTCCATCGGTTTTCATATTGCTAAAAGATAAGTTATTAACATCTTATGAAAAATGTTTTGCTATTCTCAAAAATATTTGTTGTAAAAACAATTTAAATTTGGAACCAACAACTGTAGTCATAGATTTTGAAAATGCAATACACACTGCAGTAAAAAATGTTTGACCTGAAGTTCAGACTGCTGGATGTCGATTTCACTTAGGTCAAGCGTGGTGGCGTAAAATTCAAAGGTTAGGTTTAGCGAGTGAATACAAAAATTTGACCGATATTGGTAAATGGTTAAAATATACATTTGGCTTACAATTTCTGAATCCTAACGAAGCATGTGACGCTTATGCTTTCGACTTTGCAGGAATTCAGCCTGCTGATGCAAGGGTATTTTTATATGCAGACTATTTAGTCGAAGATTATATATCGGGGGATTCTGAGTTTCTCTCCAGAAATTTGGCCAGAACACTTTGCCAACACATCTCGCACTACCAATGCCTGTAAATCATTTTAAGCGCACTTCAACTAGAGTTTTTATAACAGCCATCCATCATTGTTTATTTTTGTAGAGGCTTTGATAAATACTCAAACAAACACGTACATTAAAATGAATAGTGTCAGAATGAAGCATGCTCCAAATGCAACAACTAAAAAGAAGCAAGATTTTTTGAATCACTAACAGAAGTAGGTAAGTAAATGCCACGAAATTGTTGCTTCAGATAAAAATTAATTTGACCTGTCACATAATATTATTTTTATATAATATTTTGCTATACAAATCCAAATTTATTTTTAGAATACCTCCAAACAGGTAGACTAACCCTAATCCACCCCCTGCGGCGACGCCGATAAGCCGATAAGGGATCCTCGCTGCAATTTCCAACATCTTTATGGCCACATTTGAGATTTATAAGATTATACCCTAACCGCGGCTGCAATTTGCATCTGTCCGCTAATACGTATCATCCAATAGTATTTTATTAATATTGGAAACAAAACGTCAAAGCTGGATGACACTTTTGCCAAGAATATTTTATAAATCATATATGAAAATCAAAACATAGCGATTGATTTGCAAATTAATGCCAGATTTTTCATTTTTGCCTTATAATTATTGCATAATCACTAATTGCGAAATGCGATAGTTTGTAAAACAATCACAAAAGTACTATCAATCACAGCCACCTTAATAATTAAATAAATTAATAATATCACCTCAGTCAGAAACTGATTATATGCCGATACATACTTTTTTGAAGATATTTCACTCTACTGGATGCATGCTTGTTATTAACCCTCATAGCTCATATATAAATATTTACAGAGGCTGTAAAGGTGCAGCTGATGTTCTTCAACCTATATTTTCACTTTATGTCAAATTATTCCTTCCTCCATCTAAGGCCTGATTAATAAATAATTCAATTTCCTGTGTATTTTCCGTAACTATCTGTCCGCCTCAAAACGAGGAACGGTTTTTCGCTTTATCCACACTTGTATCTGGAAAAATTAATAATGAAATTAATAACAAGGTAGTAAATTCACATTATTATTTTTCCATATCTCTTTTTATTTCTGAATCTGGTCAAGAAGAATTGTCAAGTTGGCGGTGGGGCGGTGCCGTGACTGCCATGTTGCCACATGTATATTTTACTCGTAGGACAGAGCATTATGCTGCTCTTTGGTGCAAACTTTGGTAGCATGGTCACAAGTGTGTACAGTTTAGGCATAAATATGTCAAAAGTGCTGAGTTGCCTTCTTATAACTGATACTTTCAGTAACTCTACGATATCGGGCTGCGGATAATGTTACGCGATACCTAAGGTTGCACTTCTACCCTGTATGGGAGCTAAAATTTGCCGAGCAGATAGAGTAAATCACCATTGAGGTAGGAGTTTAGAAAGTTATTGTTATGCCTATATTCAGTGATACTGTACAGAAAATAATGTTTCAATTTTCAGATAGCATACTCAAGGTTGTAAATCAGTAAATATATCTATAATCTTCAGTGAATAAAATCATATAGGTAGTGGGTTTGGTTAACCTTTAAAATAAATTTTACCTAAGAAGCAAACATTTACCAGAAAGTTTTCAACTACACAGAAAAAAATACTGTTGCATTCCCAATTAATTGTTAGTATTTGGATGTATTTCCATCGCTTTAAGTGTATTTATAGTTGTTTCAAGTCCATGTCATTGAAAGAATTCAATCCTTATATTCGAAGTAATCACAGGTACGCCAATAAATTCAAAATAATTTTATATTCGTTCTAACGATATGTATGATCCTTCTAATACCAGTACTGACATATAATGCAATCAAAATATCCTTTTGTTTTCGAAATTTACCCTATGTTTCATTTAAGCAAAGCATACAAACTACTCAATGTACAAAAATTATTACTGCAACAGCAGTTCATGATAATCCATCTGATAAAAATTAATTTTGTTTCAATGGCCCTTGTTTTCGCTGAGCTATAATCAGTATTCGGCGGGACTGATGTCCCGATTCAATTTACGTAAAAATAAAAAACAGGGGATCATCTAAGTGTTACTATCGCCGCGAACCCACCAACATGGACGAGATTGTGTGGTTGTGTTGTTTCGGTGTTAGCCGTGTTGTGTCATCTCATGGTTTTGCGTATTGCATCAGCAATTGTGTGATTTAAATGTGTCCAGTTATATATTAAATGGAGGACCTACTGCGAAGTTGGGACTTAGAACAGCTAACACCCACTTTTGAATGTAGTTATTTAGATTAGTCAGACAGTTATATTTCAGGTAAAAATGCAACAACTGGTGCAAGCTTATGTCTAATTCTTATATCGTGCTCCTTATAACTTCATACAAAATCATACAATTAAACATCCAAACGAATCAATCAGCTGTCCTCGCAATAAAATCTGTTGGTCCAAGGAAAAGAAAGTAGTTTAGAATCAATCACCAAACACAGATTCGATTCAACGACAGGCTGCGATTGAATTATTCATTGGAATCCAATGACATCTTGTAGTTGAATCGACGATACGATATAATTCCTTACCAGCTACACACTTCTCATTGGATAAAACATCGCTGTATTTGAGGAATGCTGAGTGTAACGTCCCATTGAATCCAAGCGTAAGTCTTTGACAGAACGACAGATTTTTCTGTGTGTAATATTTTCTAGTGATACAATGCTGTAGCTGTATTCTGCTGTATCATACTATGTGCATATATTTAAGTCTCCAGCTGATGTTAGTATCAGTAATTTAATCCATTGAAAATCATTAAATGTCTTGTCCTTAAAATGATTCATGATTTATTTGTTCTTCAGCCTTAATGCCATGAAAGTATCATGAAGCAATAGTACAAGTAAGATTTAGGATTTCCATTGATAGGGGTTATCTATTGACTACTATTAGTATTCAAGAGGTCATAGCACCAGTGCTTAGTTTTTGTTTTACAGTAATGAAACATAATAATGAATAGTTTTATTTTTATGCTCCAATTCACATGTGGATTTCTGAATTAAAATTTGTACCAGAACGAGATTTCACCCCCTAAGTGCCGCCACTGTACGCGAGGTTCGACGCATTCTTTCGAACTGCCAATCATGGGTGCGGACACTCTTGGGACTCATCTCCGGAGTGCCGAGCGTGGTTTATTTGGTGCGGTCTGGAAGACCGAAGAATGACCATCGAGATGCATGACGTGTCTGCTAACCAGATGTAGGTAGAAGCCTTTTTTGTCCTTTTTTATACTTCGTTAACTTCGCACAGAAGACGTGAGGGGAAACGGTTTGAGAAACAAAACAAAAATGTTGAAGTGAAGCAACGGGCCTTCTTGATTAATTGTAATGTACTGTCCCATTAATAGAAGGGCGATTCCATTCTCGCGGGTGTAACATTTTTACGGATATCAAGTGCTTTTACGAATAAAATAAAACGAGGCTTAATGAAATTATTCTCTGAGCAACTACATATTAACCTATTCTCTTTCGATTTGGCTAAAGAAGTTGAAATGAGATATGGTAGCATTCACCACGGAGCTTTAAAGTGCTATCGCGGGTGTAACAAAATTGGCCCTACCGTTCCAGATCGGAGTGCAAAAACACATAAGTCTGTTAATTGTGAAACATTTATTATATTATGCCTCCAGATTTTTGAAGACACTAAATCAAATAGCTGATCTGAACAAAAGACTTATGGAGAACAAAAATAAACTCTTAATTATTCGCTTTTGCAGCAATCGCGGGTGCAACGTCCAATAATCGCGGGTGCAACGCGTCTAATTTAAGTTAATATGAAGATCATTTTAAACATACATATAAACTAAACAAGAGACCAAAATTGTATATGACTAACTATGATACTTATTTTTCACATCACTTCATTATTTCCTTTCAAATACGTCGATATTTGCGGAAAATTCCGTAAAAATATGATTGTCGATAAACTTCTTCTCTGTTGTTTCCAATTTTGCAAGAATGTCTTCAAATGGAACATCTGCTATGTAATAGACAAGGCAATGTTCGGGTAGACCTAAAAAAGTTATTTATGTCGCTAGGTCTTCCTTCAAAGGTCAGTGGACAGTCTATTATGAATACAACAGATTTTTCAATTCTACAACCCGCCACCCCCAACCACCCCAAATTGTATTCCCACCTAAAAAAAGTAGAATATGATCAGGAACACCTAATACGCCTAAAAACGAAGTTTGGAGAATATTTGAAATTTTTCGGTTTTTGCTAATTGCTGCACTGGCACTGGCATTTACAAAATTATAGCATTACCTACTACGACCCCACAGCATATCGCTGCCCAAATTTCATCACAATCCTTGCAGCGGTTACTGAGATTACGAGGCTAGAAAATCGCGACAGACAGACAGACCGACAGACAAACAGATAGACCGACAGGCAGGCAGACCGACGGAAATGAGTGACGTGGATTTACGTTATATAGACATCATAAAACGCCCAAAAATCGAAAATGTCCGCGATCACAGTACTCCCCCCACCTATCGGTGCGGGAAGTAAAAACAGCGAGATATCAACAAATTCGCCTATTATACGTTGATAATTAACCCAGTCATAGCGCGTGTTAAAGCCAAAGTCTTAATTAATAAAAAAACTGATATAAATGACATCCATAACTGTAGGGATCAAAAATGTTGCACCCGCGATGCAAACTTTGATCGCGGGTGCAACCAATTTGAGTCGACTTTTATTTTAATCCCACTTAGAGCACATATCAATTTTTGGATGACTTAAGTTTCTCTGTAACTTCTTGTTACTTTTATAAAGTCTCAAAGCATTAACACTTGATGTCTGTGATATCTTTTGTATCGCGGGTGCAACAAGCTAGCAGTGGCGCCTGGTAGTCACTAATACTTAAAAAATAATAACAAGTAGTAACATGTTTTTGTATGAGCGAATGAAGGAGTATTTCCACTAGCGGCAAAATATAACGTCAAACCGTCCAACTGTGTGTAACGGCCATTTCGGGCTAGTTATTGCAAGTTGCCCATTTTCAGGCAGCAGCTAATCTATGAATGTTAGCATTTCTGTGCACGACAGAAGCTTAAATATAGACAAAGGGCCACAAAAACTAGTTTTAGTATTAAATATAGGTCTTTTTCTTTGTACTGACATTAATAAAAGCAACAATAACTGCGATTCAGAATTTGATGATAGGAATCGTCTACAGCGGAATCGCCCAGAACTAAATCCGCGAAAGTGGAATGTTTTTTAATATTTTCACGACCTCTGCTTCTTAAAGTACAAATTGTGACATTTTTTATTGATCAGGTGTCCCTAGATAACAGAATCTATATGGCTACTAAGATTTTTAGAATAGTAGTTGATGATTCACGAGATGTTAATGAATACATAGTGCTGCAGTCGAAAGTCTTGGAATTAACCGTCTATTAGTTTAATGTTTGATCCTAACTTCAGACAACAGCGCAGAAATCATAATTATATGAATAGGTTTCCATTACAGAAATTTATACGTTAAGAATTACAGGTCCTTAGAAAATAAAGATGCGTCAACAAAGGGCAGAATGAGTTCAGGGTTCTACAATTCATAGAGAGGAAAATACTTACAAAAGGAAAATTGAGAAATCTACCTATATAAAGTACAACCACCATTGTATTTTTATAATTCACCATCATTGTTCACTGAACTAAGTGGCCTTAAGTTTTTCCAGATTTCCTCGTAGTTTGGATCCTAGAATGAGATAGATATTGCCTCGTCTTGAGTTTGGAGCTTTTGTATCACATTATTTGCTGAGTGCGGGTGCATCTATACTGGGCTCGGTAAGCGCAGGAATTGGGATTTTGAAAAAAAAAGATTATAAATGTTGTTTTCAAAAACCCAATTACAGAGGATATCTCAGAGGAGCAGGTTCTATGTGAATACTCGTATAAAGGTGCGAGGTCAGCAACAGCAAGCCCATGAGAAAGCGACTGGATTTAGCGCGGTCAACAGAGCAGGTTAGAAAGTCAATAACTAACAGCTTATGTTAAATATATGTGATTATCATTACAGGGCAAATTTTCTTCTTCTTCTTCAGGTGCTATCTCCACTTAATAAAGGTTGGCGACCATTTCAGCATACTTATTTCGGTCTTGAGTGGTACGAATTAAGGATGATGTGTTCATACCAGTCTAATGGCGTATATTATTTTTGAATCATGAATGTTTTCCGCGACCAGGACCACGTTTACCTTCGATTTTCCCTTCTAGTATTAGTTTTAGTTGATCATACTTGTTGTTTTGGTATATGTGGCCCAGATAAGTGGTCTTTCTTCGTTTTATTTAGCAAGTAACTCATTTTCCCTTCTCACATGTCTAAGCACTTCATCGTCAGATATGTGTTGAGTCCATGACATTCTTGATAATCTACGGAAGGTACACATTTCAAAAGCTTTAAGTCTGTTCACGGTATCCACTGTGTGTCCATGTTTCTGCTCCATTCAAGACAACTGAGTGCACGTATGCTTTTACAATACCGTATCTTAGGTTTAAGTTCAAGGTTGCATTACATAGGGCGAATAAAATGATACAACAGAGAGACACCCAAATGATAAGATTTTATCAACATGCATATTCCAACAAAGGCTTTGACAAAGCTTCTAGCGGATGTCATCCAATAGTATTTTATCAAAATTGGAAACAAAACGTGAAAGCTATATGATACTTTTGTCAAAAATATTTTAGACATTCATGGTGATTCATGGGTGTAAATCCTAGAAGAATATCAGAACAAAGCGATTGATTTACAAATGAATGCCAGATTTTTCATGTGTACATTATAATTATTGTATAATTACTAATTGCAAACTGCAATAATTTGTGACAGTCATAAAAGTAGTATCAATCACAGCAACTACCTTATTTAATAATTACAAGTTCCACCTCAGATGGATTATAGATAAATACAATATACTTTTATAATTAATCTTCCATTTAATGGATGCATGTTTGTTATAGACCTTCTTATAAAAATATTCACAGAGGATATAAATGTGCAGCGTTGCTCCCTTTATTTCAAAAGTATATCAAGCACCTGATTTAAATCGCAATCAAAATGAATTTTATTCATAGACTTCAGACAAATCAGATTAAATCTAAGTATGATTTCCTACCGAATAGCACAGAGACTAAATGCATCTTGTCTATGTTACTGCTCATAAAGGGTAAAAGTTATGTTATGCGACAGGTTTCTTGTTCGGCAGCTGGCGAACTTTGGCGTTCAGGGTAGGCAACCAGTAACGCACATGCACACTTGGGGAAACAACTTGGCTAATAGCTAAATCGTGTGTTTAGCTTTTGAATTGTAACAAGATGCTATTTTTACCCCATTTTCTATAAAACAAAGATATATATTGCATGAATTTAAAATTATTATCGATAGTAAATTATTGTTTTATCTAAATAATGCAGTGAGTGAATTTCTTGTCATCATATCATTTGATACACCAATAAACCAGTGATCAAATGTACCGCTTCTGTGGAATCTGCTTGGTTGAGGTTAGCAATTGCTACACTTTTTGTTAAACAAGAAAATGCAATTTTTCACCCATTTAGGATGGAAAATCAGACTTGAGAAGATACTAGATCGTTCACAAAGGTCGATTGTATATAAAGTTTGTCATTTTTGAGCTTTTTGGGGTCAACTTCAAGAGAAATCAATAATTTCCAGAGTACTTTGACAGATGCATCTTCTTGAAAGGGCTCTGGTTGGTCAAAGTCTTTGTTAAAATGCGCATGTTGATAAAATCGGGCCTAAGTTTCTCAATGTCCTCTTTGTGCATAGAATCACGTCAAGAGAATCTTGTTGGCATTCAGCAAGGCGAGGCAATAAAAGCACGAATTAGAGCGAAATCCTTCCTCAGATTTATCGACATGGACTATCGACCACTGTACACACATAAAAATAATTTCTTAGATGGAGCTCAGATGCTTTAATTCAAGTATACCATAACTTCCTATACGCGCAAAGTTATGCTAATCTTAAAGTGAGAATACGATATCTTTGACCATATAAGGGTTAGATTGAGAAAATATCTTCAACGAAAAACTGGGAAATTCTTGATAGTAAGAACACCAAAATCTTAAATCAATCATATGGTAATCATGACCGAAGTATTTCATAATCTTGGCTGAAGCACTTCATAATCTTAACTGGGAGCATTTCATAAACTTGACGCAAGTAGCTCAACTTTAATCTAAAAATGTGATATTCTTGGATGAGGAATCTAGTAGTATTAATTTGAGCATTCAAACTCTTCTATGAGCATGTAGAAATTTTTCTGGAGAAATAGTTCTGCAAAATTTCTTAAATCACTTTTAATATACTTAGTACTTACTCAGGAACACCTGAGTCAGATTTTTGCGTCCCAATTTTTTTAATAGCTCATTCATGGTTGGACAGATCCAGTGATAAGGAAGCTGATGGGAACTGGGACGTGATTCAAATGGCGGTGGACCAGCACTACCGGTGGTATCACGGGTATCACGTGGCAATGGCAATTTATTTAACAGTTTGACTAAATACTATTATGTGCTGTTATGCAGGAATGTGACAATCCGAAAACCGATAATGGCGCGGCGGCGCGGACGCGGACGGGCAACAGGCTGTTGAGTAGAGAGGGTGGAGAAGTTAGGGTTCACCCATGACACGCTGCGCGCCTGCGCACTCCGACGTTGATAGACATCAAATAAATGATTTACTTGATACAAATATAGGGTGTGCTTGTAAAACAGCGTTCATTTTCATACCAAGATTATCATATTGTAAATGAAGGTTCGCATTTGCAAGCTGTCTATATTCTTGATAGAAATAAACTGGGCACCGCTGGGAAAAATGATAATCTTGATATAAAATTATGAAATATTTGTTATTAAATCATTATAGCCTTGGTTGCAAAGAAAATAATTGTATTTTCTTTCGGAGCATATTTCTTTAAAGTAAGTTTATAAATCAAAAATATATTATTCTTGATACAAATTTTCTACAATTTTCTCATCAAATATTCCTTCTTAGAGTGAGAACAGATATTCTTGTTGTGAGTATGTATTTACAAGAATATCACAAATCTTGATTTGAGAATTTTTTTTTATGTGTGAAGAATGTTAAATTCGGAGGAGAACTGGCAGATCGGCTAATTTTACCAGTCAGGTTATTGGGCGAAAGGAGAAAATAAAAGTGAAGTAATGGAGCACCAAAAACGTCAAAAAGCCGCAACAATTCTTCAAGCAATGCTACATGTAATTCCAGGAAGTCCCACCTAGCGAAGTGAAGGGGTTTTAGTCGAAATAGCGCCTGACACTATTGAAAGCACTAGAAGTCACTGTGCCAGCTTCCTTCGCCAAGCGGTTTTCCGTTAGTAAAAGAAAACTACTGATAGTGGTACTAGAAATATCAGCTTTCCACGTCTGACTTTGGACGTTTGGGGAATAATGTGCCTCAAAGTCACCGGATTGTGTACCGGACTTTTTTCACCTGATGCATTCATCTCTCGAGAACTGAGTGCCTGCACGTATGCCTTTAAAATACGGTATCTTAGATTTAAGTTCAAGGTTACATTACATAGGGCGAATAAAATGATGCAACAGAGAGACACCCAAAGGATAAGGTTTAGCTTCTCAATATCCTCCCTGTGTACAGAATCACGTCAAGAGCATTTCGTTGGCATTCAGCAAGGCGAGGCAATAAAAGCACGAATTAGAGCGAAATCCTTCCTCAGATTTATCGACATGGACTATCGACCACTGTACTGAGCAATCGAGGATCTTGTTACAGTTTTATTTACTGTAACTGGCATCGACAAATTAGACTTGGCGGTTGTACGTCTTCGGCGGATCGGCGGCCTCTTGCTGAGAATTATAGCCGTAACGGTTATTAGGAAAAATTAGCTCTTCTTATTGCTATGATAAAAAATATCATCGGCGATATAGGAAATAGTAAATTTCGTTACGGTGTCCGCTAAAGGAGTTTTACTGCACGCGGCGATCCTGATGGAACTGGAGTAGCATCGGAGTTATGTTAAAACGGTTCTTTGTAGCTGGAACGGGCACTTGCTGCATAATTGGAGGACTTGGTAGTAACGCACCATGTCAGGTGCCTTCTTAACGGTATAGTTCGGATTTGTCGACAGCTTTTTCATTAATTTGAGATAAGAAAATGAATTCAAGTTGATCACCTCAGTAAAGTACATTTTTTCTTTTGTTTAATATGCACTAGACGTGTATAGTAAAAACGTTCGAGATATACCCGGCAGTAATTTCTTAAAAAGTTCCATTTCATTTCTATACTTTTACGAAAGTTATAACTTCTTACTTACTTCCAAAAGTTGACTTTTTGTTTTAATTTCTCGTGAAATGGTGATGTTTTGTCTTATAAGAAATTCAGTAATTTCAGCTTTTCTAAACGAAGTGTTAGGTATTCCTTCCAGTAATCTCGAATATCTATTAATATCTATTAATGATAATTTTCTTCCTGAATCGATGATAACGTATTCTTCTGTTTTCTGTTCTTCATTACTACCTTGGATAGAGAGCGGTCTGCAATAAGGGCTTTTTAATGTACAATCACGTATAACTGTGGTTTTGGGAGATCAACTTTTGAGGGTGATCGGTCACAAGCGCGCGCGGTTTGATTTTTATCTGTTTACAAAGAGGGTGCCTTCATCGGCACCGGTCACTTGAGCGCCGAAAGAAAATTAGGCTTGGTTATTCCTAATGACCACATCCCTTTTATTCTTGCCAACTTTCATCTGTCTTTTTACGACTTGCGGTAGCTTACAGTTACTTCTTAGAGTATTTAAATGACTATTCGGCTTCTGTAGGTATATAAAACTACCATTAATTAAAATATTTCAATAGTTTGCAATCCTTAGTTGCTGTTTGTAGGTATTGTTTGTATTCTACTTTTTCATCATGGAGACTATGATAAGTGTGAAAGGGTAGAAATTAATGGTCCTTGAAGAGTATACGTTCCGAAGAGATAAAGAAACCACCCGTTGTGTAGCCTACAGATGCTCTAGAAGAGGATGCATAGCATCTTTTCTGATGGATCAATCGGAAGAAATTGTTCTTAAAAGAAATAATGAGCACAACCGGGATGCTCCCACAAAGGTAAATTTCTCGGACTTTTTTTACATCGTCAAGAAGTCGATCAAATTTGTGACGAATTAGAACGTTCTGATTGATTAAAATTTTTTGGGGTATTATAAAGACATTTCGGTCTGCTGACAATAACAACTTCTTTATTTGCATCTATTATAGTGATTAGATTAACTCATTATGTTCAGAACAAAATTTCGCATTTAATAATATAAAAAAGTAATTCATTTCTGTCAAGCCAAAAGTAACGATACCTCTGACTAAAGTTCTATAAATTCTTCAGTAACTATTAGCAAAATCGCAAAAAAGTTACGAATGAATTAAAATCGGTTAAAATTATAAAACATAAGTTTACCTCGCCGCCCCACGCGCTGGTGTCCACATACCTGCCTATTATCCAAAATATTTTGGGGACTTCTGACCGGTGGGATTAGGACAAATCTGACCGCAGCGCGCTAGTGTCCTATGGCCCTTTTGAGAGGTTATAGTGCCATGCAGTTTCCTGCCGGGTATATCTCGAACGTTGTTACTATAATATCGCTGATAATAAATTACTATTATCCAAAGAACCAGTACAAGGTTAGATTTTTTGCATTAAGGATAAAAAGGATGCGCTCACGGTAAGGAAAATTGTCCTTAAACCGTCTAAAGTTGAAGTTTCGAGGGTAACTGTTGAACTTTACAAGTGTAATATGTCAGAAGGTCCACTGGTATACAGTATTAGTAGAGTCAATCTCATTCAGGCTAATGCACCTCCACAAAAATGTTGCAAATCGTCAGGCATTCCTAGAACTTCACTTTTCTGGCATAAGATCGTCTTTTTCTCATTACAAAAACATAACAATACTATATAAAAACTACTTCTATGATCCCATAGCACATCACATTCCAAATTTCATCAAAAATCAATGCAGCGGTTACTGAGCCTCCGCGACAACAAAAATGGCAACAGGCAGAGACACAGATAGAAATAAGTATATGAAGTTCCGTCAGGACATCAAGAAATACCCAAAAACTGATGATTTCCAAATCGAAAATTTTCAAAATCACAATACCACTTTCACCTAGGATGTGAGAAATGAAAGTATAGCCTATGATGTTTCTCAAGTAGAATAAATTCGATCAAGGTTTGGTTTTCATGGATTTCTGAATTAGGTATATCAATGAAATATTCACAAATTCTGCCTGCTTTTGGTATTTAAGTACAAAACAAGATATGACATGACAATAATGACAGCCCCGGATTTTGTACCGTAAAGTCACCTTGGCCAGAAGCCCTGAAATAAGTTCCCTAGCTTGACGGAGATGTCCAGAGCTTCCTCTCCATCTCATAAGATGTTTATTTTCCAACTTCATCTCTGTTTTGTTTGTAATAGTACGTGCTGCTAGTTCCTCAGCCGGCTCAGGACCCATCTATCCCCTTACTAAGAATATGAACCTTCCTTAATGATGCTGCAAAATGGGATTTTGAAATTTTCGAACACCCTGTATTTATGAACGGTATCGACCCCATAAATGCAACAGGATCCACGATTCCTTGGAAACTAATCTAGTTCCGAGTTTGAGGAAAGAAACGGACAATCTGCCATCCCGAAAAGGAGATACACAGGCTGCGAAAATCTTCACTTATATTGCTTATTGTATATCAAGATTATTGCCACAATTAGAGGCCGTTAGAGAGCAATACGTTGATTGCTTAGATTGCTTATAATTATGGTTGCGAGCTGGAATTGCTTCATTTGACGGCCGGTTTTTCTCAAAGCTGCAGCGCATAAAAATGTTGTTAACATTTTAACACATTATTTATAGCGGCTAATTGGGGGACACGTTATGATTGAGGGGATTTCATCGATATGTTGGTAGTACCGTCCGTCGATCGATTTCTGCACGATAGCTGTACCATTGCTCGCAATTACAACTGCGCATGGGAGAGGAATTTTTGGAATTTTTATTTTATGAGCGATGTATTGTTGGTACTAACATCACGTCAGGTCTTGAGAGTACTTCATCTGCCAACGATGTGTGTTTGGTACTCTGAAACTGCTAAATCGTCGAGAAAAGGTACTGTCAGCAGTAAACTTTATGGGTCTAATGGAATAGTATAATAATAATACTTTATTTCAGCAGTTCGAATGAAAACTTTGGGAGATTACACTTTCAAACTATCATCCATCCTGATACAGATTTCCATATCTATAACAGGCCGAATGTAGATTTCAGATTTTTTGAGGTCAAACCGAAGATCTAGGGTGTCAAGAATCTTTGATCTTCGTTCTGCGAAACCTAAACTTGAAACATCATCCGGATTTGTAATTAGCACCCCCAAATTATCCAAGATACGGGATTGCATATCGATAGAAAGCAAAATGAAGTTTTTAGGTTTTTTGAGGTGAAACTGAAGATCAAGGGTGTCGGAAATTTTGATCTTTATTCTTCGAGACTGAAACTTGACACCTCTTATAAATTTCCAACCACTACCCTGAAATTATCCAGGCTGGGATTTCATATTTATACGAAGCAAAATAAAGTTTTTAGAATTTTTAAGATAAAACTGAAGATCAAGGGAGTCAAAATGGTTCGATTCTTCCTGACTGAAATATGACAAATCTCACGAATCTGCAATTACCACCCTCAAGTTATCCAGGATACAGAATTTTATATTTATAGAAAGCCGTATAAAGGTTTTAAACTTTTTGAGGTGAACCTGTGTGTCAAAAATGTTTGATCTTCGTTCTTCGAGACTGTAACTTGAAATATCGTCCGGATTTGTAATCATCACCCTCAAATTATCCAAAGCACGGGATTTATACTTATACATAGCCTGATAGAGATTTAAGACTTTTATTTGAGGTGATACTGGAAATCAAGAGGGTTGGCAATGTTTGATCTCTCTTTTCCGAGACTAAAACTGACTGAAAACATCGGTCGGATTTGTATTCAACGCCCTCAAATTATTTGCCATAAGGGATTTCATATTCATAGAATGCAGAATAAAGATTTTACATTTTTTGAGATCAAACTTAAGATATAGGGTGTGCAAAATTATTTTTGATATTCGTTCTGCAACACTGAAACTCAACACATTGAGCAGATTTGTAATCAGCATCCTCAAATTATGCAGGATGCGGGATTCCATACTGATAGAAAGTCGAATAGAGATTTTAGACTTTTTGAGGTGAGACTGAAAATCAAGATTACGGGAAATTTTTGATTTTCGCTCTGCGAGATTGAAACGCAAAACATTGACAATTTGTAATCAGCGCTTTCAAACTATCCAAGATACTGGATTTCATATTCATAAAAAGCCAAATATAAGTTTCAGATTTTTGGAGGTGAAACTGAAGATCCAGGGTGTTGGAAATTTTTGGTTTCCGTTATTCGAGACCCAAACATAAAATGTTGACCAGACTTGTAATCACCACCCTCAAATTATTCAAGATACGGGATTTTATATTTATAGAAAGCCGAATAAAGGTTTAAGACTTTTTGAGGTGAAACTGGTGATCAAGGGTGTCGAACATTTTTGATCCTCCTGAAACTTAAAACATCAACCATATCTATAACGTTGTTTATTTGACCAATCATAAAAAAAGTTGATAACATTGTCTACACACATAAAAAGGAATTCTCAAGTCAAAAATTGTGATATTCTTGTAAATACATACTCACAACAAGAATATCGGTTCTCACTCTAGCACCGTAGCGTAATACCTGCATCCTGGATCCTGCATAATAGCACATAGTAGTATCTAGTCAAACTGTTAAAAAATTGCCATTACCACGTGATTCCCGTGATACCACCGTCAACCATCAGTCATCGAATCTGCCGGTAGTGCTGGTCCACCGCCATTTGAGTCGCGTCCCAGTTCTCATCAGCTTCCTTATCACTGGATCTATCAAAGCCTGAATGAGCTATTAAAAAAATTGGGATGCGAAGACCTGACTCAGGTGTTCCTAGATAAGTACTAAGTATAATAAATGTGATTTAAGAAATTTTGTAGAACTATTTCTCCAGAAAAATGTCTATATGCTCATAGAAGAGTTTGAATGCTCAAATTAATACTATTAGATTCCTCATCCAAGAATATCACAATTTTAGAATAAAGTTGAGCTACTTGCGTCTAGTTTATGAAATGTTCCCAGTTAAGATTATGAAATGCTTCGGTCAAGATTATGAAATACTTCGGTAAAGATTACCATATGCTTGATTTAAGATTTTGGTATTCTTACTATCAAGATTTTCCCAGTTTTGCATTGAAAATATTTTCTCAATGTAACCCTTATATGGTCAAAGATATCGTATTCTCACTTTAAGATTAGCATAACTTTGCCCGTATAGGAAGTTTTGGTATACTTGAATTAAAGCATCTGTGCTCCATCTAAGAAATTATTTTTATGCGTGTAACACATTATTTATAGCGGCTAATTGGGGGACACGTTATGATTGAGGGGATTTCATCGATATGATGGTAGTACCGTCCGTCGATCGATTTCTGCACGTAAGAACGGGATGGTTGGTACCATTGCTCGCAATTACAAGTGCGCCTGGGAGAGGAATTTTTATTTTATGAGCGATGTATTGTGGGTACTATCGTCACGTCAGGTCTTGAGAGTACTTCATCTGCCGAGAATGTGCGTTTGGTACTGTGGAATGTGTTCGGTGTACTCCTAAATCGTCGAGAGAAAGTACTGTCAGAAGAGACGAGTCAAATAATGATTGGTACGGTGCTAGAGGAGGAAAGTAGAACCTACAAAAATGTTAGAATTGAAATTTGGCAGGAGCAGGACGTACCTACAAATAGATTGAATTTTCATTTCAATAAATTTTCATAAAATTGTCATAAAAGACGCAAAAAAAAGATTATGCTTCCAAATAAGAAAAATAAACAGACGTTTATTTTGCAAGCCATGAGTTGTCGATTCTAGGTATAGTACTATATTTGTTTTCAAACTGATACATTCCAAAAACATGCCTGCAAGGTTTCACAATGTGTACAATAGTTACAAATAAATAAAATGAACACTTATTATGGTTTTTTCGACAAGCCATCTTATATAGTTCGCTTAGTGTGCAACTTCTCACTCGGTAAACAAATGTGATATAGTTAGGACGCACTAGCTACAATATATCAGGCACATACCATGTTTATCTCTGAGAAGATTACCTTAAATTCCATGATTCTTCATATACTGGAGCGGAATCCATTGCAATATATTATAACCGCCCTCGCCAATTCTTCCCAAAGCTATTCAGCATTTTGAAATTCTAACTGTACCTGCACATTGCAGTTTATAGTCCAGTCGAGCTATACCTGTATTTCTAAAATCTATGATGTGGCTGTTTCTTTAATCTATCGTATTGCAGTGACCGACAATAATTGTTGAGGCTTGCCCATGCTTTCTGTGGTTGGTCAAAACCGATTGTTAGCTCTCACTGAGAGCTTATGCAGAACCTCTGTCTGTCTCTCTGTATACAAAAGGCAGCCAAAACTACCGGTGCTAGAGAAAAACTAAATACAGATTCGGAATCACCATGAAAAAACTAGTGCGGGAAAAATCCAGTTTTATGATATCGCTTCCGATTCCACAGTGAGAGCCCCGTTCGGATTTGCTCAAGTAAATTCTTTTCTACTTTTTTTTATGTATGAACAGCATTATGTAAATATAGTTCTAGAGCTCTTTGTGCATAGTGTCGTTTTCAGGGCTTTATTGACTCTAACCTAGTCACTTTAATGTTGTGGCCATACAGTTCGTAGTTTTTAGCAGTGTCCTTAAGAAGTGCGGCGGAGCTTCGCGCTGGGAACCTGCACGACTGTCTTCCAGGCGGAAGTGTATGCAATATTGGTAATATTGGCGGCATACTCGACGGAAGTCGAACAGTGCTCTAAACAGGGCATATATATATATATGCTCTGACAGCCAATCAGCTCTGAAAGCGGTGGCAGCTCCGAGGGCCAGATCAGCTCTGGCTCAAGAATGCTCAGCCGTCCTTCAGAAGTTAGCAAGCCATAAGAAGGTGACCCTGCTGTGGGTCCCCGGACATATTGGTATACCGGGTAACGAGAGAGCGGACCGATTAGCTAGGATAGGGGCCAGCAGCCCCTGCATCGGCCCAGAACCTATGCTGGGAATTAGCAGACGCCAGGTCAATGTGGCCCTGGACAACTGGGCCTACAAAGAACTGGCGAAAGCCTGGTTAGAAGGAGACGACTGCAGGCAAGCCAAAAGATTCATAGCAGGCCCCGATAAGGGCCAAACGCTATGGCTTTTGAATCAGGGCAGAGAGACGCTCAACTTTCTGGTGGGGGTTCTTACTGGCCATTGCCGGCTAAATAGACATTTGTCACTTATGAGAGTGGTAGGAGACCCCGTTTGCTCCAGATGCTGGGAGGAGGACGAGATAGCGTTCCACTTCCTGGGCAGATGTGCAGTTTATCGCAACCTTAGGGTTCAGATATTCGGCATGACGGAGTTTGGGGAGGAGCCACTATATTCAGCGAAATGGTCGGACATACTGACTTTCGTCAGGAGGTCTGGTAGGTTCGACAAGGAGCTTTCTAGGGTGTAGAATTTTAGTGTTTTCAGTGATTGGTTCAGTGGGGTTGGCAAAAAGGGCCAAAGGTGGCCTACTTGCCTGGCTTCGCATCCCCAGCACTACTACTACTACTACTAGTAGTCTCATTATACTCAGGTAAGTGATTTCCATCTTACCCAAGGCGAGCTCAAAGATATTGCATTGCATTTTTGTTTGGAACATGTCCTGAATCGTATCAAGCTCGATGTCTCTAATCGATTGTGTTTCGATCTTTTGGATGTTATCACGTGGACCTGGGTAGAGCCCGGTATAAGGCTAATATGAAAATAGCGAACCAATAGAAACAACTACTCCTAGGGATAATACGCCTACCGGTATTGAATTACACTATTGTATTCAGTGCTTCCTTTGGGAGACATCAAAAAAGTGATTTCAAAAGGTCTGTTTCGGACTTACATTGTCCATATAATCAATAATAATTAATATTAATTATAATCAGCCCCCATTAGGTGCTAAAACGTTGTCGCTCGTTTGGGGGCTTAGAAAGTGACTTTTTGATGGGCAAGCTATGTCGATTGATGGTTCATCGCAGGCTTTATTACCACCGCGGAGTTGTCATGCCGACAGGGCTCGTGATCAAAAAGTCACTTCAACCAAGGCTAGCACACTCAGGAAGCTGTGGGCTAGGTAGACTTTACATACCCTACCGAGCACAAAGCTTCTTTCCCCTAGCTATCCTGACCGGGGACAGATAGGGATTTGGCAAATCCGGGGAGAAATGACACAGAAGGCTGAGCGCCGGTCCTTCTGTCACATACCGTTATTGCGCCCCACACTTCAACGACCTCCGCAAGGCGCGGCTGGGGAGCGTTGTGAGGGATACGCAACCGGGGGGCTTGCCTTAACCGGCCGGCGCCGGTACTTGTAGATTGCAGTTCCGTGAAAAAAAAACTGAAAGAAACATACCTCACAATCTCTTATGTCCAGCTCCCACATGAGCGAATGAATAATGTTAAATAACTCGTGGGTCATGCAAAAATAACGCAGTTCAGCTGTTTCGTCTGTCCTTTCAATTAGCTTCTCGATATAGCCAATTTTTTAAATATCATACCTTTTCAATCGTCGTCTTTGTTTCGAAGATGTTGTGTCACCGTTACTTTTATAAGCTTTTGCCGCCTTTACCTCTGTGAGTGTTTGCTTGTATCCTTCTCTTGTACAAATATTACTACGATCATTGCTACCACTTATGACTTTTTGCAGCTCGTCATTAAAACATAACCTTAGGTCTTCCATGGCATTCTCTAGCTACTGACCCGCACAAATATCAAATACTAAATGAATACGCTAGCTCCAGAGGTATCGTTTACAAGCTGAGACACTCACAAAATCCACCACGCGTTATGGCAATCGCAGTAGAGCAGGACGCGTTTTGGCAATCGTAGTTGAGCCAAAACACGTTCTGGGCTACATTAAACAGTCGGAAAGCGATAATTCCGACATTGGCAAAATGGTAGCAGCCAAAACGCGTTTTGGCCATATTTTCCGTCCATTGGCCGAAATCGGTGTTTGCTCTTAACATTTATATTTATCGATCTACCGTACTATAAGTGCAGACATCATCAGGGAATTCCTGCGAGAGAGTCATCGCTTCCGTTCTCCATTCCCTCGCCCCGTCCCGGGCCGTGTTTGCGCGTAACCCTGTGACATTCTAGTCGCCATATTCGTGGGAACTGTGCAATTTTTCCATCGTTCGCCGAGGTGTATCTGGCTGTGATCTGGGTTGGTCGCTTTTATCGGCAGAAGCACCGTGCTCCCGCTATCTAGATGATCGTCTATTTAACGACTGCTCTTCCTTCTCCTTTTGCTGCTTCTTCTTCTGCTCTCAAACGGAAAGATGATACATTTACATTTCGCGAACGCATTTCGTATTCAGGGTATGCGTGCGCTGCGGTCGGTCGCTAGTTTGACGCACTACCGTCATGAATGAGGACGATCATGACGACGTTTTATAGGGAGAGAGTGCCGGTTCTCTGAAACATTTTATGATTATGTGGTCACATAAAAACTACAAATAAATGAATGAAAGGTAACGCATGTTGCAAAATTTTTGAGAATTTTTTGCAAAACTCGGGAGGTAGTTTCACCGGCAACTGTAAGTTGCAGCGATGGTCAAGTATTCTTAATCCGGGATATGAAAATTGCAGCGGCTGGTTATCTTTCCATTTCAGGTAAACATGTAAATTGCAGCGGACGACCCTCTGTTAGGGATAGGTGTTTTTATAACAGCCATCCCTCGTTGTTTATTTTTGAGAGTCTTTCATAAATACTCAAACAGACACATACATTAAAATGAATAGTGTCAGAATAAAGCACGCTCCAAATGCAACAACTAAAAAGAAGCAAAATTTTTTGAATCTTAGAATAGGTTTATTACTCAATGAAAATAGGATAAGTGGATTAGAATACATAAAAAGTGTATGTCATTTTTATGGTGAGAACCTTAGTTAGTAATTATGGTTTTTTATGTATATATTGATCTAAGACGATTTACGAACATGTTTGTACATAATGTTATGTATTATTAACAATTAACAATTTAGAAAAGTATAATTTTCTTTCAATGTCAATAGTCTTTGTTTTATTATTGACCGCTCTAACAAAAGGATTTATTAGTTTCAGTCTAAAAACCGCGCATTGGGTATATTATCACCTTCAGAAAATTGCAAAAAAGTATCAAAATTGTCACAATAATTGTTGATATTTTCGAAGTTGCCTAAAATAATGGAAATATGTATCAAGAAATTAACTTTTCTAGTTAAGTTCTAGTTAGTTAAGTAGAGAATTCTCTATAACAATAAGTGCGAATAAAATTCTGGGTTTGTAATTTAAAAAAGGCATTGTGATGTCATATAGTTTTCAAGATCACTAACAGAAGTAGGAAGTAAATGCCACTAAATTGTTTCTTTAGATAAAAATTTGACCGGTCACATAATATTATTTTTATATAATATTTTGCTATACAAATCCAAATTAATATTTAGAATACCTCCAAACAGGTAGACTACGCCGAAAAGGGACCCTCGCTGCAATTTACAACATCTTTTATGGTCACCTTTGAGATTTATAGGATTATACCCTAACCGCGGCTGCAATTTGTATCCGCCCAGTTTCACCGTTGGAAACAATTCAGAAATCGTTACCATGGTAACCAGTCAACATCTAAACGTAACAATAAAACAATTTTGGTTATGATATAAGTTGTCAAATGTCGTGCAAATTTTATATTCGGAAGAGTATTTACAGTCTAGTTGGACGACTTGAAAAAAAAGAAATATTTCGCTTATATCAAGATCAAAATATTTCTGTTGCCACAATTTATCGAGCGATCTGTGAATGCGAAGAAGGTGTTCCTTGTATAAATTTACCAAAGAGCGTCCAAGAGCATTGAATGCTGCTACAGTTCAAATAATAATTGGTCAACAGAAGTGAACATCGAGTTGGAATTTCAACACGAAAACTTGGACGCATTCTTCACGTCAATGCTAGCACAATCTATAGAGATATGAAGAGAAATAACTTAAAATTCCGAAAAAGAAGAAAATGTCCAAAGTAGTCTCCAAATCAGTTAGAAAGAATTCCTCAATGCTGTCCCAATTTACGTCGTACTCATTTTACTGGCAACATAAAAATTATTCTTGACGATGAAAAGTGTTTCACATTTTCGAACTCAGAAATCAATGGTAATGATGGTTTTTATACAAGAGACTCTGAAGCCCATCCAGATAATGTAAAATTTAAACGAAAAGAAACCTTTTAAAATCAAAGTGTTAGTGTGGTGTGCTATATCAGACAAAGGTGTTTCACAGCCGTACGTTGGACGAGTTAGGGCCGAAGCGGTTACCGCAGAAGTCTATACTCAAAGATGTTTGCCTAAACTACTCAATTTTATTAATACCCACCATGCTAATGACAATAAAATGTTTTGGCCAGATCTGACTTCAAGTCATTATGCTTTGCATACAAGAAACTGGCTAGAACACCACGGAATACCTTTTGTACCACGAAACGACAATCCTCCCAATCTTCCTCAAGCAAAACCTATCGAAACTTTTTGGGCTCACGTCCTGAGTGCCAAAGTTTATAACAATGGCTGAAAAGCTCAAAACGAACAGCAGTTATGAAGAAGAATAATGCTAAAGGTCAGACAAATTGATTTAGAATCTGTCCAAAACCTAATGAGGAACATTAAGCGAGCCGTGGAAAATCATGACCCATTAGCAGTACTTTAATATCATTTTTATATTAAGAAATATTGTTATTTTTAGTAGTTCCTGTTACAGTTCAAATATATTTTTGTGACATATTTTTTTTAATTTTTTGAAAAAAAATCTTTTGCAACATACGTTATAAGAGATACTTCCTGGTGACAAGAGTGACCAGTGCATAGGCCTACAAGTGGATCCTTCTGCACGTCCCCCTAATCTAGCCCTCATTGCAAAGCTGAGGATGGCCTTTGGTCCTGACCATCTTATATCCCCAGGTTAGAAAGCCCTTGAACCTAGAACAATCAGTCTGTAAAACTCAAGATTCAAAGTTTGTCAGAAAATTGATTCTTCGACACCCTGTATCTTGAAAGCCAGACTCTTTGAAACACATGTTTATATGAACCCTTATATTTGACTTTGATTCAGAAAGACGCCTTTGAAATTACGCAAGATCATTAAATATATAAATAAATAAATAAATTGGTAAATACATAAATAAATACATACATACATAACTAAATAAATAAACAATTCCTTTACTGTCCAAGGTAAATAAAGTATAGTTGAGCGTACAGAAAACCTAGGCAACAATATTGATAAAGAGGTCTCGCGTTGGCTTACCTACTGTGGAGTTGGAGTGTCGCCTAATAGTCTAATCACCTTCCGTCAAGCTTTTGGGGATCAACATCAACAATAACGACGTCCTCAAAATGGTTTATTATGCTCATGTGCAATCTGTAATAGATTATGGTATTGTGTTTTGGTTCTACTCACCGAGATGCTGTGAAGTTTTTACGTCTCAGAAAAAAATTATACGTACTGTTCTGAAACTGACCAGAACAACATCGTAAAGAGAACATTTTAGGAACTTAAAGATCCTGACAGTGCCCTGCCTGTCTACTTTTAGCGTTGCTGTTGATACTAAGATAAATTTCAGTAAATACAAGACAAACATCAACTATTATAATAACATGCTTACTAGAAACTAACAATTTAAGCGTGCCAATTCATACGACAAAACTGTACGAAAAAAGCCCATATTACAATGGTATAGCAAAATGTTCAACGCTTTATCTACTCACATAAAGGACACTTTGAACATCGATACCAACATTGAAAACGTACTTATTGGATAAGGCGTATTACAGCCTCCAAGAATATTTTACTAATTGAATTCCTGGACTGTTTTTAATGTGTTTTTAATGCGTGTTGTTAATGTGTGTTTTACTTTAAGTTAATGTGTTTATGCTGTTTTGCTCAGGACATATCTGTATTTCTTTGACGTTGCCAATGTTTATGTATATATACCTTATGACAATAAATTATTATTATTATTATAACATGTCCTGGCACGACCACATCTTGAGCGTTGATGAAACGGCATCCCAGGGAAGCTTGCAGTTTTGTTCCGCTGTAGGAAGCTGTATACACTAGAACAACTACTGTTGCTCTACAAGGTATAGATCCGACCATCGTTGGAGTATTGCTCCCATGTGTGGGAATGCCCGCCGAAGCACACTCTAAAGCTTCTGGACACCATCCAGAATAGAGCAATTAGACAAATCGATACGCCTAACCTCACAACGGACCTCCACAGTCTGGAACATCGGAGAAAGATGGCTGATCTGTCCTTTTTTTTTGTTTTGGATAATAAAGCTGAAGACTTTATTCGATTACGAACTAGTTGAAATAAAAACTTGAGGATATTATTAATCCTTCTCAATTCAAGTGGCATCATTTCAAATCTAATCAGCCTAAATGATCACAGCCACGTCTTGGGTAAAGGCCACCTGTCTTAAATGTCAGGTATTTGAGAAGGCCTCGTTGTACGCCCTCAATGGTGTTGATACGATTCTGGTAATCAGGATTCCATCATATAGAGTGCAATATAATGTCTTCAGTTCATTCCATTAGAAAAAGATTCATAGCTTCTAACTAAAAATCGATAGTTTTTAGTAGCAGCTCAAACATGACAAAGCAATTCTAATTTTGCATCAAACAAAATATCTAAATCTTTCATCTCAGAGCAACGCACTAAACTGACAACTTACTGACTGACTTTGGCAGAAAATCGCCACACCTGCAACACTAAGAACGCGTGTTGTAAAGAATGGAAGTAGAAGGTAGAGGATATTTTGTTCTGTCTTCAACGTTTTAAAGGCTATCGGCTGTCGGCGTCAGATACGTTTATATTGGCACTCTAAATCCCGGCTTCCCACTCGTGAACCCTCTGAAGCGGGCTCAGTTTTTGGGGAGTGGCCACACATTTTATAGCTTCTGAAGATGCCATCCATTGGTACACCCAGCAATTCATCGAATGATGGCCCCACAAACCTTAAGGGGTCCACAGACGCTCCGGAAATCCTCAGAGGAAAAACTGCACAGTCCTGGACTGAAGGCCCTTGCACTTTGGCCTGGATACAGCCTCCTTTACAGACGCTCAGGAAACCTTTCAGTTCAGTTCAGTTCTAGCAAGCATGGCATCAAAAGACGGCCTACGCAGGCGATCGACTGGCTTTTCAATTCCACATCCGGCGGCCTGTACAGTCCGGCGAACTGTGAGCCGTTTTACACAACACAGTAAGAACTATGTCATATAAATTGAAAAAAGTAAACTTATATAGACATCCTTTGCATGAAAAGTATAATTACACCCAATTATTTTAACATATACATATAATGTGTATCTTCTTGATGGTCAATTTTACGATATAATAACGCATAACTATATTTTCTGTACGGTTTTCCCTGGTGCTCTCATATTTCTAGATACCTATCTTTCCATTACATCTCTACTACCGAAATGATATGAGCGTAATAGTACTGCTAACAGGCTTGGCGAAAAGTTATGTTGTCATGAGGTTTTGTGGGTTACAATTTCTCGCAAGTTGACGTCGACAATCTAATCTGATATTCATCGGGTGAGTCTGCTAACAGGCATGTGTAACGTACCTATGTGGTTGCTACGTCCATCTGGCACACAAACTGACGGACAATTCAAATAATGACAGCCACTCCTCGTTAGCAGATCGAGATAAAATTGCTGGATATAATAATGTTACACATATACGCGTGTCTTTTGGTTCATAGACGTTTCAGTCAGGGATTTAGAGGAAACAAAGGGGCTAATACCCGTTTTACATCAACAATAAATCCATGTTTTAATTCGTGGATTCAGTTCGTGGTTGAAATTTGGGTGAAGATGTGATATGGGGTTCTAGTAGGTAATGCTGCAGTTTTGAAAATCGGTGCATGGGCGGCGGAGTAATTAGCAAAAAACAGAAAATTCCAAATATTCCTCAAATTCTGTTTTTAGGCGTTTTACGACAGGTGTAAAACAGGAATTTGACGTCAAATAAGTCAGTGGATTGCTTCTTGGATTCCTTCACTGATTTAGAACCTGTTCTAATCTGTGGTCAAGTTTGACGGTAGTGCCAACCAGGGGCGATCCTGGCGACGGGCGAAATCGTGCCCCGCAAGTGGGCGGCCAAATTTGAAAGGCAGCCGCACGCCGCACTGACGCATTATAGTACGAGAACCGCTAAATTTTGGCCAAAAACCATTTACGAGCATTTTAATTTTGAGTAAATTTTATGCCCGATATTTTGGCAACATACAAAATGAACGGAGAACAGCAATAAATTTGAAATTTGTCAGCGTTATTTCAGATCACGATATCTTTCGTTGAGTGTTTTTTGACGGTCAGCTGCTCTTATTCAGCAAATTCTGTTATAGGTTTAGAAAAATCTAACTGATTGCAGTGTGTATATTTAGATATTTTATAGAAACAGAAAATAGTCAGCTTGTAAAAAAATTGCTAGCATTTGCTAGAATTTATTTATACCTATATTGGTTTGATACAACCTACTAAACCACAATATATGTAATATTTACTTGCCCCTGTTTGCAGAACTATGTGGTTCCCAAAATGAGAATCTCTGAAATACATGTCATGTTAAAATTATGACCTTCCTGCGAATTTTATGCGAAGAACAGGAGAAAGAAAATTTTGTTCTAATCTCTCACAAAGATGGAAAGATAATGAGAGAACTCTTTCTTTTCTAAAAAAACACTATTCTCATTTTCTATGGGCGCGAGTGATAGCTAGTTAGATAGTTTTGATATCTTCTTTTAGCACTGCTGTGAGATCAGATTCCTGTTTTTGTCGAACAGCCATGTTAGCTGCCTCAACTAAAAACACTGTTCCATGCTTTACCTCAGAAGACATATTTGAAGCATCTCTTTTCAAACGCAAGCGCATATTTCGATATGCTAAGCTCGGCCTTCCTGGTTGGGACTTCATATACTTTTGGAGGTTTTAAGAAGACAGTTTTTGAGTGCTGCCAAGGTTTGTGCCTTCAGTTGAACCTATCAAGAGTTTTGTTGTGAGATATTAGAGCAAGATTTTTTAAATGTTTCCTCTGATCGTCGTATACAGTTGCCAGGATTATCATCATAGGCGAACCTACTAAAGACGTTGCTTAAAACTGCAACGTGATCTGAAACAACGCTGATAAATTTTAAAATTTATTGCTGTTTCCTTTTATTTGCGATGTTGCCAATATATCCTGCACAAAACTAAAATATACCAGTTACAACATACAGTTTTACACAAAATTTAGACGTTCTTGTACCACAGTGCAAAAAGCTTGAAATGTTTGATACATATACCTCTCTATAATAATTTAAATTTATTTATACCAACCTAACACTTACTCAAACCTCTCCGAAGGACTTGAACGTATAATACTATCAGTCATATTGCATATAAATAAATTAATAATCATGGTCATCGTATAACACATAGTATTCATGGTCATGCTAATCAAAAAATAGAAAACGAATTTATAATTTGGGCAGCCACATTGGGGCTCGCACAAAGGCGGCCACCCACCCTCGATCGGCCTTGGTGCCAACCTTAAAAATCATATGACGCATATCATGTATGTAGCATACGCGTCTCTGTATATTATTAACCATCTTCTAAATAAAAACTCGCAATCAAATTGAGAGTTTTACTGTCAAAAGGCCACAAACAAATACGAATTAAATAGATCTTGCGAAAACCGCTAATCATATCGCAGCAACAATATTGGCAGCACTGCATGCTGTCACAAAATCCATGGTTTTATTCACAATCAGGTTGACCTTGAAGAACACTATGGATTCATCAGTGAATAAATTTGCGGAGAAAATGTCGATGTAAAACGGGTATTAGATATTTATCCAGTTATTATATTTATTTAATTAATATACGCTGCTCAAATGGAGTATTCCAATGAACGAACAAGGAAAGAGGTCCTTATAACCTAACATTGTAGATGAAACCAGGTAAACTAAGTAATAACAATTTTGAATTTTTTTATTTAACTTGCACAATGTACATATTATGTATGTATGTATGTTTGTTCGGGTAAAATCTTGCTACTCAATTTTGAAGCAGTATCCTCAACCGATTGAGCTGAAACTTTGTATACACGTTTAGTTTGGATGACAATGCACGATAAGCTATGTGAGTCAGTCAGTCAGTCTAAATTCAATATGGCGGAAGATCCAAGATCTCGGAATAGTTATTTTTTAAGTACTTCTACAATATGGGTGTCCAATGAAAGGGCCTGTTGAGAGTAACTCGAAAAATAATGTGACCTTGTACGAGGGCTGCTCTATATCTCCGTCAATCCACCAGTACGCAGACAGCTGTTTCACGCTTATTAGCGATCATCAGTGCGCCATAGGTCGATTGACAGAAATAGAGAGCATCAATTTTTCCATGTTTACTAAACGTGTGAAACATGTGAGAGCAGACAGAAAGAATTCTGCCAGTACGCCATCTGGTACCCGAAGGTAGCGGCAACCAAAGAAAGTCGCTGCCAGTACAGCAGCATACTTCTTGGTGGAACGCCACGGCGCGTCCTCTTTGAGCCACCAGAAGCGCGGGTTCTATATGCCGCTGCATATTAAAGCCGATATACGAGGGTCTGGTAGACATGAAAATTCTGATGCTCTCTATTTCCGTCAATCGACCTATGGCGCACTGATGATCGCTAATAAGCGTGAAACAGCTATCTGCGTACTGGTGGATTGACGGAGATATAGAGCAGCAGATATGATTTGATGAACAAAAGCAAATCGTCTGCTATCCCAAAACCAGACAGTTTTTGCAATAATATCTCATGGTTCAGACGATCGAAAGCTTTACAAAAGTCAGAATACACAACATCCAACTGGGCCCGTGCGTCAATGGTCTCAGAAATTAGTTGAGCTGTGCGCATCAGGTTAGTAGTTGTGGATCGCCCCTTCATAAAGCCGTGCTGCTGAACTGCAATAGTATTGGCCACATGCCAGTAAATAACATCATGTAGAATAAATTCGAACACCTTTGAAAAGTTTGTTATTATTGTAATCTGCCGGTAATTCTCGATGTTCGACCTATCACCTTTACCCTTATAAACCGGACAAATTTTAGAAGTCTTCCAAGAAACTGGAAAATGCTCAGACCGAAGAGAAATGTTGAATATAGTAGCCAAGGGTGAGGCAAAGATTGATGCACAGTCTCGGAGTATAAATGCTGGGATACGGTCAGATCCAGACGTCAGCTTAGGCTTGAGCCTTTTTAAGGCACCAAAAACTTGATCAGGCGTAACGCAGCTTAGAATGGGCGTCTTGAGAGAGAGATTTGGAAAAGAAGTCAGCAAAACTGTCCGCAATATCTTGAGGGTTGCTCAAGATTTTATCATTATAAGTCATATTCTTAGGTACTGAGCTTTGTCCTTTTTTACTATTGACAAAATGCCAAAACTTGGTTGAGTCACATTTGACATTGTTTTCAATTGTGCGAAGGTAATTTTTATAAGCCACGTCAACTGTTCGTTTTATTTCCTGCCTTAAATTCTTATATCGCTCCACTGTTTCATTATCATGACGACGTTTTAAAGCACGAAATAAAATTTCCTTTTGTCGAATGTTGTGTATAATTTGTTTATTGAACCATGACGGAAAGTGTCGCTTAACATTTATGGTCTTGCATTTGGGTACGCAATATGTAAATATCAAATTAAGCATATCATAAAATTTAGTAATTGCAAGTTCGATGTCATTAAGATCATTGAGAAAAGACCAGTCCGTGAGTAAGAGTTGCTCATACAGTACCTCCAAATTTGCTTTCCGAAAATTGAAGACGATTGATCGTTTACGTTCATACTATGCTATATTAAACCACTGGCGTAAGTTCCGAAGCCAGGAGAACTTTTTTCGCCCCATCCCTCGTCATCCTTCGATCTTTCCCTCAACGATCAGTTGTAACAACTCGTACTCACTATTTCTAAATATATGGCCAAAATATGTTTTATTGTGGTTAAAAGTTCCTGTTCTTTATTCATTCTCTCTAGTACCCTAATGTTTGTTACCCGCTCGGTCTGTATAGCCACATCTCAAAAGAGTCCAAACGTGACATGGTCCGAGCTTTTAATGTCCATCCCTCAACTCCGTATAATAATGTGGACAGTACATAGCATTTTGTTGCTCGCCATCGAGTAGCCAAACTTAAGTCTCGGTTGCAGAGTATCGTTTTCATTTTGCATCTCAAATATTTGAGTCGGTTTACTCTTTCTACGTCCTGATTGTCTATTTCTAATCTTACATTATTAATATTTAATCTAGTGACTTCTGCAATACGGGTACCAAAATGTAAGGGCTTACCGAGAAAACCATTAGAGAAGTATGCTGACATCATCCTTAATCCAATATGATGGACTTTTGAAGTTTTTTATGCTTTCTCGTAGTATGGGTATTAAATGAGAATAAAAATGACAGACGTAGCTGCCACAATGTTGAACGTAAAGACGGCGCCATATATGCGGTAATCGGCGAGCAACGAACCCCGATTAATTGCTATTCGGCTATGTGGCTGCAGGATTTTACCCGAATACTCGCCATATGCCGAGCACCGAGCATTCAGCCGGCGCCATAGCCGGCGCTACACATGCGGCATTTAGGGAACAACGAACAGCGAATATTCACAATTCGGCAAACGCCTACTAGTGTGGCTGGAGCAGTTTGTGCGAATGGTCGGAATTTGCCGAACACAAATAAGTACCCGAATACTGACACAGAAACAGGAACAGGGTCGGACTAGAGAATTAAAAACTGTATTCGCATTGTTTATTTGTTAGCATGTTATTAGCATTTTTGAATTCTGTGTGTTCAAAAACCCCCAAGTATTGAATTTCACCGCCCCAGCTGTGGCAGTTTTGGAAATATTTAAGCCTTCCGGTACTGTTTACTGAGAAGGCGGTGAGGAACACCAGTTGAAACTTGTTCATGCTGTAAACCATTATTAGGGAATACTTCTATATTAAATAAAATATGCAGTGCGTTCTATTAATAAAAATAATTTATAACTTGGCAATGTCGCAAACGCGAAAAAAATTACAAGGCGAGATAGGGTATTAGTAGATATTTCGATTTAAAATACAACGTACAGGGTGCTACATTTAGAAAAAACAAAGTAAAATGACCTCCAAATTAACGTTATTTAAAATTCTACCAATAACACCCTGCACATTGCTGGTGTCATCCAAAATAATATTTATTTAATATTTAAGTAACTCGCTGTATAATATTATTGAGAAAAGTTAAAGGAATATATCAATTTGGAGGTATTACTTGCGACCTTGCTGAGTAGATATTCAAAATCTTCGGAAGACATCCTGCAAAAATTTTCAAAAAATCCAGACAGTTCTTTTAATAAATCGGCAACTAGGTGTGGTCCGCCTTACCTGAAAATGTGTTTAACATTGTGGTTTGATGTTATTGCTAATTATTTTATTACCTCTCTCGGCTACTATTTAATGAGACCATCCACCATCGCCTCCTTCTTGGTTGATTTTTTCTTTTCCTTATTAACATATAAGCATTATACATAACAAAAACGGCACTTGCTGCCACGACTATATCATTATTATTTTCCATTGATGATGACGTTGATTCTACTGTCGATAAATTTTAATAATAAATAAGTTTCAATTTGCTACGAATATTCGGGCTTTCCCATTCCCTTTCTTCTCGAAACTAAACATAGTCAACTACGCACATGTAGGGCGATACGTGCTCGCTATTCGGCGAGCAAGGTTGAAAAACGGCGAGTATTGATACTCAGCAAATACCCGCATATGTGGCGCCGGCTTTAAACCATGATATAGAACGTCCACCCTAAACAACTAAATCTAATCTAATGACTCTCATGATACGTCTTGTCAAGCCATCGCTAGATTTCCACGGTAAACGAGTATCTCTCCACCTCTTGCGCAACCGGCAGAGCGAATCACGTCGTCCCGTTCAAATGTCGAATTTATAATTTATCAAACAGTCGTTTGCATACCCAAGGTCGTGCTCATCTCTAATTAAAACGCAGCGCTCGCTGGACAGAAACCGTATTATAATTTATATAGAGCTTCTTCCAGCTCTGTCTCCTTGACATTTTCAAGTAGGCAATTAATAGTAAAAAGAATGTCGCTGCTCGAATGCATTTTGTTCTGTTCTGCGTGTGTTTGTATTAAAACAGAACCGTGCCGTGAGGTACGCGCGGAAGTGAACGGCTAAAATTATTATTGATAAATAGTGCATCGAGCATGGACTCTCATGGTTGCTTAGATTGCGCTGTTGCACACAGTTATAGGTGGATGCAGATATGAAAAGTGCTAACCAGCAGTAGTTTGGTGCCTATTTAGGGTTGTCAAATATTTGAGCTCGAGATCTAAAAATCCTCCAATTAGTCTAATTGCTCTTGTCTGGTCTGCGTCAAGTACAGACAGGGTAGCAGAAGCAGCAGCCCTCCAGATATCTGAGCAATACTACAGACCAGTCTTGTCACCTGCGCTTCACACAGGGTGTCCCTGAATTTCCTTGACCGTGATGTTATCATAACAAATATAAGTTCAAACGAAAACTGAGTGGAATTTTTGAAAGTACTATAGAGTCTATCATACCATGCTTTTAAAGTAATTTTTTAATGCTTTAGGAAACAAATTTAATGTTTTTTTGCTTTTTTATTACGAAAATATTACGCATACAACTCTGTAGTGGACTGAAGAAATGCTTAACATCTGAATCTATTAATTTGTTTTTGTTTGACTTTAAATTCAACGTTTGTATTTTATTTTATTTATCATCGATCCGTGTAACCATACGCTAAATAAATAAATAAATAAATAAATAAATAAATAAGTAAAATACCCGTCAAACAAATGTTCATTTTATTTATTTTATGTTAATGAATTTACGAAAAAAAAAATTGGTTTGTGTATGAAGTCAAAAGCAGTACAACATATTAAATAAAATAATGGCCCTATTAATGTAGGAAAAGCTGTGGGATGCTATTTGGAAAAAAGTAGAGGGTAAGTTTTAGGAGTTGAAGCAAAAAAAGTGTTTTGAAGCATGGTATCATAGACCCTATAGTATTTTCAAGCATTCTACTCACTTTTCGTTTAAACATTTGGTTGTTACGAAAATGTCACGTGTCTAGGAAGTTCAGGGTGCAATTGACGAAAGGTGTTTGTGCCAGATTATGTGCCAGATTATGTGCCAGATTATGTTTTCTAGTTTTGTTGACCTCTAAAAGCTTGAAAGAGACATGGAGCGTTTGCGTTGCGTTGCATGGTTGTAGTTTGGCAAACCTTTTTCCTAGTTATTACTTATATAATTCTTTCAGAAACAGATATATTTGTAGTTATGAATAATAGTACCATCTCTGAAGGTAAGATTAGCTCTGGTCCAGGATTTCTGTGCAGCTGTTCAGAAACTTCCGCGCTACAAAACTGTGACTCTGTTTTCGACCTCTTGACACAGCGGTATATCGGGTAACAAAAGGGTGTCTAGGTGTCTAGGAGCCCGTCCACTGGCCCTGAGCTCACTCTAGGTATAAGTGAGCGCTAGGTCAGAATGTGTGCAGCAAAAAGATTTATAGCTCGTCCTAACAAGAGCCTTTTTGCTCTTGAGTAAATACAGAGATTCACTCACTTTTTGTTAGGGGTTTTCACAAGCCATTCCACTCATAAGAGCGATTCCAGATTCTGAGAAGAACACGAACTTTGTTCTTCTATTTGTTGCTTTCTGCTGTATAACGCAACCTGAGGGTTCAGATATTTGGCACAACTAAGTTTGAAGAGGAATTGTTACGTCCAGAAAATTCATCGGAATACTCTCACTAGGATGTTTCGTTCTAGGTCCTCCAAAAAGTAGTTCTTTAAAAGGATATCCAGGTGTTTAGTGTGTGTTTGTCTGAATTCGTGTTCGACTGCTGCTACCACTACTACTGCTACTTTATTATGTGTGTTTATTGTTGCTTTTCGTCTTTAATCCCCTGGGTTGATGTCGAATATCGGGGGACGCAGCAGTAACAAAATAGCACTCCTGAATAGAATCGTCCTGCTGTATGGCACTCAAAAAGAAAAAACAGCAGGAGCTGGACAGACTGCAAAGGATGTTACAGCTGAGTGTAGCCAGTGCCTGCCGCACATCATTTATGAAAGCCTTGCAAGTGACACCATTTTTGCATCTGTAGACAATGTACTTACTATAAAGAAGTGGCATCAAACAACGAAGGTTGCGCAATGGACAAAAAGACTGATACCATCAGTATGTACACACATAAAAATAATTTCTTAGATGGAGCACAGATGCTTTAATTCAAGTATACCATAACCTCCTATACGCGCAAAGTTATGTTAATCTTAAAGTGAGAATACGATATGTTTGATCATATATAAGGGTTAGATTGAGAAAGTATCTTCAATGCAAAACTGGGAAATTCTTGATAGTAAGAATACCAAAATCTTAAATCAACCATATGGTAATCTTGACCGAAGTATTTCATAATCTTGACTGAAGCATTTCATAATCTCAACTGGGAGCATTTTATAAACTTGACGCAAGTTGCTCAACTTTATTCTAAAATTGTGATATTCTTGGATGAGGAGTCTAATAGTATTAATTTGAGCATTCAAACTCTTCTCTGAGCATCTAGAAATTTTTCTGGAGAAGTAGCTCTGCAAAATTTCTTGAATCACATTTAATATACTTAGTACTTATCTAGGAACACCTGAGTCAGGTCTTCGCATCCCAATTTTTTTAATAGTTCATTCATGGTTGGATAGATCCAGTGATAAGGAAGCTGATGGGAACTGGGACGCGACTCAAATGGCGGTGGACCAGCACTACCGGCAGATTCGATGACTGATGGTTGACGGTGGTATCACGATCACGTGGCAATGGCAATTTATTTAACAGTTTGACTAGATACTATTATTTGCTATTATACAGGATCCATGATTCAGGTGTTACGCTACGGTGCTAAATACGGCGGCGAATACGACAATCCGAAAACCGATAATGGCGAATGGCGGTGCGGACGCGGACGGGCAACAGGCTACTGAGTAGAGAGGGTGGAGGGGTTAGAGTTAACACGTAAAAATAAATGATTTACTTGATACAAATATAGAGTGTGCTTCTAAAACAGCGTTCATTTTCAAACCAAGATTATCATATTGTAAATGAAGGTTCACATTTGCAAGCTGTCTATATTTTTGATATGAGTAAACTGGACGCCGCTGGAAAAAATGATAGTCTTGATATAAAATTATAAAATATTTGTTATTAAATTATTATAGCCTTGGTTGCAAAGAAAATTATATTTTCTTTCGGAGCATATTTCTTTAAAATAAGTATATAAATCAAAAATATATTATTCTTGATACAAATTTTCTATAATTTTCTCATCAAATATTCTTTCTTAGAGTGAGAACCGATAATCTTGTTGTGAGTATGTATTTACAAGAATATCACAATTCTTGACTTGAGAATTTCTTTTTATGTGTGTAGAAGTAAACTGAACTTTAGAAGTGCTTTCATCCCTAAATATTTCAACTACTAAACAACCCACACTTGAACCTGTCCAAAGCCATAGAATAGCTTTTTTTCACCCGTACCCCTAGAAAAAAAATCTTGAGCTACGCCACTGGCCGGTGCATATAGGAAATCGCCGCTTCGTCCATCAGCCGCCTTGCTAAAATTCGTGTGAACATCGAAGAGGAAATAACACGTCGGTCGGGTCGGCGGGAATTCTCACGAGGAGGCAGTACCGACCAGTTCTAACCTCACCAGTGCTCGCACTACTTTGATAACAGCCATCTGCGATCCGGAGGTCTACAATAAAGACATCTGCCGGTATGGCATTACGTCGCCCCGTTATGCCGGCCAGCGCCAACTTGATGCACGACTCTGTCTGTCTGTGCCTGTGCCGCACTTGCCTGCTCTCGAATCGGATCGTTGGATGGTTGGATGGTGTTCGGGATCAGGACGTGGTGGTGATTGATGGTTTCGTTGACTCTCACCAGGATCATCATCTCTTCCTTTGAACACGAGATGCCTTGAAGGACTGCCACACAAACTTTCCAAAAATATATACAATTCTGAACTGGAAATTAGAACTATCGCCTAGAGCTAGTAGACCTAAAAGTAGTAGTAGTAGCAATTTATTTTTAAGATTTTTCCTAATACAAGTAGTGATGGCACTTCAGTCCATAATTACAATAATCTAAGTAAAAAACTTAAGTATAATATTATCACTATGATTAAAAATCTAATATTTCTTCTTAACTACACATAAACAAAAAAAAACTATACCAGATACTATAAACAGTTAATTTTTATATAATTGATTAGCGTACATTTGAAATACTTCACTGAACCAGCTCCTTTAATTTGCTAGGGCAAATTATTATATTCACTGAGGCCTTTGTACATCAGTGATTTCATTGTGCTCTTCATATTAGTCTTCATCATCATAGTCACAATGTCTTAACAGACATGTTGTGAACTCGTAAAATGCATTAAGTTGGAGCTAGAGTATTGCCGACACCAATATTATCAATAGTTTTGAGCACTGTAGTTCGCCATCGTTCGCGATTTGTTGTCAGTTTAGTGGCGCTCTTGACACTCATATCCAGCAACTGTTTCGTCGTATCCACCCAGCGTGTAGGGGGACCACGGCGCCGCCCACTCGGGGCATGACCCTGAACTACAAGTTTCTCTATCTTATCGCTTCTGTGTATATGTCCGAAGAATGTAAGCATTCTCGTCGACACAATGGAGGATAGCCTCTTTGGATTACCGAGCTCATCCAGTCTGGAAATGTTAGTTCGATGGGCGGTATAAGGAACTCTCAGCATTCTCCTCCATGTCCACATTTTAAAAGCGTCTATGCGAGCTCGATCTGCCTTTTTAACAGTCCAAGTTTCCGAGGCATACAAAAATATGGAGAACACAAGAGACTGAACCAGCGACATTTTTGTAGCTTTAGTGATGCTATGGTCACGCCATATTTTAGTAAGCTTTGTCATGGCTACACGTGCCTGTTGAATGCGCCGTCGAATCTCATTTTCACACGCTCAAAGAACCGAGGTATATAAAATTTTGAACTACTTCACAACGGCCTATTGACTTTATTTCTCGATAATTATCATGCTCTCTATCTACGATCATAACCTTGGTCTTATTGTAGTTAATACCAAGCCCATACTCTGCACTACGTTGTTCTAAGATGTTTAATAGAGCTACTAGTTCTACCTGAGAAGCTGCAATAAGGGTTGTATCGTCAGCAAATCTTAAGTTGTATATTTTGCTTCCGCCAATAGGTACACCGCCATTCCAGTTGTCTAATACCTGTCTCATCACAAATTCAGAGTAAATGTTAAACAACATCGGAGATAATACACATCCCTGACGAACTCCTTTTCTGGTTGCAGTTTGACTAGACAGGTTACCATCAATTCTTACACGAGCCGAATTAGACTCGTAGAGTTGTTGTATGAGAAACACTAGGTGATAAGGAACTCCCATAGAGATGTGGATTTCCCACAGTTTAGGCCACTTTACGTTATCAAATGCCTTAGAATAGTCCACAAAGCAGATAAAAACCGGAAATAATGCTCTCTGGCTTTTTCAATAATTTGTCTTAAGTTTAAGATCTGTTCACGCGTACCGCGTCCTTTCACGAAACCTGCCTGCGCCTGAGAAATTTGCCAGCCAATAAAGCCCTCCAAACGAGATTGTAAAATATACAGTAGAACCTTACTTGCATGAGAGATTAACGAAAGTAGGCGATAATTGTCTGGATTTGTTGGAGATCCCTTTTTATGAAGTGGAACAAAAATTGATGTGCACCATTCATCTGGCCAAACACCGGAGGAGCAGAGACTCTTACAAATATTATGTAAAAGGGAGATGCCGTCGTCACCTAAGCATTTCAACGTTTCAGCGGAAATAACATCAATGCTTGTAGCTTTGTTAGTTTTTAGCTTGTTGAGAGCATGTTCCACTTCAGACAAAAGAATATCCGGTTCGTGTTCAAAATCCAATGAGAGGGCGTGATGCATGCAAGTTGGTAACTAGCTCTCCCTCGGGATTTTTAACAGCCCAAGATTTGGGTTTAAAATCCCGACTGAGGCATTTGACCTTAAAAAACATCTCTTTATTTAAGTAAAAATGTAGAATGACGTATGAATGTAATAATAATAGAATAGAACAAGTAAAGCTACAATAAAATTCCAACGTAACACCCTGTACCATAAAATTTGTTTTACGAGGGTGATACGAAAGGAACTCTGATACACTCGAATAGTCGGGAATTGAAGAGACCACTTACTTGGTGAAAAGACGACAGGAAAGATCTGCTGGACAAGAGGTGACGGAAACAGTCGGAGACGGGCCTGTATTTTGAAAACGCTCATGAGTAACTTCCACATCGAACCGCTACATTACATGCACAAAATTACTGTTATGTTAGTCTGCTCTGATACTGATATTATCTCCCAATCAATGCTGAAAGGCCCAGGATGCCATCGAACTACATCAGAGGCTTCGAACACAGCTTGAGGATGATCTCAGTGTTTTCTAAGATATAAGGCGCAATCCCTCAGTACCGCCACTTTGGTACTCGCCCGTTATATGTGCACACCAGAGGAGAGCGCAAACCCAAAGGTGCCACACGGACGGCAAAACGTGTGTCTTGGCTTCACAACTGACCACACTCACCACATCGATTTACGGCGCCTTACCTACGAATGTGACTCGCAACTCATATCTGCTTAGCGATAGATCTATCTAGGTACGCACCTCTATAAATAAGTGAAGACTTTGATCTGAGAACATGCCCTACAACTGACACAGGTAGAATTAGTGCGATCCATCTCCCATATCAAGAAGAACGGTAGCTTCCTACTGCATGGAAGACCTCCAAGATATGAATCCATGAGTGCAATGGGCGGACAGCATCCTACCCTCACGAATTGTCTAATATATCTTGTTCCCAGGCCGGACAAGTACGCCAGCTAGTGATTACTGCGGACATGATGAGGTGTTTATATTACCAACCACCTTCACCGTGCTCCTCAGGAATCGTCTGACTGTACCCAACTGTTTCAACTTTATCCCAGGTCCCATTAGGGAGTTGAGACAGTACCCCAGGTCCTATTAGGGGGTCCTTAATTCATTAATTGAGCTGGAGCCATACAGGTATGCTAATGCCAATGATTACTGCAGAGACAATGAGGTGTGTTTCATCGTGCTCCCCAGCAATCCCATGATCATACCTAACTGTTACTAAGTCCCAGGTCATATTAGGGACTTAAACAGTACCCCAGGTCCCATTAGGGGGTCCTCCGCAGAGATTCTCATTAGGTACCTCGTATCTCAATATTTCAATCAGTAATGGCTTCAAAGCAATGGTTAAAACATGCATGCAACGATATATGGACAAATGCAGAAATATACTCAGAGAACAACTCACCAAATGGCAACCACAAGTAAAACTCACTGAACCACGCGTCACGAGGATTAGACGGACACTGTGTTTACTTTTTTTCTTATTTTTCTCACAGGTGTAAGGCATCAAGACCTTACATAAACTCTCGGCCCTATCTTTATGAGGTGTGTTAGAAAAATAAACATATGGCGTCCAGCAAACTCTTCGTATACATAGGCGGATATTTACAGGGTGAGTTTCATGCAGCAACAAGGTTAAAATAAAGTATGCTTACAAAAATTAGAATTAGTTTTCGTATTATACGAGTGGACTTCACTATTTGTTCTTAAATGATGTGTGAAGTGCATTAATGTTTAACAAGTTTATAATTTGTAAATAAGAAAATAAATACATTAATTGACGTCTATAACAAGCGTCAAATTATAAATCAAGCTACCTACTGAAGCGAAAGTAAATTAAGGATAAGGCTTTTTTGACTCATTTTGTTTGTTATATTTTTGATAAAGTTACAGTACCGCTCTCTTATTCGCACCTGCATTCTAGCAAAGTTTACGGAATACATATAAGTTGGATCACTCTCCGTCGGCACTTTGAAAATCTCACATGAAAGCGATGCCGCGGCCGCACGCGCCAGCTAGTTTTTGCGTTGGTTTTTGCCCAAGTACGAGGGTCTTGTAGCGGGGACTTGCTAACGCCTGGGTTTTACGTATATACGAGGGTCATTGAAAGACTAGGTATTGACAGCCGATTTAGACATACAAATACATAACGTTTATTTTGCTAATACACAAGTTACATAAATGGATATCAAAAATAAAACCTAGCAAAACTATTACTAATGAATCTCAAATGATTTCACATATTGTAGCAATTTCGTAGATAAGTAAAAACTGGTTCAAAGGAGCTGTATAGTATTTTTACCTTAATGCTTTATTTATTTGGCTTATTTTTGAGACCACAGCTTATAAAATTTATGGTATAGTATATACGAACTCGTATGTACAATTTTGAAAGCTAATCATGTGCTTTACTTGTATGTGAATAAATTATTTTTGACATTTTGATTTTCAGTCTCATTCCAATTGCTACTGTAGAAAATAAATTGTTAAGGTTATCAATAAAAATATTTCCGAGCTCTAAAATATAATGTAGAATGTCCCTGGGTGGTATGGTAAGACCACCGAACGAATATTTTGTCCCACTATACGCTTTTAGCGTGATTCAATCGTTTAAGTACCTGTAGGTCATGAATTAATCACTTTAAGCCCCTAGTGTGCTAGTTTGTTGGAATTGTTTTATCGGGAGGAACACAGAAAGGCACAAATGTACAGGGTGTTCCATTAATAATTTTGAATCGAATGTCACGTGATCAAAAACAAATACCCCATTGGGTAGTAAAAATGACAATGACAAAAAAAACACAACATCTGCTCTAATTTACATCCTCAAAATTATAATTCTCTACTACTGCCAGTTCCGACATGTTGCTTGTCTTAATCGTCGTGAAACACCCTGTATTTATATCCTTTACACTTCAAGGTTTACCACAAAATAGGGATGGATCTGATTGCCATTTTCCATTCGTTAATACATTTAATTGATAAAATCAAACTTCTAAAAATATTATCCATTTCCTGCAAACAAATCCGAGATAACAAAATCCGATATTTTTGAGACACTGTATAAACTTCGCGTTAAACAGGTTCAACCTCTAGTTTGCGCCGCCCCGTATCTCCCGGCTGACGTCGGTACACTGCTACCGGTGTACCGGGGTGACGGGGCAAGGGGCAGGCCGTTTTGATATTTTTGCGGAGTGATCCAACTTATATTTATTCCGTAAACTTTGATTCTAGGAAACCCAAAACACAACGATCTTCAGAATGTTTCCCCACAAGTTCTTTACTATCTAGTAACACAGGAATGGTAACAATCTAAGATAGCTGTCTACAAAAAGCAGTAAACATTTTTTAGGTATAATATGCAAATTAGAAAAAAAACAATTAACGAATCCTGTCCAGACTGGGTATATTAAAAATTTATATGCCGTCTGTGTACATAAAAGCCTATAGTTTTTCAAATTTATCGTCACTTTTATGATATTACGTTACTTTTAAGAGCTACTATAAAAACAACACACACACACGCATACACAAACATAAATATCCACAGTCACAATTTGCTTTTAAGCTATTTAAATTGCCACCGTAAATTAATACAACGTTATACAGAATTCCAAATACTGTTTATATCCGTTAACATAAATCTTCAGCGGTATTTGCAATTAGAAGACAAAAAGCGTAAGAAGTGGATTGTAAATATCCATTTATATTATGAAAGGAAACTGTTTTATAGGTTCGTTTGGCCATAGAACAGCACAGCTACTTATTTGGAGAGATATATTTCAAAGAAAAAGGTAAAGAAGACAAATTGCTAATACACGTGAGGAATTGCTTGTATACGGGTGTCGCAAGAATGGGAATAACATGTATATCACCTTTATTGACAGGACAATGGTAGAAATGCCTGGGAAATCTAAAAGTGTATTCCGTTTTTTGACGGAATCTAGGTGGCAAAAAATATTTATCCATTCTATGTGGCTTAGAGATAGAGATCTTCTTGAAACATAATGAAGGCTCTAAACTCATTTGTACTGTTTTCGGATTGTTATATTATCCTGTAATATACTATTCGCAAGTGAAATCTGAACACCTATAAAAAAATGGAGTCAAGTTGATTGACTCAGTACTTCCCACACATAATGATGATATCATTTTATTATTTCCCATTCTATGAAGCTATAGTCTAAGATCCCCTTGCAACTAAATTATCGCCCATCCGCCCGCAAAAACAACATTCAACACAAAAACCCTTGTAAATAGTTTCTTGCGTCTCCCTTCTTAGGAACTAGGGCGCCACAGTTTTTTTCTGCATGCTTGAACTGGACGATGCGAAACGATCAAGAGCCTCCACCCCGTCTAAAAACGAAGTTTGAGATGATTTTATGTTTTTGGTTTTTTGATTATTGCTGCGCCGCCACTGACACGGTTTTTCAAAAACAGAGTCGTTTTCCATTCTCGCAGCGGTAATAAATTCTGTGTCAAAATTTTATTGAAATCAATTCAATAACTTTCGCTTTACGCAATATACATAGAACGAAATAAAGCAAAACTCGTATGTACAGATCACAAAATTGGTTTCTGTAATAGGCTCACCTATCGGTGTGGGAAGTAAAACTACGGTACTATTATGCATGCCCTTGTATAGTATTACAAACAGGTTTTTTATAGTTGAATGCTTAAATTCGTCCGACGTTTGCTGCTCGTCAAACTTTATGTACAAAATTTAAGGTGAAAAATGTTATCGTTATTCAAACAAATCGAACCTTCTGGTACATACATGATAGGATAAGAGCTTGTTTAGGAGAGTCGCATGCCACAGTTGATCGAGTGCCTTTCAAATATCGAGAGCAACGTCGTAAGCGCCGCCAAATGAATGGACGAGATTAGGTACCCATACACCAGCAGTCATTCCTGCCATTCTTTCCTTTGACGTTCTTTCTCGTTTAAAAACAAAAATGAAAGATCGTTCTTCGTATCCCACTAACACAATCGTGATTTTGCTATCTTTCCTAGCAGTCTTTATTGACGGACAATACTCTCGTTTTTCAAAAGGATTATATTCCTCTCAGAGCCCACTAACACAAAATGCCTTTCCTTGCAGTTTTGAAAGGATTAATTGCTTATACCGCAAATTTGGCAGGATCGTGGAGAATTATCTCGCCGAACGATCATTTCACTCGAGAACGTGAGGATTCGACGGGATGTTGTGATTCAGTATTACAGGTGATATTTGAACTGTTAAAATGGAACCTGGAAAAAGTATTACAATTGCCTGTATTGGTATGGCAACTGAAGTTTTGTTTGAAAAAAAGAGGAGGCGTCGTGTATGGTCAAAGCAGTGGTTACAGAAACGGAAAATGTACAGCGATCTGAATCTGTTACGAGAATTAGGAAAATGTGAACCTACTGATTTTCAAAATTATTTGAGAATGGACTGTAACACGTTTGATGATTTGTTAGAATTAGTTACTCCATTTATAAGGAAAGAAGATACGCAATTTTCATTTTCTTTGTCTACTGTAGTCTGAGACTGGGACTCGTCTTCGTTCATCAAATCCATGGCAAACACAAACACTCGTTTTAGCGGCAACTACTAATAAGTCTTTCACGCTGAACGCCAAGAAAGAACGCTCGCTCAACTGTGTCGAATGATAGTCTGCAGCCAACTAACTGGGAAGATTTTACAGGTTTTACCCTGTCGGTGAAGTACGCCGAGATAGCCGCAACGAATGAATCATTCGACGGCGCATCATTTCTTACTTCACTAACGCACAAATTTCTGAGAGGAAAGAACGTCAAAGGAAAGAATGGCAAGAATGACTGCTGGTGTATGGGTACCTATTGCTTCTCACATCATCACGAAATTAACAGGGCTGCTTGTCCTGATGTTGCGCAGACCCGAGCAGAGCAGTAGATCGTTCCAGATGTGTGACGAATGCGAAGCACCTCGCGAAGCACCATTCCGCGCCTTTTTCGCCGCGCGTCCGCTAACGCCACCGGGCAAGAGTATGTCATTAAAAAATTCCACCGGAATTCCTCTACCAAAACCAACGGCGGCGAGCACGCAGCAAATTCGCGAGCACAGTTGGAATAACGCCATTTATAGGTGGATGGATTTTTCGCGGGCATAAAGCCACCCATAAAAATAGCGATGGGTTCGCATTCCGCTTCAGTACCCACCAACGCTCAACGCTAAACGCTGCTTCGGCGTCGCTGATAATGCGAGACTGTTAGAAATTTTCTGCTATATCGTGCAGTGCATGCAGTCTTTGCGTATGGTTCCTAAAGTGTATTCAAATCCGCCGTGCAGTGGCTGTAAACAATAACACGCGCTCGGCGGCTGGCCTGTGGATGTCGGTCGCCAGAGCTGTATTCAAAATAGCAGTCATAAAGTTCATAGTGTCGGATGTGGAGTAGCATTTATGAATCATATTTTTCCATTACAGCTGTATTGATATATTTTATATATTATTCTTACCTTAGGAATCTTCATTTTGGAGGTAAAGTTGAGAAGGGGTCAATATTTCAGTCAACTATATCCTCCCTATCGATGAGAATACTTTTCCTTCCTCGTTTCCCAAACACGAAGTTAAGCTTCTTTAATAGCTTATAAAACGTGGTCCGCTTGAAATTGGGCAAGTCATTGTAGTCATTCACCTCTTTCAGGACTTTGTCAATAGTCGGAAGTTCATTTCGGAAAAAGAACTGATGCACTTTTCTCCTAATTGCACTTTTATCGCCATGGTCCACAATATCAATGCAACGTTTGCGATTCTGAGTTAAAAGTGCAGCAAAAGAGTGTCTGGTTCTGTATTCTCGCACCACTTTATAGACACTCCGTTTGCAGATACCTATTTTGAGGGCAACCCCTTCCACAATATCGTCGGCAGCAGTTGTTAATGATTTTTTCTGAGTTTCGTATTTATATACGTTTAATATTACCTCCTTAAGCCTCACGTCAAAATGGCTCTTTTTTGACCTTTTCCTTGGTGGACTCAAATCCTGACTTGTAGCCGCATCCATGGGTTCATCTGCAGTTTCTGTGCTACTAGACATCCTTCAATATCTCCTTCAAGTTATCGGGGAATAACACAAACACCACTGATAGCTAATAAAACAACAGCACACAACACAGATAACACTAAAATTTGCACAACAACACGGCAGGTATGCGATGTTAAAAGCACGATATACGCTATCATTAACACGACGATGATACAATGATAAATACATGGAGCAACTGAATAAAACCCTGTACTCTGTTGAACGACCCAGACGGGCGGCAGAGCGGCAAGCCGGCCAAGGTGTTTATTGCCTTTCGGCCAATCGCAATGAATGCCGCCTTACTCGGGCGGCGTGCGTGGTATCCTGTTTGTTTACAATCTTCTGCACCTTGAATTTGAATACGACATAGCGGTGCTAACGCTGATGCGACTGCAAGGTAAGAAAATTTGACACCTGTCCCAGGAGACTTAATGAACGCAGAACATACATTGATGACACATCCAAAATGACAGCCAGTAATATATCAACGTCTTACGGCGGCTACACACCTATTAGACAAGGAAAGAGAGAAGACGGAACGCGCAACTGACATTTTTGTTACCAAATGGCACCAAAAATGTACCAAAGCGCTATTAAATTTACCTATGATACGTGATTCCTTGCTTCTTCCTGCTTCTTTGGCTTTTACAAGCGTAAGTTGCACACCCTACCATTATGCACACCACAATATTTTACAATAGATTGTCTTAAAAACGCTAAATATAAAAAAAATATTTTGATAGCTGTCAAATAGCTATTCATTTTCGGTAACAGCTAATTCACATAGCATCAAACGGGCGTGTGGTATCCCCTCTCTTTCCTTATCTAAGCTACAGACACAATTGCACGCTTGACAAGTATGCATGATCAATCTTTTTGTTCAAGCAGACCACAGCGTCTCTAGGGAATACTTGCGCAAGCATTTTACTGTACAAGCCGCTTGATGATTGATTCAATGCGAATCATGCAATCTAGTGCAGACTGCACTTGCATTAGTGCAGTAGGAGACCTGTCGACTTGTACAGAGCATTTAGCCAACTTGTAAAGCCTGTGATGAAATTATCGTTATCGAATATTTTAAAACTTCCCAAATTTCGTTGGGGGGCTATAGCTTCTCCCATGATCGTACCCTCCTTTTTAATTTAACGTGTGACGAGTTGCAAAAGCTTCAAGTAACTTTTTTCATTCATTCTAAGGTACTTTGGTACTTATGACAGTGAATTCGCTCAGTAGGTTAATATGAGAGTAGGTTTTTCTTTTAGTTAACCGCTCCTTACACCACATATCGTACAGGGGTGGATTTAGACAAAAAAGGCAAGTACGAAATGCCTATTTGATTTTATCTCTATCATTTATATTTTATTTATCCACTAATTACTTTGTGTGTATCTTTTTATATTAATTGTAATCATCTAAGTACCTGCCTCTCTATTACTTCATCTTTTGTGTATGTGTATATATTTAATTATAAGTGTTTGTGGTTATTGTTGCTGTTGACTGTAGTATAAATATTGACATATCCTATATCACTCTGTGATCATTCAGGACTAATAAAAAACTATCTATTTATCTATAAAGATCTATAATACTCAACAATAACTTTACCATAGACTTTTCACGACGGCTAAACTCATGTTCAGTTTCGCTTTCGATTCGAGTTCACACATAGATACAGTTAAAATGCTTGCGTAAATATTTTCTACAGACACTACGATGTGCTTCAGATCAAATCAAAACACCACAGACAAATACAAATTGCATACACAGATCTTGCGAAAACAACGAAATCAACAGCAGTGTTCTCAGCATACAATCCATGATTTTGTTCAGGTGATTTGGCCTTGAAGAAGACCATGGATCAATCTGTGAATAAATTCGTGAACAAATCGTCAGTCTCAAACGGGTATTATATGTGGCAACCAAGAAAAGGTTAACCAGGACCTTGAAAAGTTAGAACATCAGTTTGATGGTAACAAAATGGCATTATAAGAGATAAATATTAGAAGAAGCAGGCAGGTGGCTTCTGTCTAAAGAAAGATAATTTTCCAGGAAGGAAGCTATAAATAAGGGTCCCGAATTGGAAGAAAAAGTAGAAGTGATCTAGAAAAAACCAATAAAATGAAACCAGGTTCTTTACCGCATATCTCCATTGAGTTGCTTCAGATTCATTGAATTCCATTTTCGAATTGGATATGTTTGTGATCTGATTGAAACCTGTTGTATCAATCTGGCGGCTATCCAATATAAAAACCTGCTTAAAGCTATAGTTGAAGGCAATATAAAGGGCGTTCAGTTATATGTGAAAACTAAAGATCAAGAAAAGATTAAAAAGGATTAAGGGAAAGCTAGAAGACGACTTGATACTGTCAAATAAACGCCAAAGGGAAAACAATATTGATCATGCCTGCTTGTCAAGCAATATACAGGGTGGATGTACAGGATACAGGCTCACGTCTCGCGCGAGACCATAAATGGCTAGATAGATATAGAGTTCTAGAAAAACGCCAGTTATATTAAGCGTTGTGGGCAAATTTCGTGCCTTAAATATGATGTTGTATAGATTTAGCTTAATCCTCCTACAAGAAGTAGCGTGAACCTCGTATAACAGAACGCTCCTGTAAATAAACGAGATTGCACGACACCTGACCCTTGACGATTGCATTAATCAGAAAATCAAGCGGTTCGACTCTATGGTACCCGTTTCAAAGACCTAGCAAAGCGACATTTCTTGTTTTTTGATGTTGGGTGCTATTGTCTAGTATTCTTGGACTACAGCTTCTCGGGCGATATCGATAAGGAATCGATCGAAAGTTGATCGGTGATCGATCGACGCGGCGTGGTTTCCTGTTTGTGCGTCTGTCGAGCTGCTGACATCTGGCGCGCTCGCAACACCGTTTCGCAGAAAAATTGTAGGAGATAGTCGAGAAACTATTTTTTACTTTTCATTTGTCTCTTCAAATGGACTACGCGTCTCGTCTGCGAAAAAACGAACGATTATTCTATAGCCAAGAAGGCAGACAGTTGAAAATTCCCACAGCAATGAATATATGCTTCCATTCAACAGTTTCACTACAGGTACAGTTGTTATCAGAAGGCTTTGATTGCCCTTATTTATTTTTCAGAGCTGTAGGATCAAACGTATAAGCATGGTATAAATTCTAAATAGTTAGGTGTATAAAGTCAATATGTACTTATAATTGAAATACAGAGCCTAATTATAGATAACAGATAAATAGAAAATACAGAACCTAATTACCTACTGATCATAGATTTGTAGCTTAAATTTAAGTTCATATATTCATCAATGCTGGATCCAGGATTCTCAAGTAGAATCCGTTATACAGTTGTTTGGAGCTTCCTAAAGAGTTTTTTTGATTTTATAGATGCCAGTCAGAGATATATGAATTGTTTACATTTTTTGTACTCCTACCGAGTGCTGACACTACAAAGTATGCTTTATGCCTTCACAAGACGCCCGACGAGTCCGACAACAGTAATCCCTTTCGGCATTTTTTGCTGGGCTGGCTAGGGGGCTGGCGCGACAATAATTGGTGTAGCCAAAATTGTATATTGTCTGTGTATAATCGGATATCAACATACAATAAATAGATCGATTTATTTTGTTTTTGTCTATTGCAAATTGGTATCTGCGATTATTTTGATCTCCTACCACTTTATGAATCATTGTAATATATATTTTATATAGATAATTACGCAACTGCACTATAGAAGTGGCGGCACTGATTGAGACCTGAAAAAAATGTAAACAACTCCTATATTTCTGACATCTATAACTTGTTGTAAAGTTTGATGGGTAAAGCTATCGGACCTTTCGCTGATGCAGCTAAACCATGTTAAGGAAGTTGAATGGTATGTGTATATCCTTTAACCTATTTTTTGAGAAAGTATGTGATTGGGCTTACCTGAATCACTGCCAAGTGCTGCCACCTTCAGTTGGGGGTTTGAAATAAGTTGTACTTGCTTTTAGATGTCTTCACATTATGTGCGTCTTGACCTTCCTCTCGATCTTTCTCTATTCAACTTTTCAAGATTTTAAACAGAATTATTTTAACTTTCACCATTGCACAGTTGTATTTGTCAATTACTACGTTCCAAAATCTCATCTATCAAATGAGCAGATGAATTATCGAGGATAGTCACGTGATTCCAGATGTTAGGGAGGTTGGAATATTTATGAAACGGCAAAGATCTTTTTTTGACAATTTTGACATATCACATAACCTGTGCTGTTTTCTCAGAGTCAGAGTGAGTGAGTAGTTTCAGTCACAGTTACTATCTGAGCCCTGAGGCTGTTTTGCTTTTGTTAAAATATTATGTGGTGAAACTGAAAGGACATTCAAATGGATTCAAATATTGAAAATATAAAAATGGATAATGGATGAGCACTGCATCATTATAAGTGCATCATGAAAACTGCATAGAGCTGCTGGCAGTTCTCTGTAAGAATAATATTCTTTTCTCATGAAGTACCCACCTTCATTCACAACTAAAACTTTGCCAGTTTCGGTAATAATTTGATTATTTTCATCCAAAACATATTGAACTCCGTTTTCCATTGTATTTACTTCTAGACGATAGATTAAAATAAAGGGACAGCATACAAATAAAGTAGAAGAGGTTATGTTAAGTTATTAGCTGTCAAGTAAAAAATATCTCTGACAGTCTTGACACAAAGATCGCTAAAATCTCAATTTGATTTCCGAGCAAAACGTTGACATCCATGGCCTCGGGAATGCAATAACAGAACACAGATTTTTGTTGACAGTTTGATGTTGACTGAATACTGAAACGCTACAGAGCAAATCGAGGCCTTTGATGGGATTTTGAAACGTAGTAAATGATTTCCCTTCAAAATAACGTATCACAGGTATGGTGGTCACATTTAAGATTATGAGTAGAGGTTACTAGGGGTGAGGGTGTTGATGACACAATGATGACGTATCCGGTGGAAGAGTTCCCCCGTGACACGTCGATTTGTATTTTTTTCAACTATTTCAAAGATATGGTTTAGGGCAAATTTTAGCTGGGACCTCGGTGTGCAGAGATTCACGACTTGACTTGATTTCCAAGCTACTTGAGTTGACTTGACTTGATATCAGGTCAAGATCAAGTCAAGATCAAGTCAAGATCAAGTCAAGATCAAGTCAAGATCAAGTCAAGATCAAGTCAAGATCAAGTCAAGATCAAGTCAAGATCAAGTCAAGTATTTGTTTTCGTAATTCGAGTCAGGTCAAGTAGTTACACATCAAGCTACTTGAAAATCAAGTCTTTCAAGCTAGCTACTTGATTTTTCTTGAAAGAATAGTTCTTTTTGATATTAATCTGATTAACTGTCAAAACCCAATAACAATAAAAATCTGTGTATATAAAGATGTAATCTTTTATTTTAAAAAAACATCTAAAAACGGAAACTCCAACAAACTTGGTTAAATAATGAATGTAATAATATTAAATAAAAATAAGAAATATTCCGAATTCTGACAATAATACATAGAAAAATAACAAATTCAAATGACGATGGGTCGGCTCAGTGGTTAGAGTCTAGGACTTGTGACCGGAAGGTCCCGGGTGTGATTATCATTAGAGGCGGAAATTTATTTCTAGTTTTTTCAATCAAAAATAAATATCCATAAAAAAAGCTCAATGGAGAACCCCACCTGAGCTCTCAGTGTTGGCTTCTAATTAACAGCTCCTAGAGTGGCGCCGGGAACAAGTAGCAAAGCCTACACAGGACACGAGGCTAACGACCAGAACAGTCGATGCCGATGACGCAGAAGTGAACAAAAAATTTAATATCCTCATTTACCATCTATGATTTGAGACACATAAGACTTCTAACAGAGCTATCACCTTATCGATTTCCTGTTTTGGTAAGAATTAACGCAGCTCTAGAAAACTGCCTTTCAACTGGAGCTGAAGAAGCTGGCGTTGCCAAAATGTCTTTGGCCATTGCGTCAAGGTTTGGACAAATACATTCGTGTCTTTTCCACCATTCTAAAATATCTTCAGTACTGTCCCTTGCCGCATGAATACTATTTATAATCTGTTTATCGGTTTCATCTCGATCTGGTTTATTGTCAAGTTCCATAGCCAAAAAATCTAGTCTATCGAGCAGAATATTAATGCAAAAATGATGGAAATACTCTTAACAGCATTAAAGTACCTTCAAATTCGTTCAATTAACGACCATTCTGTGTCGGTTGACTTTAAAGTTTTAAAGTCATCTGGTGCCTGCTTGCTGTCATAACCTCGGTGATTCCCCTATTTTAACGCTTCGATTCGCATTTTACAGATCGATATCAAGTAATATCAGGTAGTTTGATTTTACTTGATATCAAATCAAGTAGTTCAGATCGAAAATCATGTCAAGTCAAATATCAAATTTTCAAAAGCCTGAGCTTTCGAGTCAAGTATTTGAGAATAAACTCAAGCTACTTGGCTTGATAAATCCCTAACAGTGTGTCCCCCTATGATAAATTACGATTGAAAAGGTAAAAAGGCATGGAGGCACCACGGCAAATATTGTTGCATTTTGTCATGGTGAGTAGCTATATGACACACAGGCATTCGATTTTCCTTCTTATCTCCTTACGTATTTGTGATCGCTGCTTCAAGCTGCAGTACAAACTATACATAGACATTATCGTTGAACGGAAATTGCGTTAGAGCGAAAATTACGAAATCGGCTGTGCAGACCGGACGCCGGTGATTTATTTGTTCAATTATGTGCGGCAATAAAGCATGGCGCTGCCGGCGACATCTTCATGCTCCAATTCCGGATCGCGCCTAAAACGGCGATGCGCCATTGTTTCTGGCGTGTGCGACGTACGCCAACCTTGATCTGGAATTGGAGCAGATCCGAAATTGCATCCTGCGTGCAGAGTAGTGATGTCAATATTGTGACTACCCGGTATGGAATATCCGTTACACTACTAGGTACCGGATAAACGCTAAGGTAAGTATCCGTTACTTTGGTATTATCTTTTTTATTATTTGCTCTCAGTTTTTGATATATTTTGGCACAGCATTAGGTACAAATACCTACCAGAGCTGGTCAAGCTTGCTGCTTATGGACTACCACCTGGCCTGCGCCAGTGGCTGAATAGCTTTTTGAATGACCGACCTCTGTTTATTGTAGTCGGACACAGAAAAAAATACTGTTGCGTTTCCAATTAATTGTTAGTATTTGGATATTTTTCCATCGCTTTAAATATATTTACAGTTGTTTCAAATCCATGCTTTCGAAAGAATATCAATCCTTCTATTCGAAGTAATCACAGGTACGCCAATAAATTCAAAATAACTTTATACTCGTTCTAACGATATGTATAATCCTTCTAATACCAGTATTGACAATCAATCAAAACATCCTTTTGTTTTCGAAATTTACCCTACGTTTCATTTAAGGAAAGTATACAATCTATTCGATGTACAAAAATTATTACTGCAACAGCAGTTCGTGATAATTCATTTGATAAAAATTAATTTCGTTCCAATGGCCCTTGTTGTTCGCTGAACTACAATCAGTATTCGGAGGGACCGATGTCCCGATTCAATGAACGTAAAAAGAAAGAACAGAGGGATCATCTCAGTGTTATTATCAGCGCCAACCCACCAACATGGACGAGGTTGTTTCGTTGTGTTGTTTCGGTGTTAGCCGTATTGTGTCATCTTGTGGTTTTGCGTATTGCATCAGCAATTGTGTGATTTAAATGTGCCCAGTTATATATTAAATGGAGGACCTACTGAGAAATTGGGACTTAGAAGAACTAACACCCCCATTCGAATGTAGGTATTTAGAGTAGTCAGACAGGTAAAAATCCTTCGTTGAATCGTTTTGCGTATTGCATCAGCAATTGTGTGATTGAAATGTGTCCATTTATATATTAAATGGAGGACCTACTGAGAAATTGGAACTTAGAAGAACTAACACACCCCCGTTTGAATGTAGGTATTTAGAGTAGTCAGACAGTTATATTTCAGGTAAAAATGCAACAACTGGTGCAGGCTTATGTCTAATTCTTACATCATGCTCCTTATAACTTCATACAAAATCACACAATTAAACCTCCAAACGAATCGATCAGCTGTCCTCGCAATAAGATCTGTTGGTCCAAGGAAAAGACAGTAGTTTAGAATGAATTACCAAACACAGATTCAATTCAACGACAGGCTACGATTGAATTATTCATTGGAATCCAATGACATCTTGCAGTTGAATCGACAATACGATATAATTCGTTACCAACTATACACTTCCAATTGGATAAAACATCGCTGTATTTGAGGAATGCTGAGTGTAACGTCCCATTGAATCCAAGCGTAAGTCTTTGACAGAACGACAGATTTTTCTGTGTGAAGGCTGTTCCTCAGACGTATTTTCAATAAAAGCTGGTGATCCTTAAGGATCTGTCCTATCACCTACACTGTTTCTACTGTATATCAACGAGCTGCTGACAATAACATCCAATCCAATATACTGATTTTTCTTTAGGAGTAGAAGCGACGGACTCTCTAGTCAAGGGTGGTATTGACGAATAGAGAAAGTTCTGATTAACAGCCTTACCTACATACCAGAATGTTCTGGTCGAACTAAGAGGAGCTTGTTCTTAATTTTTTGGTTGTGTTCCTCCTTGCTGCTGTCAATCATGGTTTCTGGCGTTCATTCTAAAAGTAACGAGCCTTTTCAAAAAGAAACATTCTATTGATCGGTACAAAACATTAATAATCCTCAAAATATGCACATCTTTCATCATACATTTTTGCAGATGGTTGCTCCAACCTGGGAAGGCGTCAACGTCAACTCTTTTGAAATTATTAAAGGTTGCTCTGACATTGACCTCCTCAATCAAGTCCCAATGCTTGGGCTGGTGGGGCAACACAAAATGTTTTGTATTCAACTTTTTTTAATCCTTTTTATTTGTAGCTTTTTCTAATTCCTGAATTCTGCTTTTGTCATTAGATTCTAATAAACATACACACATAAAAATAATTTCTTAGATGAAGCACAGATGCTTTAATTCAAGTATACCATAACTTCCCATACGCGCTAATCTTAAAGTGAGAATACGATATCTACGACCATATAAGGGTTAGATTGAGAAAATATCTTCAATGCAAAAATGGAAAATTCTTGAAAATAAGAATACCAAAACCTTAAATCAAGCATATTGTGGTAATCTTGACTGAAGCATTTCATAATCTTAACTGGAGCATTTCATAAACTTGACGCAAGTATCTCAACTTTATTCTAAAATTGTGATATTCTTAGATGAGGAATCTAGTAGTATTGATTTGAGCATTCAAACTCTTCTATGAGCATGTAGAAATTTTTCTCGTCTATGCCATTATCTGCAAGATATACACATGTAGAAGCCAATTGAATTTTGGAGTTTGAAGATGTGTGCAAAGCTTTCAAATATTTGTAAATCAGTCAGTGCCTGCTTAGTGATGGGTACACGGGAAAAATAGTTCTGCAAAATTTCTCAAATCACATTTAACATACGTGGTACCTATCTAGGAACACCAGACTCAGGTCTTCGCATCCCCATTTTTTTAATAGCTCATTCATGGTTGGATAGATCCAGTGATAAGGAAACTGATGGGAACTGGGACGTGACTCAAATGGCGGTGGACCAGCACTACCGGCAGATTCGTTGACCGATGGTTGACGGTGGTATCACGGGTATCACGTGGCAATGACAATTTATTTAACAGTTTGACGAGATACTATTATGTGCTATTATGCAGGATCCAGGATGCAGGTATTACGCTACGGTGCTAAAGACGGCGACGAATGCGACAATCCGAAAACCGATAATGGCGGCGCGGACGCGGACGGGTAACAGGCTGTTGAGTAGAGAGGGTGGAGGGGTTATAGTTGACACGTAACACGCTGCGCGCGTGCGCACACCGACGTTGATAGACGTCAAATAAATGATTTACTTGATACAAATATAGGGTGTGCTTATTGTAAAACAGCGTTCATTTTCAGACAAAGACTATCATATTGTAAATGAAGGTTCGCATTTGCAAGCGGCCTATGTTCTTGATAGAAGTAAACTGGACACCGCTGGAAAAAATGATAATCTTCACACAAAATTATGAAATATTTGTTATTAAATTATTATAGTCTTGGTTGCAAAGAGAATTATATCCTCTTTCGGAGCATATTTCTTTAAAATAAGTACACAAATCTTTCTTAGAGTGAGGACAGATATTCTTGTTGTGAGTATGTATTTACAATAATATCACAATTCTTGACTTGAGAATTTCTTTTTATGTGTGTAGACTATTCATCACCGAGTACAAGGAAACTAGATCAAAAGCAATCTTTTCTCGTCGCTGATCCATAATAGGTATGCAAAGCGTAAACAGGACATTATGTAAATTCGCCGGGTAATGTGTTTCGACGTAACACGAGCAGGTGAAAAAAACTCTCGGCGACTGAAAGGTTGCGATCGACACCTGTTTTGAGCGCCTTATTCGTCTAAACGGATGCTTCCTCTTACGAATTTGTCGCAATGATCTAGATCGGAATGCGCGTATGGCCGAGCACGCAGGCTTTTGCCGCAGTCCGCTGCTCCTGCTGCCATATATCAATGGCTTTTACAGATTTTCTTTATGGGTTCGCAGAAAGACTGCGCGTGTGGCTAGCAGACTCAACTGGCGGCTGCAAAGATTTTTTTATAACTGGAGTTTTGCTCTCGGCTAAAGATGGATAGATGAGTGCGTTTTTTCGCTAGCTATGTATATACGGTTGAAGAGACCAGGATGCTGTTTAAATAATCCTCAAGTTCTGCATTTCCCACACACACAAAAATAAATTCTCAAGTCAAGAATTGTGATATTCTTGTAAATACATACTCACAACAAGAATATCGGTTCTCACTCTAAGAAAGAATATTTGATGAGAAAATTATAGAAAATTTGTATCAAGAATAATATATTTTTGATTTATATATTTATTTTAAAGAAATATGCTCCGAAAGAAAATATAATTTTCTTTGCAACCAGGACTATAATAATTTGATAACAAATAATTCATAATTTTATATCAAGATTATCATTTTTTCCAGCGGTGTCCAGTTTACCTCGATCAAGAACATAGACAGCTTGCAAATGCGAACCTTCATTTACAATATGATAATCTTGGTTTGAAACTGAACGCTGTTTTACAAGCACACCCTATATTTGTATCAAGTAAATCATTTATTTAACGTCTACCAACGGAGTGCGCAGGCGCGCAGCGTGTCACGGGTCAACTCTAACCTCTCCACCCTCTCTACTCAACAGCCTGTTGCCCGTCCGCGTCCGCGTCCGCGCCGCCATTATCGGTTTTCGGATTGTCGCATTCGCCGCCGACTTCAGCACCGTAGCGTGATACCTGAATCCTGCATAATAGCACAAAATAGTATCTAGTCAAACTGTTAAATAAATTGCCATTGCCACGTGATACCCGTGATACCACCGTCAACCATCAGTCATCAAATCTGCCGGTAGTGCTGGTCCACCGCCATTTGAGTCGCGTCCCAGTTCCCATCAGCTTCCTTATCACTGGATCTATCCAACCATGAATGAGCTGTTAAAAAAATTGGGATGCGAAAGCCTGACTCAGGTATTCCTAGATAAGTACTAAGTATATTAAATGTGATTTAAGAAATTTTGCAGAACTATTTCTCCAGAAAAGTTTTTACAGGCTCATAAAAGAGTTTGAATGCTCAAATTAATACTATTAGATTCCTCATCCAAGAATATCACAATTTTAGAATAAAGTTGAGCTTCTTGCGTCAAGTTTATGAAATGCTCCCAGTTAAGATTATGAAATGCTTCGGTCAAGATTATGATATACTTCGGTCAAGATTACCATATGCTTGATTTAAGATTTTGGTATTCTCACTATCAAGAATTTCCCAGTTTTTCATTGAAGACATTTTCTCAATCAGACCCTTATATGGTCAAAGATATCGTATTCTCACTTTAAGATTAGCATAACTTTGCGCGTATAGGAAGTTATGGTATACTTGAATTAAAGCATCTGTGCTCCATCTAAGGAATTATTTTTATGTATGTACATGAATGAACGAACGTGGTAATAAAATCCACCGGTGTATAGGAGAGCTCTGGGGCCTGCTTTCAAGGGCCCTTGAATCTAATACAGTCTTACTGTGATACCCAAGGTCGTCACAATGACACAGAATGTGTGTCGGCTTCTTTCCAATAATAATAATAATAATAATTTATTCACCAACAATACAGGGTAAATAAATTGTTTGACCCACAGAAGGTGCTGACCTTGTGCGTGGGTTAAAATACATACATATATTTTACAATACGTATATTAAAACTAATACTAACTATATTAAAAATTTGTAAGTGTGTCAGTTCAAAATCGTGTTAAAAACATTTGAAAAAATATCTCTGGGTGTGTCCATTATCCAATTTTTGACTTTTTTTTGTATACAGTATGAGATTTTATGGATTTCAGTGAAGCAGGAAGTAAATCGTATATGCAGCAACATAGATATATTAAACTTTTTTGGCCTATTGACTTAAATATAGGAGGTCTTAAGGTCCTATTCTTGGTTCGTGTATTATGTTCATGGCTATTGAAATTGATGTAATTTTGATGTTTGTGGACGAAATTCAATATGTTATAGCTGTATAGTTGTCGGATATCAAATTTCTGGGATTCTTTGAAAGATAGAACCGCCCCACTTTGGCCAGAGGTTCTAAAATAAATTCTCTAGCTCGACGGAGTGTCTAGAGATTCCTCTTCATCTCATAAGATGATGATTTTGCAACAGACCTCTGTTTTATTTCTAATGGTTCTTGCTGTCAGCCTTAGGCTACGTTTCCACCAAAAATGTGCTAGGAAAATGCGCGCAGCGAGGATGTGTAGCGGAGCTGTGAAACGGTGTGGGTGTTTCCACCAGAGATGTGCTAGGAAGAAGAGCGGTGCGAAGACGTGAGACGGAGCTGTGAAGCGGTGTGCAGATGAGCGTTGCGAGGATGTGTAGCGGGCTGTTTTCAGATTTCCTGCAAGCGCATATTATTAAATAGGGACTGGTAGGCTTTAGGTATCCAAAAATTTCCTTGCGATTTTACTTTTTTCCTATAGAGGATGGTCTAATATGTAACTTTCGATAAAAAAATTCTTGGCATCTTCACATTTTCACCCAAAGAATTTTTTGTAAAGACGCCGCGCCGATTCTCGCCATATATCGAAACCAAACAACAACGCAAAACAACCAAAACCACGATAGAACGGCAAAGTTATGATATGACATGGAACGTGTTAGCACCCATCGTCCACTCAGATTCTGCAACGTTGCCACATCTCGCTAATTTTGATTCCTGCCGAATGAATGGAGTTCAACGTGTTATACCACTACTCGGAAATAGCAGGGGAATAGACTTAAATATGAAGAAAAATGCGATAGCAGTCTATACAGGGTGGGCCAATAGTGCGTGGACGGAGGATTATGGGCTTACTAAAAAATATTTCAAAAATCGGTCACTTGATCAGGGTAGGGACCTTTGAGGGCTATAACGTAAAAATATTTTCACTTAAATTTTGACGTTTATACAGGGTGATTCATATCAAACCTACATTTTTTTGAATGGAACCCCCTATATATTATTGCATATTTGGATTCCTTGGTCAATTCTAGTGTGACCTTATGTATCACACATGGAACTTTAAATGAACCGTTTAGGCGCAAATCACCATTTTTGGTATAAGTAGGTATCAGAAAAAAATTGAATATCGCAGCGATTATAAAACTTAGAAGGCCTTGACTTTGCGGTACGACTAAGCATGAAATGCGTCACCTTAGGTCAGACGGCTAAATTTGAATTATTTTTGTACTTGGAGAAATCAGAGGATAAATTAAGGAAACTTCAATCACAGATAACTTGATTTTTTCAAATGGGAATGCCTATTTTGGTTTAAAGAATCAAATGTAAAATTTGATTACCTTTCTAACGATATAGCATCCTTGATATCAGTCTTTTCTGGTTTTCATTTTATTTCAAATTTTCAGTCAAATCGGTGTTTTTCAACTTTCCTGCATGCAAGCAACCTAGCAGGCCATGAAAAATAAACCAAAGCTCATTAATATGGAAGAAAGCAACTAACTTAGTAGAAAAATGCAAACTAAGTAGAGCAGCGAGGCAAGATTACGAAAATTCCTTACAACATATTAGCTCTAACCAGAAACAATAGCAGTAACAAGAACGCTCATTTTTCACAGCCTACTAGCTATTAGCCAATTTCGAAAGTTAGTAAAAAAATACCTAATCAAAGGAAAACTACTAGTGATTGTTGTTGGCAGTAGAATATCTATGTCTTCTGAATAAATTTGAATAAATTTTCACATTTATTGCTATAAAAAAGTAGCCATTTCCGTAAGTCAAAAGTAATGATCCCTGTGACTGGAACCCTTCAAATTCTTCGGTAGGTACTTCTGCTTATTAGCAAAATCGCGGAAAATGAAACTCGAATTGCAGTCTGTTTGAATTGTAAAACATAAATTAGTTTGCAGAAAACTACATGAAATAATCACAATTACAACATAGCGTAATAAAAAAATTCTAGCAATTATTTCAATATATGTTCAGAATGCTCCAGTTGGAGATATCTTTACTTTCGACTTAACTAAACGGAAATGACTATTTTTTTATCCCATTAAATGTGAAATTTCATTCTAAACATGTTAGACTGTAAGCAAAAATCGCTGATAGTTTTCTTTTTGTTTCAAAATTTTTAATCGTTTTGGAAAGTTGCCAAGCTCTAGTAGACCTCAATAGCTAGTAGGCTCTGTAAAACAAACACTTCTGTCATACCCCAGCTACTCATTGACATTAGATATCTTGCCGCTGTTGTTTCCGGTTAGAGCTGATGTGTTGCAAGGAATTTTCATGTTCCTGCCTCGCTACTCGAGTTCGTTTGCATCTTTCTACTAAGTTAGTTGTTTTCTTCCATATTAACGAGCTTTTGTTTATTTTCCATGGCCTCCTAGGTTGCTTGCACGCAGGAAAATTGAAAAACACCGATTTGACTTAAAATTTGAAATAAAACGAAAACCAAAGAAGATTGATATCAAGAATGCTATATCGTTAGAAAGGTAATTAAATTTTACATTTGATTCTTTAAACCAAAATAGGCATTCCCATTTGAAAAAATCAAGTTATCTGTGATTTAAGTTTCCTTAATTAATCTACTGATTTCTCCAAGCACAAAAAGAATCCAAATTTAGCCGTCTGACCTTAGGTGACGCATTTCATGCTTAGTCGTACCGCAAAGTCACGGCCTTCTATGTTTTATAATAGCTGCGATATTCAATTTTTTTCTGATACCTATTTATACCAAAAATGGTGATTTGCGCCTAAACGGTTCGTTTAAAGGTCCATATATGATACATAAAGTCACATTAGAATTGACCAAGGAATCCAAATATGCAATAATATATAGGGAGTTCTATTCAAAAAAATGTAAGTTTGATATGAATCACCCTGTATAAACGTCAAAATTTAAGTGAAAATATTTTTACGTTATAGCCCTCAAGGGTCCTAACCATGATCAAGTGACCGATTTTTGAAATATTTTTTAGTAAGCCCACAATCCTCCGTCCACGCACTATTGGCCCACCCTGTATATTAATGGGAAATTGAATGATAAAAAAACATATGTATAATACCTAGAGAGTTTAACTACTAGGGGTTTTGGAGAGGGCGTGCCATAATTGGAGTGCTGGGGAGGGTGGTAGTTGAACACTAAAATTTTTCTGCTGATCGCGTCTTAGCGAGATGTGGCGACGTCGCAAAATCTGAGTGGACGATGGGTGCTAACACGTTCCGTGTCATATCATAACTTTGCCGTTCTGTCGTGGTTTTGGTTGTTTTGTGTTGTTGTTTGGTTTCGATATATGGTGAAAATCGGTGTTTTTAAAAAAAAAAATTGGTGAAAATGTCAAGAACTTTTTTGTCGAAAGTGACATATTAGACCGTCCTCTATACGAAAAAAGTAAAATCGCTAAGAAATTTTTGGATATCTAAAGCCTACCAGTCCCGTTAAATATGATAATGCCTTTCTGCATTGATCCATTTTTAGCTCTCACTGACTCACTGAAATCACTGAAGGTGCTTATGCAGAGCCTCTGTCTGTCCGCCCGTCCGTCCGTCCATCTGCCCGTCTACAAAAGCTAGCGAAACCTACAGGTGTTAGAGAAAAACTAAATACAGATTCGGAATCAACATGAAAAAACTAGTCCGGGAAAAATCTGGTTTTGTCAGCATCGCTTCCGGTTAAAAAAAATTGAATTAAATTACGACAGGTAACTGACGACGTATTATGTACTACCCTATGGTCGAGTCACCTACCGTCAATCTTTTGGGGATCAAGTCAACAACAACATGTCCTGACGCGACCACGTCGTCAGTAGTGCTAAAACGGCATCCCAGAAGCTTGGAGCTTTGTTCCATTGTAGGAAGCTGTATACACCAGAGCAACTACTGCTGCTCGACAAGGCACAGATCCGACCATCTTTGGAGTATTGCTCCCATGTGTGTGGATGCGTTTCGAAGCACTCTCCAGAGCATCTGGTCACTATCCAGAAGAGAGCAGTTAGATTACTCGATACACCTAACCCCACAAAGGGCCTCCACAGCCTGGAACATCGAAGAAGGGTGACTGACCTACCCCTGTTTTACAGATTCTATCACAGAAGATGTTCGAATGAGCTCTCCCAGATAAAAACATCGAAGGCCGTCCGATCCAAGAACATTAAAGATGCTCTGTGACCAGGTCGAGGTCCCTCCTCCCCAAGCCAGTCTCCTATTACATTCCTTCTTTTGGAGAATTTCGACGATCTGAAATGAGCTGCAGGAGAATTTGTTTCCTGACGGCTACAACCTGCAGCGCTTCAAATCTTACGCGCACCGATACTTATCCTATCGAAGCGCTTCTACAGCGCCATAGGATTTCAGCCTTTGCAGGAGGTTGACCATAAAGAAAACACTATATATTACAATCTCAGGTCAGATGACATTCCAAACTTTTTCAATAGCGGTGCACCAGTTACTGAGACTATGCGTTTGTAAGTATATAAGATCAGTATTAAAATGTGGAGGCAAGTCAGACGTAAAGATCTATCCTGTTGAACAGTTTAGCTAAGGTTATTAATCCCAATACTAATGTAATCTTCTAGGGTAATTGTCAGCGACAGACTATGTGAATATAATTATGAATAATGTTGGTTATAATTTTGCGTACAGTTGTGTAAACATATTGCGTTAAAACAAGGCATCTGACAGCACCGCTCTTTTACGATGAAGAACGACTCAGGCATTTTTTAACGATATACTTTCGTCCAGCGAGCAGAGCAACGAAAATGGCAGAGAATGACATTTGCGGAGGTGCTTCGGATAGATGGCGTATGTGTAGCAATGCTCAACTGGTTATTCGACGTTTAAAGCAGGAGTATTTTTAATTTGATGGTAGTGCGAGAAATGGTAACAGTAAGAAGGCATGACGATCAAACCATTTTTGGTTCTCCTACCGACACGTATCACCAATAACTGGTCTGGATTAAATTATTTCTGGTTCAAAGAAGAGCGTGGTAGTTAGCTGTAGTGTATACAGGGTGTCCAGTTAGTGTGTAATTCTTCGATATCTCGCAAGGTATACCTGACGGAAGAAAATGTCAAATACAAAAGTTATTTGGTTGCTTAAGACGCATCTTCTAAAAATATTTTGAAATATACAGGGTGTTGCGGGAAGGTAGGATAGTGATCAACTTGATTTTTTTATATGGAACTATAACATTTTCTTTAATTTTTCTAGTTTCCATTATTGATCTCTATTCAACCCTAAAATATTTTTGGAATCGGTTGCGACGTTGCCAAGTTATAATTTATTTTCTATTAATTTCTTGATTTGCAAGGTCGCAAGTAATACGTCCAAATTGATTTATTCCTTTAAATTTTCTCACTAATATTATACATCGAGTTACTTGAATATTAAGTGGATATTATTTTGGATGTTACCAGCAATTTGTATCTACAGCTGAGGCAGTTTTGGAAATATTTAAGCGTTCCGGTACCGTTTACTGAAGGGGCGGTGTTGCCGTATCTCAGTAATTAATAGAAACAAAATTTTGAAATTGTGATATCTTACTAAATTCGACATGCGCAATTCATTGCAATAAAAATAAGTAGAGGATTCTACTTAAAATAAATTAGAATCGGGGATATTTGTTTAAAAATTTGGAAAAATAATTTATAACTTGGCAACGTCGCAAACGCGAATATTATAAGGCGAGATAGGGTATTAGTAGATATTTCGATTTAAAATAAAAAACATAGGGTGTTACATTTAAAAAAACAAAGTTAAATGACCTTCAATTTGCCGTAATTTAAAATTCTGCCAAAAACACCCTGTAAATCCAAATTGCTGGTAACATCCAAAATAATATCCGACTAATATTCGTGTAACTTGCCGTATAATATTATTAAGAAAAGTTAAAGAAATATATCAATTTGGACATATTACTTGCGACCTTGCAAATCCGGAAATTAATAGAGAATAAATTATAACTTGGCAATGTTGCAACCGATCCCAAAAATATTTTAGGGTTAAATAGAGATCAATGATGGAAACTAGAAGAATTTAAACAAAAAGGTATAGTTCCATATAAAAAAATTAAGTTGATCACTATCCTGTTTTCCTGCAACACCCTGTATATTTCAAGATATTTTTGGTTAAGTAACCAAATAACATTTAAATTTGACATTTTCTTCTAGCAGGTATACTTTGCGAGATATCTAAGAATTACCCACTAACTGGACACCCTGCATAGGTACTTAACAAATATATAGGAGTGTAACGACAACACTATACCTATTAAAGCAGTAGTTTCTGAATAGTTAAGTGATATTTCATAATAGTTATGTTAATTTTACAGTTCGTCATTTGTACTTAAATAGATAGTTCAGCATTTCAATGCCCAATGTACTATTCTCAAGTGAAATCCGAACACCTAAAAAAAATTGGTACCCTAAAAAAAATTGTATACGTGTAAAAGCAAAGCATGACCTTTTGTCGACCCGAAGTACTATGACTTCTGTTGTAAGTTTGGCGAAAGATTAGTCGGTTGTGTAAAGATGCCCCTTAGAAGGTGACAGTCCCAGTGTACGCAGTTAAGACCCTTTGAACGGGGTCGGACTGTAGGCCAAAGAGAACGTGGTGCTTCTTTCAGAACAATCGCTATGACCCTGAGGCGTGTTATTATTTATATGCATTTACATAGATTTCGTAAACTAGTTCTTGTGATTCCCCTGATAACAGCAAAGGCTGTGTTTCCAGAGAAGGCCTTTACGGCAACTATGATCAGGTTAACTCAATCACAAAGATCACTGATCCTGACGTTCGGAAGGAGACCTAGGATCGTCAGAGATAAAGATCAGTTCACTCTTGTAAAGTAAGTGATTGTGATCAGGGTATTCAGATCAGTAGCTGTTTTCCTTAGCAATCTATTCTGTGTTCTTCAACGTTTTTTTTTGTTCCCAGCAAACAGTTGATTGACGTGTCGCTGATCAAACTAGATCGCGATCTCTTGTGCTCTCGATATTTTTGTATGCCTCGGAAACTTGGACTGTTAAAAAGGCAGATTGAGCTCGCATAGATGCTTTTGGCATGTAGACGTTGAGGAGAATGAGAATCCAAAGAGACTGTTCTCCATTCTGTCAATGAGAATGCTTACATTATAAGGGCATAATCACAGCAGCGATAATATGGAGAAACTTTTAGTTCAGGGTGATACCCCGAGTGGACGGCGTGACCGTTCCCTACAGTCTGGGTGGATACGACGAAACAGTTGCTGGATATGAGTATTAAGAGCGACACTGAACTGACAGTAAGTCGCGAACGATGGTGAGCTACAGTTCCCAAAACTATTGATAATATTCATGTCGGCAATACTCTAGCTCCCACTTAAAGCATTTTACGAGTTCACAATATGTCTGTTAAGACATTGTGACTATGACGATGAAAGGCCTTGAGTCATCAAGATATATGAGCGACAGGCAACTTACCTTCAATAATCACAGAACATCAAATTCAGAAACCACGAACATTCAGAAACAGCAAAGAAATTTGAATAAATTGTGGAGACCACCGCTGGCTGTACCGAAGTTTATGAAGATTGAAGCAACACTCTAAAAACCCGAAGGCATGCTATTTCCCGATGAATCCAATTACAGATATTAATGGATCGTCCATAAAATGTCTGTCACAACACCGGGAAAATATCCGCATAACCGCATTCAGGAGCCATCTTATAATTTCCATCGGCCACTTTATAGATCGTAAAACATAAACGACATATTAAAATTCCATTTATGCATTCGATTCTCGTGCTGAGAGTTTATTTCGATTAAAGTAATGTATAATGTCATTCACGGTTGATAACTGAGGAGTAGGGTGGACCAGGCGATTCTTTTTTACCCTAGATATCATACGTGAGGAGAGTATGGTAAGCACGAAATTTGAATTTGTAATGTTTGTTGCCGTGAATTATCTATCTAGTGTATGGTTATAGTACAAATGAAAAAAAGTCTTAAAAAAAGTAAAACAGTCAAGATAAACAAAACAAAATAAAATTGCAGCATCTAGACAGGAGAACTGACAGCCATCAAGGAAGCATTACATCTCGCTCAATCAACACCAAATACCAACTATTTACTAGTAACAGACTCAATGAGTGCACTGGAAGGCATAAGGCAGTTGTATCCCCGCAACTTCATACTCAAGGATATCAAAGAAAGTCTACACCAATTGAACAAGAGGGGTAAAACTATAAAGTTTCTGTGGGTACCATCACATGCCGGCATACCTGGCAACGAAAAGGCGGACAGAGCAGCAACATCAGCAGTCGTATCAAACCAAAGAACAGTAGCTTGTACACCCTATGCAGACTTAAACCAATTGATAAAAGATCATATAACCAATCTGTGGCAAGAAGAATGGAGCAGTAGTCCTAGCAAATTACACGAAATTCTCCCGAATGTTACCACAAAGTTAACTCTCCCTGTAAATAGAAGAGAACAAATTGTTATGTCACGACTACGAGTAGGACACACTCTAGCTACACATAAGCATATATTCGAACAAACTGAAGGTCCAGTCTGTTCAGCATGTAACGAAAGGGTAACAGTGACCCACATCCTTATGGACTGCACGTTTTATTTGAACGAGAGAATATCCAACCACCTGTCCAGCGACATCAAAGAAGTACTTCTGCTACAACCCAAAAATGTGGTGAAATTTATCAAGGACATTAATTTATTTTTTAAAATTTAATCAGTATAAATACCTATGTATGAGATGTACCGTCTTCACCGCTAATAACCCTGCGTGGTTGATGCGGTTTCTTGTTTAAATAAAAAAAATATATAAAAATTAAAAATCGCGATCTAGAGAGTAACTAAGCCATAAGTTAATATAGAGCCTGGTCGCATTGTGGGGATTCGCGCTTCTTCTACTTAAACAACGAATCAGCGCACACTTCATGCGATGTGCAAATTCTGTTTGGAGTCGACCATTCCTTTCGGTGGAGTTCAAAACCAAGGAGTTCTTGACCAACAGTTAGATTACTGTTCACTTCTTCTGGTATTTGAGTCGCCCAATTTTCTGCCCATTATAGCTATCAAGCTCAAGTTGGAAAGCTGTTGTAATTGGTGGTTTTCTGAACTGTAATCTGCTCAAGGAGAGACCAGGTATATCTTTGTGGATTGACGGTGAGTGATTTGTTTTGATTTTATTGGATTCTTTCAGAAAGGAATATTCTCAATGGAATGGTGGTGGCGTAATTTGGCTTGATTACACCCCTCAATAATTATATAATTATTTTCTATACCGATATCCCCACAAAAGTATCGATGCCAGCTTGGAATCGCTTAAAAAGGTATCTAAGATAAAAATACTCGATATTAGTGCAGAAGTGCAAGTATCGAAGTATCGTTAGCATCCCCACAAAAGTTAGACGCGCGTCTGATTGCCGCCAACCTGAGTTATTGTGCTGGTTGTTTACTATGCTGTGGTCAAACTTCATAGGAGTATAGATGAGCCCTATTAGAAAATATTTTATGTGCCCTAAAAGTCCCTGATTTTGTGAAGCTAGAGGATCACTACTTTAACAAAAAACTATTGTTTCAATTTTCCTATACTTTTACATTACAACACAATACCAGCTATGGCAAAAATGTCCTAAAGAATTGTAAAAACAATATCTACTTCTTAACTTCACACGGTGGTATATGGACGATAATCATCGAGAAATAAAGTCAGTAGGTCATTGTGAAGTAGTTCAAAGTTCTGTGTACGGTTCTTTGATCGAGAATTCGGGTAGCTGCGAAAATGAGATTCGACGGTGCATTCAACAGGCACGTGTAGCCATGACAAAGCTTAATAAAATATGGCGTGACCATAACATCACTAAAGAACCAAAATGTCGCTGGTTCAGTCTTTTATGTTCTCCATATTTTTCTATGCCTCGGAAATTTGGACTGTTAAAAAGGCAGATCGAGCTCACATAGATGCTTTTGAATTGTGGGCGTGGAGGAGAATGCTGAGAGTTCCTTATATCACCCATCGAACTAACATTTCCATACTGGATGAGCTCGGTAATCCAAAGAGACTATCCTCCATTGTATCGACGAGAATGCTTACATTCTTCGGACATATTCATAGAAGCGATAATTTGGAGAAACTTGTAGTTCAGGGTCATGCCCCGAGTGGGCGGCGCCGTGGCCGTTCCCCTACACGCTGAGTGGATACGACGAAACAGTTGCTGGATATGAGTATCAAGAGCACCACTGAACTGACAGTAAATCGCGAACGATGGCGAGCTACAGTTCTCAAAACTATTGATAATATTCGTGTCGGCAAGACTCTAGCTCCGACTCAATGCATTTTACGAGTTCACATATTGTCTGTTAAACCATTGTGACTATGATGATAGCTACATATAGCCATATCTTTAGAATACATAACCTGAATGAGCTACAGAAGGTGTCATAAACAATTTTCCACCTGCAAAGGCAATTTGTCCCACACTTTTATCCCAATCCCAAGCTGTAGATCATAGTTGCAGTCCACCCTGTGCAGTATTTCACGGCACGCCGTGATAAATCAGAGGCGTTGACACTATCTAAGTTATTTTAACAATTTTCTCGGGACATGTGTGAAAATAAGCGTAATATCTCGACGGCATATAAACAGCCAGCCAGCCAGCCCGACTTCGTGCTGGCGTACTTAATAATACATCTAATTGGAAATGGCTACCGAGCGTAACAGCACTCGCTGAGCTCACTGTTCACTGCTGCCTTCTCGCCTCGGGTATTTCGATGATAATAATAATGGATTGGTCCCTGGCACGAAATCGAACGGGCTCCATCTCTGACGTCCAAATGGTTAGTGGATTAACGATCTTCTAGTCTAATATACATAGAACGCGACTTGTTGATTATATCCTCGTAAACCTTTGCGTCAAGTGCTATACCTTATATATGAATTGAACGTCATACACGTTCAATCAAGCTCAAGAACAGGCTATTTGTCAACCGAGGCTGTTTCACTGATTTTACTTCCCACACCTATAGGTGAGGGGAGTATTGTGATCGCGAAGATCTTCCATTTAAAGATAACACGCTTTTAGGAGGTTTTATGATGTCTACATAACGAAAATCCACGTCACTCATTTCCGTCGGTCTGTCTGTCTGTCGGTCTGTGCGCGTTCTTCTAGCCTCGTAATCTCAGTAACCGCTGCATGGATTGTGATGAAATTTGGGCAGCGATATGCTGCGGGGTCATAGTAGGTAATACTCTTATAATTTTGAAAATCGGTGAAGGGGCGGCGGAGTAATTAGCAAAAAACAAAAAAAATTAAATATTCCTCAAACTTCGTTTTTAGGTGTTTTAGGGGCTCCTGATCATTTTCTACTTTTTTTGAGTGGGGGTGAAATTGGGATGGTTGGGGGGTGGGGGGTTGTAAATCTCAAAAATGTGTTGTACTCATAATAGGCTATCCATTGACCTATAAAAGAAAGACCTAGCAGCATAGTACCCTTTTTTAGGCCCATCCGAACATTGCCTTGCCTATTCCAGAAACCAAGGGAATTGTCTGATAAATACATAGGAATATTGCTTTAGATCGTTCTGTATTGAGTAACGTAAAAGTTATGGAATGGATTTTAATGAAACTTTGTCACAGTATTACTACCGCGGCGAGGATGGAAAACTCATATGTTTTGGAAAAATCGTGTCAGTGGCGGCGCAGCAATAATAAAAAAATAAAAAAAAAATAAAAACGCCTCAAACTTTGTTTTTAGGCATTTTAGGGGCCCCTGATCATTTTATACTTTTTTTGAGTAGGAGTGAATTTGAGGTGGTTGGGGGGTGGGGGGTTGGAAAACTGCAAAATTTGTTCATTCATAATGGGCTGTGCATTGACCTGTGAGTGAAAAGCCTAGCGGCATAATACCCTTTTTTAGGCCCATCCGAACATTTCCTTGCCTATAACAGAAGCCAAGGGACTTACAGTTTTGTGATGTATACATAAATACGAGTATTGCTTAATTTCGTTGTATGTATGTTACGTAAAGCAAAAATAATTAAATTGATTTTAATGAAATTTCGACAAAGAATTGTCAGTGTTGTGTCAGTGGCGGCGCAACAATAATTAAAAAGCTAAAAATATGAAAAGAGCTCATACTTCGCTTTTAGACGGTTTAGAGGCTCTTGATCGTTTTGCATCGTTCAGTTGAAGAATGCAGAATGAAAACTGTGGCATTCTAGTTTCTAAGGAGGGAGACGCAAGAAACTATTTACGAAAGTTTTGTGTTGTACAATACGTTCTTTTGCGGGAGGGTGGGCGATGATTTGGTTGTAAGGGGGTTCCAGACTATAGCTTCATGTAATGGGAAAACAATAAAATGAAATCATTATGTATGGGAAGTACTGAGACAATCAACATGACTCCATTTTTTTATTTTAATCGTTTGTGAGCTACACTACACTACACTACAATTAATTGACAGTGACACGATTTCTAGAAACCATATACGCGATTTCTATCCTCGCCACGAGAATAATACTGTGTCAAATTGCATTAAGGTCAATTCAATCATTTCCAGGTTACACAATACCGGACAATCTGAAGCAATACTTGTATATATACCTACATCAGAAAATTCCCTTGGTTTCTATTATAGGCAAGGCAATGTTCGGATGGGCCTAAAATATGTATGATGCTGCTAGATCACTGTTTCACATGCCATTACAACACGCTCCCTAACGAATATTATGATTGTTCCTTAATAAACTTCAAAAAGAAGTTAAAGGACAAGCTACTATCAGAAATGTGATGTTCCATTGATGCCGACTATGTCCACCCTCCCTCTGTGTCTTCCTAATTCTTTTTTCAGTACTTCACCAGTAGTTTGTATTATATTTTTTGGTACGCTTTATTATTATTATTATTACTTTACTACTATACTAAGTGAAATAGGTTCTACATAATGACGTAGTTAGAAATTACTACTCATGAAATTTACCTTATAGTCATTTTTATAATGTCATTTTAGAAATGTCAAATATTTACTATTGTATGTATGTGTACCTGATTCTTGTAATGGTTGTCACGCTAACTCTTTTTTTCGGTACTTCAGTACTTTATATTATATTTTCTGCCATGTTTTGTTATTATTATTAGTTTGGTTTTGTCTTGATTGAAACTGGTTAGACATAATATGACATAGTTAAAAATTACTTATGAAATTTATCTTATAATCATTTTTGTGATGTCATTTTATAAATGTTAAATATTTTCTATTATATGTGTACTGGATTCTTGTAATGATTGCTTACTACTAATATCAGGCTCTATCATTAATGTTTATATGGTTTAATTAATTATCTGGTATTGTTGGAATAGCACTGTAGTTAGAATAGGTTTATGATAGCATGTGGTACATACACTTTTGGTTTCTCTGAGTTGAGTTGAAAAATACCCTAAGGCTAACATATTTGTATAGGTACATCGCACTACTACTGTCATACTCAGCTCACATGATTTTTAGTTAGTTCTAACGTTTAAACGTGTATATTTGTTTAAATGCATACTGTAATATTCGATGTTGATTTTACGACATTTGTTGCTTACTTACTTTGTTCTGTTTATGGTCAGAATCGAATAAAATCCCGTTATTATATTATTATTATTATTATTAAATTAATATCCAAGTATCAAAAGTTAAGGTTGCCCAAACTACTTCACATTCCATATATGTCTCCTTACCTAATAGCTCCTTAGTTTCACTATCTCTTGCAGCAAAAGACAAATCGCCATACATATTAATACCATGTACTCGATCACAATTCAACACGTGCGTTGCCGAACTTAAAGAAATTTCATGCAATATTCTGACCCCCTTTTCAGACGTTTTCGTATTCAGTCTGAAGTGCCGATTTAGGCAATTTCACCCTACCAGCCTGGATTTGCATCTGGCTTTAGTATAAAAGTCATTCGTTTTGGGGCAAACGGCACAGTCAAATTTTGACCGCCTGTACAACTATCTTCATAAAATGGCCTCACAGGTTTTGGTAAGTACCGAATATTATAAGATTTATAAGTAACTTTTATTTGACACATACGTTTTTATTGAAGGGTTAGTATGGTATTAGGTTTGAGATGGCTCTGGTTTATATTTTATAGGTTTTTTCATCTGACAAATAATTTATTTCAAAATGAATACACTGTAATACATCATTTGTTTAGGTACATCGCACTACTACTGTCATACTCACCTCACATGATTTTTAGTTAGCCCTAACGTTTAACCGTGTATAAATTGCATAGCTACAACTTTTGTTAAGTATTAAGTTTCGCGTGTTAATATATAATTGCTTTTTGCATACAAAAAAATACTTGTGAAGCCAGAAAAATTATCCGGACCTTCAAGTGGGGCCTTGTAGTTCCTCTATTTTATACTTTCAATGATAACATAACCCTGCCAGCCAAATATTGCGTCTTTCCATGCATTTGAGTAGATCTATCACATGCAGTCCACTCGGATGACTATGGATCTGACTCTAGACCTGAAGTGTAGTAATGATGACTTTCATTCATTGTAATACACCTTTTACCCAAAGATTTTTTCTTCTATTATCAGTCGCAGAAGTTCGTATTTTTCTTCTCGCATGATATGATTTATATAACTTGTTTCTCTTTCTTTGATGGTAAGTATGAGTTCTTTTTGCTTCTTTTCCAGTAATGCATCTAGGGTCCAAGTACCAGACTTAGATCTGACCTTATGAAAAATCTTCTCATGCCTATAAATGCCTTTCTGGCCTGTACAATGCTGTACTTGACGTCTTCCTTCGGGTCACATTCCTCATTTACAATTCTTCCCAGATATTTGTATGACGACACTACTTGTTCCACCGTATACTACCACTGATAATCAGATGAGCCTGAACAGGTCTTGGAAAATGCAACGTCCTTAGTGTTTGCCGTATTTATGAGAAGGCCAACGTTTTAGTAAAAACGTACAGTAGTATCGAATAGAGATTCACGACTTGACTTGATTTTCAAGCTACTTGACTCGACTTGACTTGATATCAAGTCAAGATCAAGTCAGGTATTTGTTTTCGAAATTCAAGTCAAGTCAAGCAGTTACAGATCAAGCAACTTGAAAATCAAGTTTGTCAAGCTAACTACTCGATTTTTCTTGAAAAAATAAAACTTTTTTGATATTAATCTGATTAACTGCCAAAACGCAATAACAGTAAAAATCTATGTATATAAAGATGTAATCTTTTATTTAAAAAAAATATCCAAAAACGAAAACTCTAACAAACTTAGTTAAATAATGAATGTAATGATATGAAATAAAAATACGAAATATTCTGAATTCTGACAATAATACATAGAAAAACAACAAACTCAAATGGGGGTGGGTTGGCTCAGTGGTTAGTATCGAGAGCTCGTGACCGGAAGGTCCCGGGTTCGATTCTCGTTAGAGGCGGAAATTTATTTCTGGTTTTTTCAATCAAAAATAAATATCCATACAAAAGCTCAGCGAAGGATCCCCACCTTAGTCTTCACTCTTGGCTTCTAATTATTAACAATGCTCTTCCTAGAGTGGCGCCGTGAAACAGTAACAAAGCCTACACAGAGCACGAGGCTGGTGACCAGAGCAATCGATGCCGATGACACAGAAGTAAAAAAAATAATAATATCTTCATTTGCCATCCATGATTTGAGTCACACAAGACTTCTAACGGAGTTATCACTTAATCGATTTCTTGTTTTGGTAAGAGTTAAGGCAGCTCTAGAAAACTGCCTTTCAACTGGAGCTGAAGAAATTGGCGTTGCCAAAAAGTCCTTGGCCACTACGGCAAGGTTTGGAAAAATACATTCGTGTCTTTTCCACCATTCTAAAATATCTTCAGTACTGTCCCCTGCCGCTTGAACACTATTTATAATCTGGTCATCGGTTCATCTCGACCAGATCAAGTTCCATAGCCCACGAATCTATAGTCTATCGAGCAGCATATTAATGCAAAAATGATGGAAATACTCTTAAAAACATTAAGGTGCTGGCAAATTCGTTCAATTAACGACCATTCTGTGTCGGTTGGCTTTAAAGTTTTAAAGTCAGTGGTGCTTGTTTGCTGTCGTTACCTTGGTGATTCCCCTATTTTAATGCTTCGATTCGCATTTTACAGATCGATATCACGTAACATCAAGTAGTTTGATTTTACTTGATATCAAGTCAAGTAGTTCAAATCGAAAATCAAGTCAAGTCAAATATCAAATTTTCAAAAGCTTGAGCTTTCAGGTCAAGTCAAGTATTTAAGAAAAAACTCAAGCTACTTGGCTTGATGAACCCCTAGTATCGAAGCATATGAGCTATTATTTTTGCAAATCCAAGGCATTCCTGGCTAACACAACAGGGTCGTAAGCTTACCTGATGTTGATTTTAAACCATGTGCGATTTCTTCCAAAGGTTCTTTGCAAGTAGCCTCTGAATACGGTGAGCGGTGATAACACGTAGCCCTGACAAGAGAGACAACTTTATGGAGAACATCATCACCTATTTTCAACTTTGAAGGAACAGGTTAAGCATTTTTTCCAGTACATGAGAGTGACATTGAACATTTTTAAGTATACATTGACAAAAACATGGTGCAACTGGCGCAAACAGCCAAATTCATATAAACTTTTCCCTCAACATATGTGACCGGCTCCAAAAATAAGTAGCCGAGAATTAAAAATTCGTTCCGGTAAAATAGCCTATGCCGATTCTCGCTTGTAACAAGCTCCGACACGCTTTGTTTATGTCGGCAATAATTTAAAAATTGAGGAAGTTACGCTTATAGGCGCTGACTGCCAGTAAATAGGGAATCTGCTTTCTTTTTGTGTATACCCATACACCAGTTCTAACTAAAAATCATATGCATCCATGGCCGACTCTACACTAGGCCGGAGCCTTGGATGTGGCAACGTGGCTTAGCTGTCAAATAGTGGTCCGGTTACCGTAAATTGTTTTATAGTTTCAGAATAATAATTATTACATTTTATATGCATTAAGAGTTCATCTCGGTTGATAAATTAAGTAAAATACATTTTAGAACTACTACTACTACTAATACCACTTACATCTGATGTCTGGTGCATCGTAGTCAGACACTACAAAATAAAAATAAACGCAACCTGTTTCCTGCTGCCACTTCCACTTCCACTTAAATGAACACTCAATTTGTAAATTTTCACTTGAGCTAGAAAAATTCACTGTTAGTTCACTTTGAAGCCAGTCTTGCTGGTCTTGATTCTCCTTCACCATCAAATCGTTTCATAGGTGTGCCCAGATGTGTTCTATATATAGAACTGTATTTTTCTGTGATATTTCGGAGGTCCAGAAAACATTGTAGGTATCACATTGTGCTTTAAAATAGGTCTTATCCTTGGAAATGTTTGTGAATTATTGTCTTTATTCTTATAAATATAACCAGCCCTTGTGAGGAATACATTTCACCCACTTTTGTTTATGTCCTTTATTGGAAGCATAATTGCTAGTGCAACCTGGTACTACACACTTTGCAGGCATCTTTTTATCTTTATAGTTTCGTTTGTGCAGGTAAATAATTAGAAACACATTACAAATCACCTTCCAATCTTCGTTTTACTCTGGAAGATTATGTTTAGTATGCCCTTTATTGGAACCACAATTGCTAGTGCAACCTGGTACTACACATTTTGCAGGCATCTTTTTATCTTTATAGTTTCGTTTGTGCAGGTAAATAATTAGAAACACATTAAAAATCACCTTGGAATGTTCTTTTTTACTCTGGAAGAATTACACTAATGACAAAAGCTCGGCCGACTATTCAGTGTTGCCATATTTCAATGCTCCGGCCTAGTGAGTAGAGTCGGCCATGATGTATCTCATTTTAGAATATAAGGCCATCTATGGGTTAGGCTAGGAACTTTTCAGCTCAGCAGTTACAACGTACACGTAAAATTTGCATTTAGTAGCTAGAAATACGATCATATCTAATTGTAGAAAATTCCTTACCTAACACCTAAGTAGGTCGACCTTCAAATATCATTATAAAAACAGAAAAATCATATAAAATAATACCATCTCAGACAAAAATTCCGATGACGTTTCCTACATTTATTTTTGTCACTCACTAGGGGTCCGATCAATAAAATTTTATCAGTCGTTCATCTGTAAAATGAGCTCGAAAAACAAACCATTTACGTTTATAAGCTTCCCAACATTTGAAAGCAAGGTGACAGGAATCGAATTAATAACCATAATATTCCGATTTGTAGACAATATTGGTAGATAAATTCAAAACGGTACACTCCGAAGGCTTTGCTCAGAGCAAATTGTCGGCTTTTTGTGTTGCTAATGATCGCTAATCACCAGCGACATTCTAAATTGATACAATCCAATATTTAACCAAAAGCAACTAATAAATTGCAATGTTGTCGGTCCAAATTGACATAATCTGTTGATTTTTATCTCGTCCAATCAGTTGCTGATTAGGGCTTTTTAAGACGATGATAATGTTATGCATACTTTTATAGATTTATAAACTCTCATTTTACGCATTGACGAAATACTAAGAGAAATTAATGATTCAAAAAAAATCTTAATAAATATTTATCTCAAGACAGTCAAATCTTACTAATCAAAATATCTGTTTCTTTTTGCTGTTCAGTCCTATTGGATTTTTGCTAAAAATGTGTGGTTTAGCTGGTTTACTGAGGTGCTATTTATTTTTGCTTCTACAGGGTGTAACTTTTAAGGATGTCCACACCTATACCACCATGTAGATCTCGCTGAGCTGATCATTTTTCTATAAGCAACATGGGTCCAAAAACAAACCGTTACGGAGATAACGCTACCGAAAGTTATCCTTGCTGACGCTTGAAGTTAGGCAATTCATTCAACGCCTCGTAATTGGCAGAGGAGAGAGGGGGTTACGGATCAGCTGCTAAGACAGATTCGGCTTGTCAACATTTAATCGTCATGGCCAAAATGTCAAAAGTAAACCAAACAAACAAAACAAAAAAAAACATTGCAAACAAACAACAACAAAAGACACCGAGATCAGTCAAAAATCAGTGAAGGAGAGGCTCCTCGAGGCCATCGCCTTCTTGCCCGCACAATCTGGCTCGATGGATGACCGATGCAGTGGCAGCGTTGATTACCTGTGGCTGCTCCCTGACGTCTCCAGCTGCTGCAATGATGCGTGCAATCAGCTCTTCTACTGTGTGCGGTGCCCCCCCTTGGTAGACAAGTGCTTCCAGGTGACCCCACAGGAAAAAATCCAGGGGATTGAGATCCGGAGACCGCGCCGGCCACGCTACTGCCCGCAAGGCGTCGAATTAATTGCCTAACTCCAGGCGTCAGAATGGACTACTTCCGGTAGCGCTATCTCCAAAACGGTTCGTTTCCGGACCCATGTTGCTTGTTGAAAAATGATCAGCTCAGCAAGATCTACACGGTAATATAGGTGTGGACATCCTTAAAAGTTACACCCTGTATATCAGGTAAAATAGGCGAGAATGTATAAAACGTAGGCCGTTCGAAAAGCCTTACAAAAAAGGATTGTCTGTCCGTTAGTGTTCTCCTAGTCTCATAATCTCAATAACCGCTACATGGATTGTGATGAAATTTGGGTAGCGAAATGCTGTGAGTTCCTACTATATAATGCTACTATAATTTTGAAAATCCGGATATGGGTAGCGGAGTAATTAGCAAAAAACGGAAAGTTTCAAATATTCCTCAAAATTCGTTTTTAGGCATTTTAGGGCTTCCCGATCATTTTTTACTATTTTTTAGGTGGGGTGAAATGGGGGTGGTTGGGGGGTGGAAAGCTGCAAGAATGAAAAACTTCATTGTATTCATAATAGGCTATCTATTGACTTGTGAAAGAAAGACCTAGCAACATAATACACTTTTTTAGGTTCATCCGAACATTGTCTATCACAGGAACCAAGGTTCTCACTTGTGTAACGTGGAAACCTTTGAATTGATTCTAGTTAAATTTTAACACAGTATTATCACCGTGACGAGGATGTAAAACGCGTATGGTTTTAACAAACAGTGTCAGTGGCGGCGGCAGCGCAGCAATAATTAAAAAACTAAAAATATGAGAACAGCTCAAACTTTTTTTCTCCGTTTTAGGGGTTCTGATCATTTTCTATTTTTTTTTTGGATGAGGGTGAAATTAGGGTGGTTGGAAAGTGAGGGGTTGTAAACCTGAAAAATTTATTGTATTCATGATATATTCATTGACCTGTGAAAAAAAAGAGCTAGCCACATAACACACTATTTTTGCGAGTGGGCGGGCGACCTTTTGGTTGCAAGGGGATCAAAGACTATGGCTTCATGTGTGGGAAGTACTGAGTCAATTATCTTGACTTAATTTTTTCAAAAGACTTTTGACAATAGTGGGGTACCAGATTACGCGGCTTAAGGTACAGACTGTACAGACGCTACTTCAATAGTTTGAGCTCCAATCTAAAGCATAACCTTTATAATTTTTTATGTTTGATTTTAGTGGATAAGTAATAACAATATCTTTGTTATTAGATGATAAAAATTTCTTCGTGTTTTGAAGTCATACTTTGATTTTGGGTCTATTACCTTTACAATGATCACAAATCATTGCAACAGCTGATTTGTATGTTAAAAATTTCGATGTAAAAAATCTTTTTCACTGACAAAAAAGTAAATTGTAGCTGCATCCCGTCAAGGGATTTCAAACTTGGACCGCTAAGTAATTTACCTGCTGATGACATGATCAACAGTTATAAATCCGAATCTCATTAATTTTCCTTTGAAATTAATCTAATAACGTCCAATTACCTACTTATTGTTTTTCCATGTCAAACTGCAATTAATTTTCATGAGATGCGAAGACATATTGCCTACAAAGTGATTCGCATGCCCAATTAAAATTTCGTAATACAATATCAGCGTCCGTTATGTTATTATCATCTTGATCAGAGGTTGTTTGACATAATAACTTCTGAGCAATACCACACACTGTCTGTGTTACGGCAGCTAATTTATGTTAGGCAAACAGTTATAAAATAATCAGGAGATACATAAATAGTATGGCACCGAGTAGTATACCATTAAACTTCTGCCCCGCTTATGTTACATTGTATGTGTGATGGGTGGTCCCTATATTTTTGGTGTGTATTTTATGTGATAGATGCTAATGGTAAATGAGGCTATTTTATAAGAAATAACAATTAAGGCGCCAATATCGTAATCTTATACTAATAAGTGTTTTACCATTGTATAAAATTACATAAAAATAGTCCTTTATCCTTTACTAAATGTCAAACCTTGCACTATTTTATTATGTTTCTATATATAGCAGACTTTTATCTAAATAACGTGTGTTGCAAAAGTTTTGAGACGTTTTTCAAAAAATTAAAAGAATCTCACTATAATATTTTTGAACTGTAACAAGAACTACAAAAAATAACAATATTTCTTAATATAAAAATGATATTAAAGTACTGCTAATGGGCCATGATCTTCCATGGCTCGCAATTTCCTCTTAATGTTCCTCATTAGGTTTTGGACAGATTCTAAAGCAATTCCTCTGATCTTGAGCATTATACTTCCTCTTAACTGCTGTTCGCTTTGAGCTTTCCAGCCAGTGCTATAAACTTTGGCACTCAGTTGAGCCGAAAAAGTTTCGATAGGTCTTGCTTGGAAGACTGGAAGGGTCGTCGTTTCGTGGTACAAAAGGTATTCCGTGTTGTTCTAGCCAGTTTCTCGTACGCAAAGCATAATGACTTGAAGCCAGATCTGGCCAAAACATTATATTGTCATTAGCATGGTGGGTATTAATAAAATTGAGTAGTTTAGGCAAACATCTTTCAGTGTAGACTTCTGCGGTAACCGCTTCGGCCCTAACTCGTCCAACATACGGCTGTGAAATACCGTTGTCTGATATAGCGCACCACACTAACACTTTGTTTTCAAACTTCCCTTTTCATTTAAATTTTACATCATATGGACAAGCTTCAAACTTTTGTATAAGAATCGTCATTATCTTTGATTTCTAAGTTCAAAAATGTGAGATACTTTTCATCGTCAGGAATAATTTTTATGTTGCCAGCAAAATGAATATGACGTAAATTTGGGGAATACTTTGGACATGTTCACTTGACCATTCTTTGAACTGTAGCAGCATTCAACGCTCTTGGACGTCCACTTTTTGGTAAATTTATACAAGGAATACCTTCTTCGCATTCACGGATCGCTCTATAATTTGTGACAACAGAAATTTTTTGCTCATGATATAGGCGAACTATTTTTTTTTTTCAAGTTGTCCAACTAGACTGTAAATACTCTTCCAAATATCTAATTTGTTTGACATTTTGACAACATATATCATAACCAAAATGGTTTTATTTTTACGTCTAGATGGTAACGATTTCAGAATTGTTTCCAACGGTGAAACTCTCTACCGAGTTTTGAAAAAAATTCCCAAAAACTTTTGCAACATACGTTAATATCTGTTGGTTTTAGACATGGTACGCATATCTCACTTTATATAAACTGAAACTAGGACTCTCGTTTTGAAGGTTATGTTTAAGCATGCGATTCGTACCTCTCAATCGATTTAGCTGATTTACTAATCCGCACAGTTTAGTTTAGTTTAGCCACGTTAGATCAGCTAAACTAACCTGCAGACAAAGTCAAAAATTCAAAGGAAAACTACGTAGCAGAGAATAAATATTTCTTGAGAAAGGCTTTCCGTGATGTCCAGTTTTAAAACTAATAATAATAATTTATTGCCCAACGGCTATACAACCATTTACAGGACAACAATTTGGGTACAATAATATTATAAAAGGTATGATAATGTGAGAATTACATAAAGAATATCGAAAAGTATCAGACAAAAAAATAGGCAAAACAAGGCAAAAGAACTTAAAGAAAATCACTGCTATAGTAGCCGTAACCAATAGCTTAGGAAAAGTAAAAATAAAAACTATTACTACAAGCGAGGTAAAAGTAAAAATAGTTAACAAATAATATTTAACAATCTTGCAAACACCGTTAAAATTGATATTTAAGTATTGACTAAAAAATTAGCCCGGTAGTAGCGAACTTTGTAATAGAGAAGGTCGAACAGGCAGCCTTGAAGAGCGCTCAATACAAGCCCAAGATATGGCTCAGATACGTGGACGATACGTTTGTCATTTGGAATCACGGAAGAGAAAAGCTCGAAGAATTTCTAGAACACCTGAACAGCGTGCATGAAAACATCAAGTTCACCATGGAGGTAGAAGAAAACAAAAATCTCGCCTTCCTTGATATTCTTCTAACAAGAAAACGAGTTAGATTAGGGCATAAGGTATATAGAAAGCCAACTATACTGACAGGTACTTACATAAAGAATCACACCACCACCCATCTCAGAAGTATGGAGTTATTAGTAGTTTGACAGAACAGGCTAGAAAAGTGTGCGAACCAGAAGAACTCGACACCGAACTGGAACATCTAAAGAATGCTCTTAAGGCAAATGGTTACACAGAAAAGGAAATAACAAGAACACTGAGAAGAAATAGGGCAAAACCAGAATCTAAACCGACAGCAAAAGCTTTTCTACCCTATGTGCCTGGAGTAACAGACAGAATAGGAAGAATGTTACGAAAGGAAAACGTCAAGACCATCTACAAGCCCACAAGAAAGATACAGGAATATTTGAGAACGGTGAAGGATAAAAGAGACCCACTCACAACACCGGGGGTATATCGCATACCATGCACATGTGGGAGTGTATACATAGGAACAACGAAGCGATCTATAAACACAAGAATTGCAGAGCATAAGGCTAGCTGTCGACTAGGCCATACGGACAAATCAGCGGTAGCCGAAATTGCGATTAAGGAGGAAAGTCACATGATTAAGTTTGAAGAAACTGAGGTTCTTGCCGCAACGTCTTCATACTATGTCAGACTTCAAAGGAAAGCCATCGAAATACAAAAACATCATAATAATTTCAATAGGAAAGAAGAAACACAGAAAGTCAACCGGACGTGGATACCCATCCTAAAGGACCTGAAGACACTACCATATCGCGAAGGGGCGGGGTTACCAACGCTACCTGGTTGGGCCACGTCAGTATTTTGGAAGTCGCCGAAGTGAAATAGCTTCTGAAGATGCCATCCACTCGTGGTGGCGAAACGTCAAGTTTTAACGCTAAACGACGCTGGCCTAAAAACCGAAGAGTCACAAATTCATTTGGACGATGGCCGCGAAAGCCTTACACAGTATAGAAAATTATTATTTTTTTGATTATGTTATTCGCTCTGATCTGAGACTAGAAAATGATACGACTTCCTTTGTTTCAGTTTGTTGCCCTGGTAGCAACCCTCGCCCTGCCCAGCTGCTTGGGAGGCGGCGTCGCAGTCCCAGCAGCCCTGGCAGCCGCCCCAGCCGCTTACGCCTTCCCCTACGCCTCGTCCTACAGCGCCCACGTCATCAACCACGCCATCGCCGCCCCGGTAGCGGCCGCCCCCATCATCAAGGCCGCCCCTGCCATCGCTGCGCCCCTGGCTGCTGCCCCTCTGCACGCCCATGCGTACGCTGCCCCGCTAGCGGCCGCCCCGGCCTTCGCTGCCCATCCGTATGCTGCTTACGCTCCACACCTGGCTTATTCTGCGCCTCTCTACCTCAGGAAGTAGATGACGTGATCGATGCTGGACCTGTACATAGATTCTTCCTTCTTTATTTTCAAGCATATTCCTCAGATTGGTTAATGTGGGTAGTTCAACAAACTTTTTGCAATCCTTGATATCAGCTTTGTGGATCAGGTACTAAACTTACATCACGACATATTTCCAGCTCATAACACAACTAGTTGCTGGTCAATTTGAGACAGAAAAGTGACTTGCCAAACTGTCAAACTTGCAAAGCATAATCGCCCTTGCTTTAAAGATAGTTTGCTCCAAGATGCTGTATCTTCGTCAATCCTTGATCTCAATTCTGTAAACAAACTTTTTGCAATCCTTGATATCAGTTTTGTGGATCAGGTACTTGCATCACAACATATTTCCAGCTCATAGCACAACTAGTTGCTGGTCAATTTGAGAAAGGAAAGTGACTTGCCAAAATGTCAAAGTTACAAAGCGTGATCACCAGTGCTTTAAAGATAGTGTTCTCCAAGATGCTGAATCTTCGTCAATCCTTGATCTCAATTCTGTGGCTCGCCACACTATGGGTCTAATTAAATATTTAAATCAATACTCAATTGCCTCACAACATTATATTTCAATGAGAACCAGCACAAAACAAAACTAGTTGCTGGCCTGTTAGAGACATGAATAGAGTGATTTTCCAAACTGTAAAAGTGGCAAAGTACTATCACCGTTGCCTTAAAGATATTTTTATCAAAGATGAGGGTAAAAGCAAAAAAACACACCAAATACTCCTGCTTCTGCCTAGTATAAATAGTAGCTTAAAATTCCACTTCAGCCAATAGGTGTGTTGTGAGAGTATTTTAGTATCAACACTATGAGTACAGCAACATCTTGAGCGAATTGAATTTCTTAGTTAGTTTCTGTCTGAGTCCAATTTCTTAAAGATTTTGAGTATTTCTTTCACTTGTTTGATATAAAGAGAGCCTAAGTATTTGAAGACACCATTTAGGATACCAAACTTTTTTCTTACATCTACAGAAATTAAGCTTAGAAGTACTTATGAATTCCTTTAGCAAATTAGAGCAAAACGTTTTTCAAATATATTTGGTACAGATTATATTTGACCACCCCATCATGTATGCAATCTCAAAATTATGAGTGAGCAGGTAATCCTAAGACCCCTTTTGAGTCTTTCAGTATCATTTTACAGCCTAATGAGTAACTATGGGCTTTGTGACATCACAAAATCGTTGGTCACAGAACTGATCGAAAAAATTAATGAACTCATTGGTCAAATTACAAAATTCTGCATTTTGACGAATCATTTAAAGCAGAACCTACTCAATTTAGAAGACAAAGTTTGAACTACTCCTTCTCAATCACACTGAAGTATATGCTGGTTTCTTAAAACTGTACCAAGTCTCAAATAGCTATGTTTTAATAGATATTTGGGTACCACAATCATCTTTAAAAAAATCTCCACTGTATATATAGATCTATACCAAAGTTGGAGCGGCAATCCTTTTCAGGGATTCAAAGCTCTGAGTGGCCTTGTTTGTACATAATATTTTGTTTATATTTTCCTTTTTCTATAATAAATTTCATTTCTAAAAAAATATATGCGTTTTTATAAACCTACGTTTCAAGCACTGCAGGTCAATGCCCTAATTGACTACGAATCTACGAGGACTTTGTGTAACGTGGTTCATGCAGATACAGCAACTATAGAAAGTGCTCATTCATATTTTATAAATGTTAAAGTACCTAAACTTGCATTAAGGCAAATAAATGTTGGGTTATTTTATACAGAAAGAGACAGTTCACCCTTAACAGTAATACTTAAGGGTCTGGGGTATAGCGTGCGAAATTGACAATCCAAAATAAGACGTATTCCCGTGTTAGCGAGGATGCGTGGCCGCCTGTTCCCTTTCTCCAGTGTGTGTCTAAGATGAAGGGAGATAAGTCCAAAAATCCAAAGTTTAGATCAAAAGGTACCAAAGGTAATGTCCAAAGGTCACCATGAAAATGAATTTCGCATTTCAAGCAAATTGAAGAAGATAGCTTGCGCTTTGTAACTGTTTTGATATCGTGTTTAGTTGTTAAATTACAGACATTTGAAGAATGTATGAGTTTGCATTGCGAGCTCTTTTGCACACTAAAATACCTTTTAGACAAAATTGCTCTTTGAGGTCATTCACTAAGATCTTAACTATCACCTTCTGGAATACTGTGAATGTAGTTTGAAAAACAAGTGAGTTCTATTCGAAATGGGAATCCATGTTTTACATGCCAAATACATATGTATAACTAACTGTATGTACCCATGCTCCTTAAGACATGTGATAGCTTTTTAACAAAAATAATAATTTAAATTTGTTCAACAAGGTTTTGTTTTCAATTCAACATGTTAAAGGCTTGTCACTTCTCTGAAAAAAGCTTTTATTTAAATGCTCCAAAAAGAAGAAAATAGAATTTTCTTTTAAAATATTTACTTATGTAAATGAACTAATACCTATTTAATTGACTAATTTAATGTTTAGTTTAATTGTATTAAAATTTCAGTTCAATTAAATACTATCTATCTACTAAGAAAAATTTTCTTTTCTTCCTTTTTAGGGCATTTGGATAAAAGCTTTTTCATTTAAATTTCATTTGATACCCATATTGTACAATTGCATAAAAAAAGCTATTCCGCTATCTTGAAAGGTCTGCCATATTGAACGACACCGCATAGCTTATCGTGCACTGTCATCCAAACTAAACGAGTATACAAAATTTCAGCTCAATCCCTTGAAGACATCTGCTTCAAAACTGAGTAGCAAGATTTCACCTGAACAAACATAGATACATACAGGGTGGCCAATCGGGTGACGATAATAATTTTTTTTTAGATAGCCCGTACCGAGGCCTATCCAAAACATCCCCATGTATGTGTACCGATTATTGATAGTTTTCGAGTTATGATTTTTTTTTTGAAAACTTAGAGATTTTGCAGTTTTTCCAAGAAATCGTCAAAAACAAAAACAAGAATGCTTTTTGGCTTTTATTTTTTTCAGCAATTATACTCAGTATTAAGCCTGTTTTAATATCCAATAAAGAGAACCTGTACATCCGAACAATAATTAAGTACATTTTGGGCCCAAAGTTTGAAATCTCTGTTTTCAGTCAAGAGACCAAAACCTTCAAAATAAAATTAAAAATACTTATGCCTGGTTCTGGAGCTCCAATCTAATCTTAAAAACTCTGCAAGGCATTGCACTTTCGAAATAATAATGAAAAAATAGCACTTTGCACCGTACGTCACTGTTAAAGGTAAAAAGGTGATAATTCGCGAATTTCCAAAATTATTTAAAAAACTATTATTTTACTTTATTATGACAAATTAAAGAAAAAGAGCTCATAACAATTAATAAATACGATAATCATTGATGTTTTAATCACTTTTAATAAAAAAAATTAATACCTGTGCTTTTTGCTGTGTACTATTGAACTTCTGCTAAATTAAGTTGTATGGAAAGTTAACAAAGGAAAAGAATAATAAAACAACAATCTGACTTTCAATTCCATGGCGGAATTACCTGTGAAGCGCCATCGACGCATACGCCATCCCTTTCACTCCCCACACCGATAGGTGAGGGGAGGATTGTGATCGTGAAAATTTTCGATTTTGAGATAATAGGTTTTTTGGGCGTTTATAATGTCTACATAATGAAAATTCGCGTCACTCATTTTCGTCGTTCTTTCTGTCGGTCTGTCTGTCGGTCTGCCTATCGGTCTTAGTAGGTAATGCTGCTATAATTTTGGAAATCGGTACATGGGCGGCAGAGTAATTAAAACAAAAATTTTAAATATTCCTCAAACTTCGTTTTTAGGCGTTTTAGAGGTTCTTGATCATTTTCTGCGTTTTTTTGGGTGGGGGTGGAATTTGGGTGTTTGGGGGGTGGGGGGTTGAAGAACTGAAAAACTTGTTGTATTCACGATGGGCTGTCTGCTGACCTGTCAAGGAAGACCTAGCGATATAAACCACCTTTTTAGGTCCATCCGAACATTGCATTGCCTATTACCGAAAATTGATTAACACAACTGCGCTTCGCCGACATGAGCTCGCAAAAAGCTACTCTGAAAGAAAGGGATGGCGTATGCTACAACATCGCTTCCCAGGTAATTCTGCCATGAAATTGGAAGTCAGATTATTGTTTATTATTTCCTTCCTTTGTTAACTTTCAATACAACTTAATTTAGCAGAAGTTCACTTTAAAAATCACAATTTGGGTATTAGTTTTTTTATTAAAAGTCATCAAAACATCAATGATTTTCGGGTTTATTAGTTGCTACGGGTTTTTTCTTCTTTAATTTGTCATAATAAAGCAAAATAATAGTTTTTTTAATTATTTTGGAAATTCGTGAATTATCACCTTTTTACCTTTAATACTCACGTACGGCGCAAAATGTCCCCATAAGTGCTACTTTTTCATTATTATTTCGAAAGTGCAATGTCTTGCAAAGTTTTTAAGATTAGTTTGAAGCTCCAAAACCAGGCATAAGTATTTTTAATCTGATTTTGACGGTTTTGGTCTCCTGACTAAAACCGAGATTTCAAACTTTGTCCTCAAAATGTACTTAATTATTGTTCGGATGTACAGGTTCTCTTTATTGGATATTAAAATAGGCTTAATACTGAGTATAATTGCAGAAAAAAATAAAAGCCATAAAGAATTCTTGTTTTTGTTTTTGACGATTTCTTGGAAAAACTGGAAAATCTCTAAGTTTTCAAAAAAAAAATCATAACTCGAAAACTATCAATAATCGGTACACATACATGGGGGTGTTTTGGATAGGTCTCGGTACGGGCTATCTAAAAAAAATTTATTATCGTCACCCGATTGGCCACCCTGTATATACATACATAAACAAGCCTCAAAACTATGTTCGTGACTATATTTCAAACTGAATTTTAAAATTTTCTGCAGGACATCCATACATTCTCACCAGAAGCGGAAGTAAACCAGTTCTTCTCACATTACGCTAGCGCCATAGGACAATCTAAGCCGCCAGGAAAGCGTTTAAAAACTTAATAGTTGAAAAATGTTCCAAATTACCTTTAATGTATCTTGGACACCAGCAGGTGGTCTTCTAACTGTACCAAAACTAGAACAAGCCTGTGAAACTGAATCAAGTCGTCTTCACAAGCCGATCGTTATGTGGACGCTGAATTTCCTGTATTTCGAAGATTATGTTAAACAGATGCTATCGATTATGGCACTCGAGTCAATTAAAGAAAATCGAATTAAAATGTCAAGGTATAGATCATGTTTAATTGGAACACTTGTAGTTTCTAACGATTTATAGGCTCGGCGATGGAGTGTCAAGAATTTTCTAACGCTAAAGGAACATTTTTGTTAAAACGAGTTTGGAAGAATCAGTGATTTTTTTTTTCTCCTGAAGGGTTGGCATCAGACATTAGCCTTTTTGCCACAAAATAATATAAAATTTTATTCAAATGCATGCAGGGTCCAGCACCTTTACAAAGATCTATAACACTATCATACACGTTTCCTCTCTCAGACTCCATCAAAGTGTTCATGCTTATGGGTAAATAATAGCCTAAACAAATTAAAGCTGCTATAAGCTTATTCCGTACATTAGTATACCTGCTACACGCAAAAAAAAAGATGATTGATATCGGCTATTTCATTATCTTCCTCAAACAAAGGTGATTCTTTCAGACTTATCTTGTATAGATACGCTGGAAAGTTACCGTAGTTTATTCTCAATCTGACGATAGTAGTCGAGTATTTTCTTCCGGCAAAGGAGTTAAAAGCATGAGTAGTGCTAACTGGAAGGATCTTATGTAGGAGGAAGTAGTTGCTGGTATTTGTATTAGACCATATAGATTTCCATTCCGAAATTATGTCCCTTTTATAACATCCTTATAAATTAGGGTCTTCCTAAATCACCAGAAGTGATAGCTGCTTTTGCAGCCGCATCAGCGTCTTCATTACCACGTATGCCTATATGTCCTTTGACCCAAATAAAGATAACCTGTCCCTGTTTTGAATGTAAGCTATGAATATGACTTTGTTTTTCACATAAAACGTGCTCCTTATCCGAGCTAGATATAGTTTGTAGGGCGGATTTGGAATCTGACAGAATGGCTACGTTTTTGGAGTTATTGTGATTGCACCATCTAAGTGTTAAGTGTAAGAATCAGTGATTAAAGCAGTGTTAAGCAAGGTTAAAAAAATAAGTAGGAGACATTTCATGTTTCCACCGGTTTCGAAGTTGAAAGACTTGGACCTAAAAATGTTTCAGTAGAGTTGGGAAAAAATTGATTCTTTGACACTGTTTGTTCTTCTTCAGGTGCCATCTCCATTTAATGAAATTTGGTTATAATTTTGGTGTACCTATTTCGATTCTGAGTGGTACAAATTAAAGATGGTGTATTGTGTTCATACCAGTCCAATAGCGTATGTTTTGAACTATGAACGTTGCCTGTAACGAAGTCCACGTTTTTCTTTGATTTTTCCTTCTATTATTAATTTCAGTATATTATGGTTGTTGCTACGGTATATTTGGCTCGGATAAGTCTATTTATTCTCGGCAAGCCATTTTATTTGATACCCATATTGCAGAAGTGCATTGAAAATAACTATTTCGCCAACTTGGATGGTCCGCCATAGTTGATTTAGAATGAGGTCACATTATTTTTCGAGTCACTCTCAACAAGCCCTTTCACTGTGCAAAGACTCTCTTCTCTCAGGTCGTAAACAAGGTTCACGCAGTGATAAAACAACTCACCGACTTTGAATAGTAGATTTTCCCCAAACTTTTACAAGAAAACACATCATCGTATTGTATCTAAAAAACATATTATTTGCCCCATTTGAACGACAGTTTCTAACTTAGAATTTGCGCTATCCTGATATCCACTCATTTTCATGGATTTCCTTTTATTAGACATCATGAAAACCTTAAACTAAACTAAAAATATAGACCTACTCTAAACATAACCTTAAAACTGTGTTGGTGATAAGAGTCCACTAACGACACAAGTTTATCCTTATTACTTTCCCAAAGTCAGTCTAGCACCCCAAATGTTCCTTTACAACTTATTATTGGAAAATCCTTACCGCGGATCTTCTTTACCACTTACGTCGCTGTCACAGTCATACACACCGGCCGTCCGGTCTACCCTTCGTGGTTGCTCGGTGCACCAGCGGTTCATTAACTACCCCCTAACCTCATGTCGATGTCGTCACCGTCGCCGTCGTCGATACAACCTGGTGATGACCACTGCGTAGGTTGTATAAAGGAACTCGTACAATTTGATCCAGAATCTCCTGTGACTGCTGCCAGATTCTTGCTCACACCGCAAGCCTCTAGTTGAGCGCCAAATGCAAAAACTCTCTTCTCTCAGGTCGTCAGGTTCATGCAGTAATAAAACAACTTGCCGGCTTTGAATAGTATATTTTCCCCAAACTCGCAAAACAAAATTCATCGTTTGACTAAAAATGACATCAGTGGGTCTAATGTCAGTGATGACATTCCTCTCATTAGAATGTCATTCCCCTTAACATATACTGGGCGTTCTCATATCAATATGAATACTCATATTGTAGAAATGCATTAAATAACTATTCCACTATAGGATTTAGAACGATGTCTTACAGCTTATCGTGCATTGTCATCCAAACTAAACGTGTATATAAAATTTCAACTCAATCGGTTGAAGATATCTGCTTCAGAATTGAGTTGCAAGATTCCACCCAAACAAGCGTACATACATTGCAAGTTTAATAAAAATTTTTAAAAAACGCGCATATCAAGTTGACGCTCGTGAATTAAAGACTATAGTTCTGACGTGTACGAATGGTCATAAATTGACTGTAGTAATAGACTTGAATAGTAATATCAAAATAAAATATATACACGTGCTCGTTACTACCGATGTTTCCCAAAAAATATGCAGAGAAACACTCCGAATTCCTTCCCAATCAACATTTCACGGCACACTCCTATTTTACAGAAACTGTAATAATTACCATCTGAGTTGTAATGAACCTCTATAAATATGTATTAGTTGAGGCCGGGGCGATAAAAAGGCGTTTTTATTTATCCGGGGATCAAAAAAATCGATTTTCGAACATTTTACGACGCTCGTTTACAAGCTTACAAAACGAAGACGCTTGAAAAATTTGAATAAGTGGGTGGGGCATTATGTTTCTAGACCGCTCCGGTTCAATATTTCACCGCCGTAATGAGGAGGTTTTGAAATTCAAAGCAGCAACCGATTTCTACTATGTTTGAATAGGTCTTATTTATTGGGGTAATTTGGGACCCCGTTTTAGTTGGTACAGAATTACATTCTGCTGTCGATTGGTCCCACTGAGTTTCCTAATAGAGTCCGCATAAGTGATTTTCTTGTATTTATTTATTTATTTAGCGTATGGCTACATCACAGGTACTTAAACTGCATTTACAGTGTATATGTCGCAGGCTTATCATAATATCAGTCTTATTATAATACGACTAGGCTTTTTCAATATGACTAGGCGTAATGTAAAACTTTCAGAGTAAATGAAAATCTGACAATAAGCCTAATTATTTAAGACGCGTTATAATACGCCTAATACGCCTAACACTCTTTAGTCTCATTGTTCAAAAGAATCTATATGCGATTGTTTTTAGAATTTGACTGTATAAAATATGTCGTATTCTAATACGACTAACAGAGTGCCAGGCAAATTATGAAAATCGCTCATAGGACAAGAAAATAAATAATTATAGATTTGGATTATTTATTAGAACACGATCCACTCCTATGACATTCACTTGTACATACATTTCATATGGGATTTAAGCATAAACATTTATTTTTACAACACTGTGTCTTGCTTGCTTTGCAATAACACTTTCTGAATCCCTGTCCTTCGAATTTTGAAAAAAGTCTTAAAGCTTCTAAAGGAAATTACTTCATCCTCTGGAATATTAACCACTTTATTACTTTGGCAATCAATCATTTCATCCCTTGAAAACCATCGGTTTACCAGAAAGTGAACAGTAAGTCAGAACAACAATAACATACAATTAGCCTGACAAGCCCTCAGTCGTATTATAATACGACGAGTATAACCAATCAGAATCCAGAGTAATCGCGCGCTATTGAATTTTGACAATAAGCCTAATAAGCAACAGGCGTATTCTAATATGCCTTAAATTGTCAGTCAAATTGTGAGTTCCTCGATTATTTCGGTGATATTGCAATACGCCTAGTCGTATTGAAAAAGCCTAGGCGTATAATAATATGACTAATTTTACAATAAGACTACGACATATACATACATATATATGAACAAAGTGAACAACACGTTACAAACAGTCATGATAATAAACAAACGATATTAAGATTCTACAAACAAACGTCCAGGTTACAAATATACCCAATTGACTCCGTTGTCGCAATCAAAAAGTCGGATGGAGAACCATTGTAGGATCTGTGCGGACATTCCTCCACCAGGTGTTGGATGGTTTGTCTTTCAGCACCGCAATCGCAATTTGGGGATGGTATTTTTCCCCACCTGAAAAGTGAGTCGGCACACTTGCCGCAGTTCGTCCTTATTCTATTGAGTTTTGCCCAGATTCGTCTTGGTTGGTTAAAGCCCTCCGGTTTGCTTGTGATGCACGGCATGTTCCGGTTGACAGGTGTTGCATTTTTCTCCCAGTCCTCTCCCCAACGTTCATTTGTATTGAAGTTATTGTGAAGCAGTGTCTTTGCAGATTTTAGGGACGGTTTTCTTGAGCAAAGCCTACTTATATCATTGTCGGCAACTCCTGGCAAGAAAATCACAGGCGCCAAAGAGAAAGAGAATTTTCTTGTAGAAAACGTTATACTACTTATAATTCAGGTACTACTTTTACATCACTAACACCGTTTTCGTATAGTTAAGTTGGCTATGGAAACAAAGGTTTTATTGATTGATTCGTATTTTCCAAATTTGATCTTAATTTTACCTTGATCCTTTCTTATAGTTATAAGGTACTAGAAAAGCTCTTGTAATACCACTTTATTTATTTCAATATTTTTTGCAGCACACTCGTGGTCCCAAGCCTGCAGAGGGCCCTCATCACTAGAAAACTGAAGGTGGGGGGGGGGGGGTTGCGCGAGAAGTTTTAGTCCTATCGTGGTCAAATATTCGGTGTAGTATTTGTAATCAGCACTCTCAAATAATTCAAAACATGAGATACCATCTTAATAGAAAGCCAAATAAAAATTTTCGATTTTTTGGCATCCCTGAAAATCTGAAAAATCTGTTTTTTTTTTCGTCAAACCAGTCAGAAACTCAAAACTCTGTCCGAATTTGTAATCAATATCCTCAAGTTAATTAAAACACGAGGTTTCATCTTAATAGAATGCCAAATAAAGAATTTCGATTTTTTGGTAACCCTGCAGATCTGAACCATCTGAAATTTTTTATGTTCGTCAAACCCGTCTGAAACTCAAAACTCCAACCAAATTTGTAATCAGCACCCCAAATTGTCCAAAACATGAGGTTTCATCTTAATAGAAAGTCAAATACAAATTTTCGATTTTTTTTGCAAACCTGAAGATCTGAAGAATCTGATTTTTGTATTTTCGTCAAACCAGTCTGAAACTGAAAACTCCGACCAAATTTGCAATCAGCACCCTCAAAGTGTCCAAAACACAAGGTTTCATCTTAATAGAATACCAAATAGGAATTTTCGATTTTTTGGCAACCCTAAAGGTCTGAAAAATATTTAATTCTTAATTTTCGTCAAACCAGTCTGAAACTCAAAACTGCAACTGAATTTGTAATCAGCATCCTCAAATTATCCAAAACACGAGTTTTCATCATAGAATGCCAAATAAAAATTTTTAATTTTATTGCAACCCTGCAGATGTGAACCATCTGAAATTTTTTATTTTCGTCAGACCAGTCTGAAACTCAAAACTCCGACCGAATTTGTAATCAGCACCCTCAAATTATCCAAAACACGATATTCCATCTTAATATATAGAAAGCCAAATGAAATAAAAATTATCAAGCTAGTAACCAAGGTCAAGGTGAAGTATTGTTAATTAAAAAAGTGGTAAACATTGTTCTAACTTTTTATACATGGACTTCATTTTAAGTGTTCTAGATTTTTTATATATAATACAATGATTTTTGCCCCAAATCCTTCAGGTTTGTGAGTAACAGTTTTACTATATATATTTTAGGACATCAGATATAAGGGTCCTATATTGTTTTTTTTAAAGTCAGACCACATACTTTATAAGATTCTATCAACCTGAGCCTGTAAAATCATTTCGAAATGGTTAGAGAGCAATGTAACACTGGTCATTGTACCCCTATGTACAAATAACACGAGGTTATATATGCTTTGTTGATTGGTAATATTGAATCAACTATCTAGACATGGGTGGTCAATTACATTGTGGAATTTTGCCTTATTACTTTTGGTGGTTTAATTATTTAATTATATAGTTTTGTTAACTACATGTTTAGTGTTTTACTGCCCTACTCAAGAAAGACCTCACTGGATAATAATATAGATATCTTATTTGCTGGTGCTTAGCACTCATGAAATTGAAAGCTAACTTTGTTCCTGCCTTACAGCTAAATTTTAGTTAGACTTAATCAAAGATCGCTTGGCGCCCATTCAATTACCCTAACTCATATGTTAGCTTTATTACCGTTTATCCAGATGTTCGGTCATTCAGTCGTCTATTCCTGACGTCTAACGTCTTTGGGCGAGCTATTCTTTTGTGTACTGCCCGCTATCGGGTGATAGTTGCGCCGGGGGGCAGATTGTTTGGAGACGTCATATTGGACGTACCGTTTGAAGAGTTGTTGGATGTTCATGTTTACGCGTGGAGGGTGAAGGTATTTTTGGGTGTGCAATTATTGTATATTGTTGGCTGTAACCCAGAATAGCAGTAAGTACACAGTGATTTATTGATTGGAACTGTATCCTGTTAAAATATACACTGTAAAAGTAATGTTGAAGTAAAGGTGTGGTCATTAATCAGCTTTCTATTATTTAAAACTCCCTTAACTTAAACTGGTGCTTACACATACATATATGTCTGCACTTTTTAACATCTTTTATCAGCGTAATAAAGACCATCGATCCACGAACTCAGCTCTCCTCCCAAATCCTGAGTGCCGTTCGCTTTTGCGTAACCCAGCACGTTACAAAAAAAATGGAGTCAAGTTGATTGACTCAGTACTTCCCACACATCACGGTGATACCAGTTTATTATTTGCCTATAGCATGAAACTATAATCTGAGATCCCCTTGCAACCAAATCATCGCCATCCTCACTCCCCCCAAAATTGTCTTATGCCGCTAGGTCTTTCCTACACAGGTCAATGGACAGCCTATCATCAATACTACGAACTTTTCAGTTTTACAACCCTCCACCCCGCAACCAATCCAATTTCATCCCAACCCAAGAAAAGGTAGAAAATTATCAGAAATATCTAAAAACGAAGTTTGAGCTATTTTCATATTTTTAGTTTTTTAGTTTTTTTATTATTGCTACGCTGCCACTGACACGATTTCTAACAACCATACGCGTTTAATAATACTGTGTCAAAATTTCATTAGAATCAATTTTATAGTTTCCACGTTACAAAATACAAAATGATCTAAAGCTAAATACTCGTAGCTATAAAGAAAATTCCCTTAGTTTCGGTAAATGTTCGTATGGGCCTGAAAAAGTGATTTGTGTCACTAGGTTTTCCTTTACAGGTCAGTGGACAGCCTATTATCAATACAGCAAATTTTTCAGTTTTTCAACCCCCCACCCCCCAACCATGCCAATTTCACCCCCACCCAAAAAAATCTGATCAGGAACCTCTAAAACACTTAAAAACGAAGTTTGAGCTGTTTTTATATTTTTTGTTTTTTATTATTTCTGCGCCGCCACTGGCACGATTTATAAAAACCATACGCATTTTCCATCCTCGCCGTGGTAGTAATACTGTGTCAAAATTTCATCCAAATCAAATCAGCAGTTTCTTCGTTACACGATATAAAACGATCTAAAGCAATACTCGTATGTTTACACCAGAACAAATTCTAAGTCCTTGGTTTCTGCAGTAGGCAATGTTCGGATGGGCCTAAAAAAGGGTATTATGCCGCTAGGTCTTTCTTTTACAGGTCAATGGATAACCTAATATGAGTACAACACATTTTTGAGATTTACAACCCCCCACCCCCCAACCACCCCAATTTCTACCCCACCCAAAAAAAAAGTAGAAAATGATCAGGAACCCCTAAAACACCTAAAAACGAAGTTTGAGGGATATTTAATTTTTTTGTTTTTTGCTAATTACTCCGCCGCCCCTGTACCGATTTTCAAAATTATAGGAACATTACCTACTACGACCCCACAGCATAACGCTGCCCAAATTTCATCACAATCCATGCAGCGGTTACTGAGATTTTTTTTTTCCTCCTACCTTTTGGCATTAGACCGAAGGTCTCTTTGCCACAGAAGGTTACTGAGATTACGAGGCTAGAAAAACGCGCACAGACCGACAGACAGACCGACAGACAGACAGACCGACGGAAATGAGTGACATGGATTTTCGTTATGTAGACATCAGAAAACGCCCAAAAAGCGTATTATCTCAAAATTGAAAATTCACAATCACAATACTCCCCTCACCTATCGGTGTGAGAGTAAAAATATATATTTTGGCGGTACCCCATAAAAACGCATCATCCGCCAATCACCGTCTCCTCAATCACTCCTATGCACTCAGCGTTTCCGTTAGGTCCCGAGCGAATTCTCATAATCTATTCTGCGGAGAGTGCAGTAGGTAGGTAGCGTAATGGCAGCTGCATTAACTCACTACGCCAAGTAATTGCATAAGGTGCATCAGTATCGGTCTCTTCTCTCATTTTATGTGCATGTACGATATTGCCGTAGCAGCCTCTCTTCTGTGTGTCTGTGCGTACCACATATCTGCAGATTACGCTACTAGACATCGGTACCAACAAATCACCCTCGCCGGACGACGCTTATGCGGTACCGACGGACCACGGTACGACCTGGTCAGTTCACTTCCCGGTCGTCAAGACTGTGACAATACCCTCAGTCAGTAGCGCGGTACTCGGTTGTCTCAAGGAAAAACACAGTATATGCATTTTTTTCATATGTTGAGGTTTTGACCAGTTGGTACATGCTGGGCCATGATCTATCTGTTTAAACAGTCAAAACTTCAATATATACCGAAATAACGGAGATTTTGACTGACAAAACAACAATAATTATCAAAATTCCAAAACACAATATCTGCGTGCCAGCTAGATATTAAAACACAGTAAATGCACCAACCAATCAGGTATCATCACTTTGTAACGGCCATTGTAGATGCTGTGTTTTGACATTTGTTTTAGTAGGGTTTTACTTTGTTTTGGCGGCTTAAACGGTAGTGTTTTCGAGAGACTAACTGGGACAAAATAGACAATTAAAGGTGCCTACCGCGGTATAAAGGCAGAGAAGAAATCTACTATAATCAGAGATCTACTACCTAAAATGAAAAACATTAATCATCGTGCGTTTTGGCTTAATCTTCTTGAAACTGAGCAATCCTGTGATCTGAATCATCATCATCATAGTCATAATGTTTAAACAGACATGTTGTGAAATCGTAAAATGCATTAAGACGGAGCTAGAGTGTTTTGGGGTATGTTAAAGATCTTTAATGCAGTAGTTTTCCATTGGCTTTCTGCATCCTCGTGTTGTTGATCAGATATATCTACTGGTTCATCCGCCTTTAGGGACAATTCCTCACCCCAAAGACTAGAAGGTATCCTGACTCTCGTCAGCTCGTCCACCCAAAGCTGTTGAGAAGAGGTTACTGCTTACACCGACAGTTGTTCGGTTCCTTTTAGTCGCCTTTTACAACACGCAGAATATACGATGGGAGATATTCTCACCCGCCATCACACGAGGGGAGCGTATCGAAGTATCCAGCGTTAGAATATAATTTTTGTCAATCTTTAGTTTAGAAGTTATTGTTTTATAGTATGTATTTTATCAAAAACTTTTTTTTAACACACTGTTACTCTCGTCACCAGTTTTTATTTTGTGCACCATTATTAAAATTAGTATAAGATTATATGTTTTGTAACTGCCTGTGCGTTTACCTTTGCAATAAATGTTCATTTAGAATAAACATCGTGGTATTTTACTGTGTTGGTGCTGTTATTAACTTTCCATGAATGCATACATGCGGTATAGTAAAAACACAGCATGTACTTACTGTCTTCGTTAATTATATTATCTAAATAATGATTTAGATCAAAACACAATATAATGCATCTCTTCCTAAAAACCTGTTTATTTCTCAGCACCCTTTGAAGTCCATCCATATCAGAGCACTAATATAACTAAATCAAGGCATTACTCTTTTATTTCACTTAAATGAATATAAGTATAAACTTAATTGTGGTCGTTATAAGCAAGGAACGTTCACACCCAATTTCTCAGAATATACTTTTTTTTATTTTTTTTATGGTCAGCCTCCCGCAAAGGCTGAAAACCTATAGCGCTGTAGAAGCGCTGCGAGAGGATAAGAGTCGGTTCACATTAGATTTGAAACGCTGCAGGTTGCAGCCATCGGGAAACAGATTCCCCGGCAGCTGATTCCACAGCGTCGAAGTTCTCCAAAAGAAGGAATGCTGGAGGAGACAGGTTCGGGGAGTAAGGACCTTGACCTGGTAAGGATGAGCTCGCAGAGCTTCTCTTTTTTTCATATACTGTGTTTTTCATGAGATAGCCGAACTGAGAGTAGCGCAAAATAAACTTAAAACATGATTATGAAAATTGAATACACCACTTATTGGCGACTACTACGCCACCTGGAGGTTAGTTCAAAAAGTCAAAATATGATTTATGGTGGCTTTTCTTGAGTATTAGGCTTAGTTCAGATGACGCGCGTATGACGCGCGTCGACGTGGCGCACGTTTGTTGCGTAGGACTTCGTACAACTTTTATACAGATTGAGACTAGGCAATCGAGTGTCAGTTTATTTGTTGTTATTAACGAGAACGGATGTAGGAGAAGCTGTTTGTGTTTGGTTAGCATATAGAAGAAGGAAACGACGTAGGACGGAAAGGACAAACTGGGTTCACTTAATTTTAAGGAATAGACTTTCTACAAGTTTATACTTTACACTGTATCCCCAGTTTCTGCACACATAAAAATAATTTCTTAGATGGAGCACAGATGCTTTAATTCAAGTACACCATAACTTCCTATACGCGCAAAGTTATGCTAATCTTAAAGTGAGAATACGATATCTTTGACCATATAAGGGTTAGATTGAGAAAATATCTTCATTGCAAAACTGGGAAATTCTTGATAGTAAGAATACCAAAATCTTAAATCAAGCATATGGTAATCTTGGCCGAAGTATTTCATAATCTTGACTGCAGCATTTCATAACCTTAACTGGGAGAATTTCATAAACTTGACGCAAGTAGCTCAACTTTATTCTAAAATTGTGATATTCTTGGATGAGGAATCTAATAGTATTAATTTCAGCATTCAAACTCTTCTGTGAGCATGTAGAAATTTTTCTGGGGAAATAGTTCTGCAAAATTTCTTAAATCACATTTAATATATTTAGTACTTATCTAGGAACACCTGAGTCAGGTCTTCGCATCCCCATTTTTTTAATAGCTCATTCATGGTTGGATAGATCCAGTGATAAGGAAGCTGATGGGAACTGAGACGCGACTCAAATGGCGGTGGACCAGCACTACCGGCAGGTTCGATGACTGATGGTTGACGGTAGTATCACGGGTATCACGTGGCAATAGCAATTTTTTAACAGTTTGACTAGATACTATTATGTGCTATTATGCAGGATCCAGGGTGCAGGTATTACGCTACGGTGCTAAAGACGGCGGCGAATGCGACAATCCGAAAACCGATAATGGCGGCGCGGACGCGGACGGGCAACAGGCTGTTGAGTTGAGAGGGTGGACAGGTTAGCGTTGACCCGTGACATGCTGCGCGCCTGGGCACTCCGACGTTGGTAGACGTCAAATAAATGATTTAGGTACTTGATACAAATATAGAATGTGCTTGTAAAACAGCGTTCATTTTCAAACCAAGATTATCATATTGTAAATGAAGGTTCGCATTTGCAAGCTGTCTATATTTTTGATAGAAGTAAACTGGACACCGCTGGAAAAAATGATAATCTTGATATAAAATTATGAAATATTTGTTATTAAATTATTATAGCCTTGGTTGCAAAGAAAACTATATTTTCTTTCGGAGCATATTTCTTTAAAATAAGTATATAAATCAAAAATATATTATTCTTGATACAAATTTTCTATATTTTCTCATCAAATATTCCTTCTTAGAGTGAGAACCGATATTCTTGTTGTATGTATTGACAAAAATATCACAATTCTTGACTTGAGAATTTCTTTTTATGTGTGTGGAATTAAGATTTTATTCCTACGTACATCCCTTTGTAACATCCTCCCACCTGTTTTATTTTCATACTCTCATCCGCGTATAATAAGAGTCTACAGCCGGCGGGATTAGAACCTGCGACCTCCAGATTACTACTCCGGCGCTCTCGCCAGTTGGGTTACGGTCCTCATACCTGCTAAGCCTACCACACCTTCCGTGCTTTTCTACATTGAAGTATGTGTACTACCTAGTACGCCCTTGGCAAATCCGCTTCCCGGTGATCTAGCGATCGGTGACAATACGTACGACGGCGGCGGTGGTGTATAGTGGTACCGACCGGCTGATGCGTGCGGTACCGCCGGACGGCAGCGCGGCATATTTATTGGTACCGATTCGCCGGCAGAAGCAGCGGCAGATGATAAGATAAACGGCAATCGGCAGATGCGACAACAGTCCAGGACGCCGGTAGTACCTACCTAGTACGGCTCCTCGCTCGGTCGGTATGTACCGGTACTACCGACCGACCAGCCAATGTCCGTCCGTCCGTCTGCCTGGTTCGGGATTGTTTGTCGGAGACGGAGGAAAGGTAGTACTAGAGTAGTACCATTAGCAAGAAGGTTTATAAGATTGCGATGCCGTTCCGTAAGGACAATAAATATGAAAAATGTAATGATACAAAATAATCTATTCTAATAATAATTCTTTATTATCCATATGACATGAATAATGCATTGGATTCGCCAATATAGGGTTAACAAACAAAACATGCAGATGTATATGAACAAAAGTAATAAAACAAACAAACAATATAAAGCCTAAATATTTACAAATTCAGTGACGTCGTACAAATAGTTATTTAACAAAAAAACTTTTCTTTAAAACAGTTCAGTGAATTGCAGAGTTTCACTTCATTGGGCAGCTTGTTATAAATTTTTCGTCCCAGAATATTGGGACCTGCTTCCTTTACAGTATTTGGCAAAGGGTAAATTTAGATCATCACTCTGTCGAGTATTAAAATTATTTAGTTCCTTGTTTGGGAGGATCTGATCGCTATTTTTTTATATGGATAGCTCATATACAAACAAAGAAGGCAATGTCAGTATTCTGTAGTACCTAAAAGGCATTGTTGCATTTACAGCTGTCATACACCTTATGACCCTTTTCTGGTTCAGAAAGACTCTATGTGCATCTGTTGATATGCCCCAGAAATACAGAGAATATCCTAGTCTAGATTCTACCTGGGCATAGTAAAGAGTTAAGAGTTGGTTTTCGGTCAAAGTAGTTCTTAGATTTTTTAACATGTATGACTGTGAATTCAACTTGGAAACCAAATTACTTCAATGAGATTTCAACGTAAGATTTTTATCTAATTGTAGATCTAAGAATTTAGTTTTTTCGTGAAAATTTGACTCAAAGTTTTCAATTTTAAGATCTAGTGCTATTAATTGTTGCTGTACATTGTGGAATCTTAGAACTGATGTCTTCTCGGAATTGATATGGAGATGGTGATTCAAGAACCATGCCTTCATTGCATGCTCACACTTTTTTTGTAGAAATTCGTCGAATTTGTCAGACAGTACTATCACACCATCATCTGCATAGGAAGTAAAATTGCCCTGAGGAATATAACTCTCAATGTCGTTGACGTATATTGAGAATAATACTGGTCCTAAGACTGATCCCTGAGGGACGCCCATATGATGCAGGAATCTATGTATTGCTGCATGTTGGAACATACTTCTGCTCCTACTACCCTGTCTATACTTGATGCCGTCCAGCGAAGGGCTGTTCAACTAATTGGTAACGCGCCATCTTCGGCCACTTTCTCACCCACGTGCGGTTGGTGACCTCTCAGTCTTCTACTGATGTTCAAACTGAGTCTGCTCTTCTGAGCTATCCTCCACAGTTCCGCCGCTCACCGATCCTATAACCTTCTCACAATAGCCGCGGTACTCTGGCATTTAAGGTCTGCCTACGTGGCCTGCTTTATTATAAAAAAAAATAGTATTTTTAAGTATTTGCGATCATGGGCACGAAACAACGAAATAGGGGTAGTTAATGTTTTCTTAAGTTCCATATTCAGATCTCCAGAGCATAATACTTTCCGCATGACTGTGAATGGCAGCTCTAGCTTGACCTGTTCTAGATCCTATTTCTCGAGGGTCCTCCAGTCTCGTTCGAAATGGGACTCAGGTATTTGTACTCTCTCACTTTCTCGACTGCCTTATTGAGAACATAGAATCTTCCCTGGATATTCGCTTTGCTGATGATACGATTTTTTTCTTTTTGATATTAAGTGTAAGACATGCTTCTTCAGTCCAATTCACGATTTTGTCATCATTCTTTGTAGGACCGCGGTACTCTGGGCTATTATTATTATTATTTATTATTACTATTTTAATGAGAGTTGAGCCAACAATGGCTATAAACTCAGAAACTGTAAGAAAGAAAAAGTAAAAGTGCGGTGTACAACATTAAAAAAAAACTTAAGAGCTAAGGGTCTTATCTATGTAAATTGTTCTTAAAACAGTTCGCACTCCCGGAGTTCACTACATAGTCTGGCAAACTGTTCCAGTGTTCAAAGATTCTGTTTGACAGAAAATGCTGTCGCACGGTTGTCCGGAAGGTTTCTTTTTGCAGTTTGTAGTTATGTCCTCGAAGATTGTTAGTGCTCAGTTTGTAAAGATGGGACAGATCTATGCCAAATAGACCACGAATGGCTTGGAACGTGATAATCAGGTCACCGTGACGGCGTCGGTCAGAAAAAGAAGTTAGACTGAATATTCTGAGCCTCTCGCTATAGTCCGGGCGAGTTGCGCCATACGGGACACGAGTCGATCTGCATTGCAGAGATCCCAGGAGGTCCTGGTCGCGAACAAGGATTGGACACCAAACTGGCCCAGCAGATTCCAATAGAGATGTTTTATAGAGTAGGCCACACGTCGAGGTGTGTCTCTAGTAGGTAGATAAACCTTTTGGTTTTGGAGCATATGTGGTTCACATGGTCAGACCAAGTTAAAGTAGTGTTAATAATTCCTCCAAGGTCGCAATGACTACTGACAGCGGGAATCGTCTCATTAAGGAGCGAGAAACTCATCATTGGGTTGTTCTTTCCAATGTGTAGAACGCAGCATTTAGATGCGTTCATGGGTAGGTTCCAATTCTTTGATCAATTTGCGATACAGGTGAGGTCGTTTTGCAAAGTTTGTGCACAGGTTAAACGGTTGACAAAAAGTTTGGTATCGTCAGCATAACAGGAATAGGTCGAATTGAAGACGCTAGAGAGGTCGCAAGTGTACAGGACGAACAACATTGGTCCGAGGACAGACCCCTGCGGCACACCACTAATGACAGGACTTCTAGAGGAAACATTGTTGCCAACTTTAACAACAAAATCTCTGTTGGACAGAAAAGCCTCGATTCATCTCAAGAAGTTACCGCGAAATCCAAAGTGCTCCAGTTTTTTGACAAGCAGGTATCATCGGCAAAACGGATCTTGTTTATTTTTTTTTTTTGGCACTAGGATCTAGTCCCATTAGCCAGCATCATATTATGTAATGGTTTTGAAATCGTAGTTTAACCGATTATGAGTAATAAAGTAATAATAAAAAAAATTATAATAATAAGGCGAGAGTGAACGCCTACCGTGGGTACACCATCTGTTGAACAAATATATGTAAGGCTTTAACTGACTATTTAGTGCAAACATAATACTTTGGTGTCTAGTGTAAAAGATTAAGTGAGAAAGATATATTACTGATGTTCTGAAAAGTTCAGATGAGTGGCTTATATAGTTCTCATGAACCATGGGAAGAAGACTCAAAGACCAAGCACTCAGTTACAAAAGAGAGGGATGAAACTAAAAGCAATATCGACATTTATTTCAACAAATCTAGGAAGGAAGGGGGTGGGTTAGACAGGGGCACACATGCTTCTCGCCTAGGCATTTCAAACTTTCACACACATCAATTAGGCCTTCGGTTAGAAAGGACGGGGAAGGTTTTAATACACATAAAAGGGATAAAACAGAGGAGTGCTAGCAAAACAAAAAAGTAGGAAAAAGACACTAAATTGTGATACCAGAATTTTTTATAAATTTGATTAAACAGAGAAGCACGTCGGCTCTACTAAGCGAAAGTATATGTGAGGTGTTCAAAGGGGCAGATAAACCGCACTTAACCAGGTCGGCATAAAGTGCATTGGAATGGGGTACAAATTTAGAGCAACCAAAAAAGAGATGATCGAGATCTCCATAGACATTGCAGACATTACAAAGATCAGACGGGCTCAAGTTAAGTCTCGCAAGATGTGCTGGGAAGATACCATGGCCAAGTTTCAAGCGAGTAATACAAGATATATATTTCCTTGGGATTTTAAAATTTTGGTGCCAATATGTATTTGGTAGAGAGAGTCACCAGTGTATCTCGTAGGATTAGTGAAGCAATATCTACTCCATTCTGCCATTTCTTATATAGAGAGCGCTTTAAAATCACATACTTGTCTACAATGCTTAGAGGTATATCTAATTCAGAGCCGATCATGATGGTATTCTTCGCTAACTCATCAACTTTTTCGTTGGGGCCGATACCGCAGTGAGCCTTCACCCATATTAATGTGATTGTGAATCCTCGTCTTCTCAAGTGTGAAAGTTTATCTCTTATATTTGAAATATGAATATTGCAGATTTCAGAGGGGGTGCAGTTTTTAAGGCTGTTAAGAACAGATTGGGAGTCTGAGAGTATAGAAGAGTTGCTTACCTATGTTGTGTTCGTTCACGTATGTCAGTGCTTGATAAATATCGATTGTTTATGATTTCACCGTTTACCTCTATTCCCCTTGTTCCTTCAGATATAACTTACTTATACATACATACATACATACATACATACATATACCAATATATCGTCTTACACCACTCATACGTCCCTTTCCAATAGCAAATTTGTCAGAGCCCCAAGGACATCAGAGCATGTTATGGGTGAATGCAGATATATTTCAGTCAGAAAGGAATACGCCCATAAATTCGTCCGACGAACGTTATCTTTTATTAGTTTATGAATGCGGTAATATATTAGCGAGAATGGTGGCTTGAAGAAGAAGCGTCCGCGTCCGCTGAAGGCGACCCGTGAAACTCAAGCCACTCGGCTGAATTCTATGAGGCAGTAACTCCAGGACTTTTTTCAGACCGCAGAAGACGCTGTTCACCGAAAGACGGATTGGACGCGCGATTTTCACGTTTTTCTCCTTTACAGGGTGACTGAAGTTTGGATGCATTATTACATGGCAGTCTGTGACTTTAGATACTTTTCTTTAGCATTCAAATACTACAAATAGAGGCTCTGAGGCCATACCGTGATAACACATGGATGGCTTTATAGGTTTACTCTATTGTTTACTCTATTTATTAAATCATGTCTATGAGCTAGACTTGAATCGATTGGTTAGTTTTGTATAATTCTCCATGATTCATGTCGCTAGGTCTTCCTGCACATGTCAGTGGACAGCCTATTATGAATACAACAAATTTTTCAATTTTACAACTCCCCACCCCCAAACCACCCCAATTTCACCCCCACCCGAAAAAACGTAGAAAATGATCAAGGACCTCTAAAACGCTTAAAAACGAAGTATGAACTATTTTCATATTTTTTGTTTTTTTATTATTTCTGCGCCGCCACTGGCATGATTTATAAAAACCATACGCATTTTCGCCACGGTAGTGGTAGTAATACTGTGTCAAAATTTCTTTGTAATCAATTCACCAGTTTCCTCGCAACACAATACAGAACGATCTGAAGCAATACTCGTATGTTTACACCAGAAAAAATTCCGACGGACCGACCGACGGACCGACGGACCGACGGACCGACGGACCGACAGACCGACTGACCGATCGACAGACCGACAGACAAACCGACAGACAGACAGACCGACGAGGATTTTCGTTATGTAGACATCATAAAACGCCCAAAAGGCGTATTATCTCAAAATCGAAAATTTTCGCGATCACAATACTCCCCTCACCTATCGGTGTGGGAAGTAAAGGGAAAAGGAAATTTTAATGGCAAAGGTTTATATCACGATGCACTTCAGGAATGGAACAGAATGAGGTTAGAATGAATTGTGCTAAACACGTTAGCTAATCTGTGCCCAGAATAACCCGATATGTAAGCCAGGGAAGTATAGGAAAACAATTTTAGAAAAATAATCCCATTGTCGAGTAACATAAGTGTTTCGCATAAGGTGATCCATGGCGGTCTGTACTGCTATCTTTTAGGACAACCTAAGAATTTACCTATGGGCTACCTACGGCAGACTAAATGATGATATTTTGGGCCAACCTGAGGATCTCCCTATAGGCTTACCCATGGTGGTCTAATAAAGTCCCATCGGGATATTTATAGGCTGTCCAATGCCAGGTCGTCCAGGATATGGCTTTACCTGGGACATTTTGTATATCTCTTTCAGGACAGCCTGGGACCATACAGTGGATATCAAATGCTGTGTGGGCCTGTATGTAAATATATGGTGCTATAATATATCAAGTTCCAAATTTTCTGAACTGCACATTTGCCAATTAGGTTGAGAAGTACAATTACCCTCTGTCAATGTTTGCATGTAAAGGAATCACCGGTTCTTTAACAGCCGTAATAAACAACGTCTGGGTAGGTTTTTGCCGCGCTGCGCGATGCGCAAAGCCTTCATTAGAATCGTAAAGCGAAGCGTCCTGGACAGCTTTTTGAAAACGGCCAAGCGACTGTGGCTAATATTTAGTTATAAAGTCGGTAATAAAACGACTGGCTCTGATTAAGTAATTAAGCAGCGAGAATACCACTCGGCATTTCCACGCTCGATTTATGACTTGTTACATTCTTGGTCGAAGGAATTGAGTACTAAAATGGATCCCTTTTAATGTCATCTGCTGTGGTAATTGCTATCCAAAGTGATGAGAGACAGTTCAATCAAGATAGGCCTTGGTGGGCAAAAAAATTAATTTGTTGCATGTTTAAGGGCTTTCGAAGTACGGTGGTCATAACTTCTTATGCATCAGTTACATCTTCTACTGTTTTATGAATTTCACTAGTTACACGGTACCACAAAAAGTAACGCCAAGTAATAACGTCAAACTTGAAACGTACATACACGCAGAAAAATCTGTCGTTTTGTCAAAGACTTACGCTTGGATTCAATAGGACGTTACACTCAGCATTCCTCAAATAATGCGATGTTTTATCGAATGGGAAGTGTTGGTAACGAATTATATCATATTGTCGATTCAACTACAAGATGTCATTGGATTCCAGTGAATGATTCAACCGCAGCCTGTCGTTGAATCGAATCTGTGTTTGGTAATTGATTCTAAACTACTTTCTTTTCCTTGGACCAACACATTTTATTGCGAGGACAGCTGATCGATTCGTTTGGATTTTTAATGGTGTGATTTTGTATGAAGTTATAAGGAGCATGATATAAGAATTAGACATAAGCCTGCACCAGTTGTTGAATTTTTACCGGAAATATAACTGTCTGACTAATATAAATACCTACATTCAAATGTGGGTGTTAGCTCTTCTAAGCCCCAATTTCTCAGTAGGTCCTCCATTTAATATGTAACTGGACACATTTAAATCACACAATTGCTGATGGAAAAAGCAAAAACACGAGATCACACAACACGGCTAACACCGAAACAACACAACGAAACAACCTCGTCCATGTTGGCGGGTTGGTGCCGATAATAATATTTAGATGATCCCCCTAGTCTTTCTTTTTACGTTCGTTGAATCGGGACATCAGTCCTCCGAATACTGATTATGGTTCAGCGAACAACAAGGGCCATTGAATTAGATATACGGTGCTGTTGGTGCGAAAAGGATGCTTTGATTGCATTATATGTCAATTCTAGTATTAGAAAGATTATACATATCATTAGAACGAATATACAACTATTTTGAATTTATTGGGATACATGTGATTACTTTGAGTAAAAGGATTAATTTTTTTCAATGACATGGATTCGAAATGATTGTAGATATGCTTAAAGCGAAGGAAAAACATCCAAATACTAACAATTGATTGAAAACGCAACAGTATTTTTTTCTGCGTAGCTATAGCTTTCCAACCATAGCGGCCTCTTTAGAAAGATATGAAACATTTGTAAGGAGATGAGGTTGTAAAGAAAGAATGCTAAGGTTGTCTTAGCACATTTAGCCAAAAATAAGTTACTACAGCATCATCAAAAATGTATTGATATGAAGTACAAAATTTACGAATCTATATGCATTTGTATAAAAAAAAAGTTGAAAAAAGTCTTATAGTATAAATACTTTTACGAAACGGTAATGTTCTATAAATACTATAAGCTTTACCAGAATTCTAATGAAGAGTAAGTATTCTAGAGTTCTAAATTTTATCATTATTTGTTGTTTAATATGATGAAAACTTCGACGTTCTCGTAAGTGTAGTGTAAATAATAATTTTTATATTGTTTTTGTTCCTTCCTGTATATATATTTGGCAACAATTTACTTATTCAATCAAAGCAAATTTATTGTTTTTGTGTTCCCTTTTTTTGAATGAATAAATTTGATTTATAACTTGTCTTTAGTCGAAAGAATTGAGAAATCGAAAGAAATGAGTACTAAAATGGATCCCTTTTAATGTCATCCGAGAACACTGCTGTGGTAATTGCTATCCAAAGTGATGAGAGGCAGTTCAATCAAGATAGGCCTTGATGGCCAAAAAAATTAATTTGTTGCATGTTTAAGGACTTTCTCCTTACGGTGGCCATTACTTCTTATGCGTCAATTTTATCGTCTGCCGCTTTATGAAATTGACTAGACACAGGATATCCCAAAACGTACTGACAAGGAGCATTGCTTAATAGACAGATAATCGAATATCCAAACTGCCTTTTTTTTCATTACCTTGCCTCGTTGGTCTAGTTAGTTTGCTTTTTTCGACTAAGTTAGTTGGTTTCTTCCAACTTAACGGTCTTTTATTTATTGTTCATAGCCTGCTAGATTGCTTATACGTAGGAAAATTGAAAAAACACCGATTTGACTGAAAAATTGAAATCAAATGAAAACTATAAAAGCTTGATATTAAGAATGTGGTATCGTTAGAAAGGTAATCAAATTTTACATTTGATTCTATAAACCAAAATAGGCATTTCCATTTAAAAAATCAAGTAATCTGCATTGAAGTTTTCTTAATTAATCTACCGTTCTGACCTAAGTGCTTAGTGGTACCGCAAAGTCACGGCCTTTTAAGCTTTGTAATCGCTGCGGTAATCAATTTTTTTCTGATACCTACTTATACTAAAAATGGTGATTTGCGCCTAAAACGGTTCATTTAAAGTACCATGTATGATACATAAAGTTACACTAGATTTCGCAAAGAATCCAAATATGCAATAATATATAGGGAGTTTAAACGTCAAAATTTAAGAAAAAATATTTTTGCGTTATAGCCCTCAAGGGTCCCTACCATGATCAAGTAACATATTTCTGAAATAAATCTTCCGTCCACTCACTATTGGCCTACCCTGTATACCTTTTTTGGCTTGCTACAATTACAGTTTAAAATGCAGTCAATGAAAAACTTGAAACTTGAAACCTGAAACTTAACTCGGCAGCTGTTTGTCGCCCAGTGCTGACTTAATTTTGACGCGGCGAAGATGAAACATGAATCGCGTATAGACCACCAAGCCATAGAGTAGTTGATTTGCATAGTTTTTCCTTTAGCCTCCTTAGTAGGCATGCACAGTAGCGGCAGTTAGGAGCGTTGGAGTGCGTTGGAGAGCGTTGGCCAGCGCCGAGTCCCCTCGGCAGGTAGAAGCAGGCCGGCGCCGGTTCCGCACGTAGTCAAACACACCAGTGCATGGTACAGTGAAAACAGACAAGAAAAAGAGTACAAAGATTGGCTAGTCGCATCTAGACATGGTATAGGAAGCATGCAATAAGGGTTCAAAATGTTGCCCATTATTGAAAACAATGAGGAACAGTTGCAAAAACACTGGAAATGATTCCCCTGAGGGGCTAGAGGGTACAATAGGGGGTGAAATAGTTTTTGGTTAAAAAGTTGTCTGTCTGGACAAATATTTTGACGTGTCTTGGCGTTTTTTCGTTTAATCAGCCGTTTGTGATAAAACCGTGGTGGGAAGTTCTCAAATGAACTATCAGTACATACACATGCAGATTCATATCATATACATTAGAGCCATTTATTTGAAATTTGTCAATCAGATGAATATGTGACTGATACGGTACATTTTCAACGAATTCTTTGCGCGTCTTATTAAGGAAGCTATCCACTCTGGTAGAGACTGTTTGAATCGCTCTGTAAACAAGTTTTTGGTATCAAAAGGTAGAAGTGTTGTATGATTTTGGCGCTAAATTGAGATATGACCGCCGCATGACTGATTTGTTTGGTTTGGGAATTATTCTGGCACCTAGTTTTGTGGTCTCGTAATATCGTTGGTCGGGTACATTGTTATTTTGTTAAACATTAATATTAGAATAGCTTTTACTTCCGATACACACCGATAGGTGAGGGGAATATTGTCATGGAGAAAATTATCGATTTTGAGATAATATACTTTGTGGGCATTGGGAACAACATTGACATTGGACGCGCTACATAAGGAGGCTCCTGCACTTGGCAACGCATCAGGAACGACCTAGGTTCAGTGGGAATTCCCGTGTCGGGCAGATCCTTTGGGCTGGCCCGCCAGGTATAATATAATTATAACATCATTAAATGCTCATTTTGTTACCTCATATTTTTTATATTTCGTATAGATTTGCCAGTCGTATCTAGACACGCTGTAAAAAGCATGTCGTCTTCTTCAGATGACGACTTTAATGCGTTAGAATCGGTGGGTGTTTACTAAATTGAGAAGGAAAAAGGTTGGGGTACATACGCTTAATCGCGAAAGAACAAAATATGTAGAATATCATCTCTTGTTCCAAAATTTAAAGAATGATGATCAAAGATTTTTTCAATATACCAGAATGACCCTGGGTACGTTTAAATATATTTTAGACAAAGTGGAATATCGCTTAACAAGAAAATGGTGCAATCTACACAAACAGCCTATTTTCCCAGAAGAAAAGCTTGTTATAACTTTGAGGTAAGCAGTTTTGTTATACTATTTTTTTGATACTACTAATTTTTATTATTTATGAAGTATACGTTATATAACAATTATAATAATTTAGTTACTCGTGAGATACAAAATTACTGAAAAAGTAAATAAATAGGGAAATTGGCAGAGAAGGCATATGGCTGTACATGGATATATAGAGTGAGTCTAAAGTATGATTATAATGCAGCTTGTGTCTTTTATTCCAAATAGGGGTTTTCGCAAGCACTGAAGCTATAAGTAACACTTTATCGATACTCATCTTCGAACAGCACAAACGAAACCAGGTAGCTTTCTAAATTTCTGTTACTATAAAGGCGTTCAAGTGGGCTTCCGGTGCTGGTAAGCGGTCGAAAACTCAGTTGAGCAGGTGAGCCTGCATGCGGTACCTGCAGGCCTTCGCACGCACACTAAAATGCCCCACTGTGTTTGCGCACATAGAGTGGTTGATTTGCATAGTTTTTCCTGTAGCCTCCTTAGACGGCACAGAATGGAACCGTAGTACCTACCACGCAACAATAATCGAATTAGCTAATTGGTGTCCGACGTACATACGAATACGCCATTCTAGAAAGGCCAACTGTCCGCGTTCAGTCCAGCTCGAGCGTTATCGCCAACATCAACGGCCTACCCGGGTTCTCACACTCGGCTCCTTCCTATATCTGGACTCCCATCCTCATTTTAAACAACTCCTATATGGTCACGGGAATTTGCTTATCGTTATTTTATTGATCGCGACCGCGCGGAAATTTATCTTTGGAGATCAATTGAAAGGAAAGAGCAGCAGACCTGAATGATATCGTGATATGTTTACATTCGTTTGTGATTCGAATTTATAATGGACGCTGTGATACGATTGCGCAGGCTACTTCAGCGCTTGATTGAAACTCGCGACTGTTTGTACGTAGGTTCATGTGTGGAGATGCGTTTTTCTACTTTCTCTTGTCAACGAACTGTCTTTGGCTTTCGTGGTGTATGTAGTTGGTAGTGTCATAACTACGACAATGAGTAGGCGATATAGGAAGAACAGATGAGAACCATAACTATACCTCTTCCGAAAAAATGGCCGCCAAATCAAGTGCGGTCGGTATCTGTTATAATCCAACCACATTGTTTGACTCCCTCATAAGATGCGCGGGAGATAAATAGAAAAAGTTTTGCCGCTCTAAATTATCCTTTCATCCTTACTTTATCCCCTTCTGAATAATACAAAAAAATGGAGTCAAGTTGATTGACTCAGTACTTCCCACACATAACAGTGGCAACCAAACCATCGCCCGTCTGTCGTCAAAAACACATCCAACACAAAAACTAGTAAATAGTTTCCTAAATCTCTCCATAGGAACTAAAACGACACAATTCAGCTTCAACTGGGCGACACGAAACAATCAGGAACCCCCATATTGCTTAAAAAACAAAGTTTGAGCTATTTTTAGTTTTTTATTATTGCTGCGCCTCCACTGACACGATTTTTGAAAACCATACGCATTTTTCATCCTTGCGGCGGTAATAATACTGTGTCTGAATTTCATTAAAATCAATTTCATAATTTCCGTGTTACTAAATTCAGAACGTTCTAAAGCAATACTCGTATGTATACATCAGACAATCCTAAGTCCCTTGATTTCTGTAATAGCCAAGGCAATGTTCGGATGGACCTAACAAACGTCTATTATGCCGCTAGGTCTTTCTTTCACAGGCCAATGGACAGCCTATTATGAATGGAATAAATTTTTGAGTTTTACAACCCCCCACCCCCTAACCCCCCAATTTCACCCCCACCCAAAAAAAAATAAAAAATGATCAGGAACCCCTAAAACGACTAAAAACGAGGTTTGAGCTATTTTTATATTTTTAGTTTTTTTATTATTGCTGCGCCGCCAGTGACACGATTTTCCCAAAACATACGCGTTTTCCATCCACGCCGCGGTAGCAATACTGTGCCAAAATTTCATTAAAATCGCTTCGATAATTTTCGCGTTAGGCAATATAAAACGATTTAAAGCAATACTCGTATGTATACATCATAAATTGTCCCTTGGTTTCTATTTAAGCAAGGCAATGTTCGGATGGACCTAAAAAAGTGTATTATGCCGCTGGGTATTTCATTCACAGGTCATTGGACAGCCCATTATGAGTACAACAAATTTTTCAATTTTACAACCCCCCACCCTCCAACCACCCCAAATTCACCCCCACCCAAAAAAAGTATAAAATTATCAGGAACCCCTAAGATGACTAAAAACGAAGTTTGAGGAATATTTGAAATTTTTGGTTTTTTGCTAATTACTCCACCCCCTGCACAACGATTTCCAAAATTATCAGAACTTTACCTACTACGACACCACAAAATATCGCTGCCCAAATTTCATCACAATCCATGCAGCGGCTACTGAGATTACGACGTTAGACAAACGCCAACAGACAGACCGACAGACAAACAGACCGACAGACAGACAGACCGACAGACAGACAGACCGACGGAAATGAGTGACGTGGATTTTCGTTATGTAGACATCATAACACGCCCAAAAAGCGTATTATCTCAAAATCGAAAATTTTCGCGATCACAATACTCCACTCACCTATCGGTCTGGGAAGTAAAATGACCAGAAATACCTAAAATGTCAAAAAACGCTTGGAGCAATTTTGGAAATTCTTGTGTTTTCACTTACCTACTTACCTACTACCACTACGCCTGTGTACTCAAAATTATTACAGCATCACCTACTACGACCCTATAGCATATCGCCCTAGATCTTTCACTCAAACCGATGCAGCGGTTACTGAGATTATGCAGATATAAGAATGGCAACAGGCATATAGACAAAGGAGAATGCGTGACATGGATTTACGTGATGCAGACATTACAAGACACATTATCTCAACATGATAAAATTCTGTACAGATATCACTCACTTGATAAAAATATCTTTAATTCATATAATATTTAGCTTTAGCGAGCATATATCCAAAGGTACAAGAATTTAGACCGGAGGCAGAGCGAAGGTACATCTCGCCAGATGATCGTAATTTTTGGAACTAGCACAAGGCCCTCATTTAAGACTATTATTGTTTAACACATTCATTAACGATCTAGCTACTCTAGTAAAATTCTTACGTTTACAGATGATGTAAAGGTTTTTAGAGTTGTAGAGGACACGTTTGATGACAAATGCTTCAAAATGTTTCACAATAACGTTCAGTAGGTCTCATTCTTTCAAAACATGCTAATATATAACTAGTAGTGAACTATCACAGAATGTCGATGAGATCAAGGAGTTATTTTCGATACAAGGTTATCGTCTAATTTGTGCTATGCTATGCTAGGTTTTTTAAATCAGAATAGTGTTGAATTGTCACTTTAATGATTTAAAATTTTGTATTGTTCACTAGTCCGTTATTTACCGGAGTGTGACAATTTCATCTGGCCTCCAAGTTATAATACACCTATTTTTCATGTACAAGTGTATGAGGCTGTACAAAGAAAACTTTAATTATTTGTGCCTTTAAAATGGGCTGGGCCTCTGTTCTCACTTATTCCATAAAAAATTCTTAGAATGCTAATCCTAAGAGAACGAGACACTCTGATACCTTTCATGTTCCTTTTTATTCAACGAATTGTGGTTCAAGTGAACCCCATAACTAGGATTGTTAAACTTGGTAATGAAACTATACCTAGTGTAGATATATTTTGGATCCTCTTTTGTTTAAAAATACTCGTAAACTTTAATGTGCTTTAGTATATTTGTAACAAGGCTTTATCCGTTTAATAATAATAAAATAATTAAAAAATAATAACAAAATTGGACAATTTTGGTCAACCAATGAAAATTCTTAAACAAGTTTTCTAATATCCGCTATTATAATTACTTAATAGTTGTTTTTCCAGTACTCAATATTATAATTTGTCTCTTGACGTATACAAACAATTTTCTGTATCTAGCACTAACAAACTATTGTTATTACTAAAGCTACTTAGGGGTCTATTCTGTAGCAGCATGGTTAAATATAACATCAGGTTAAAATAACTAACGCCCATTATAATCATCACAGGTATTCTCTAAACATCGCATCCAACGGCATCAGTTAAAATATCTCGCATAACCACTCGGTTAAATTTCATGTTTACCGAATACCAATGATGGTTAAATTTGTAACTTAGCTGTTGTATTTAACTTTTTAACGACCCTGTCCAAAATAACCAGAAACTTACAGAATAGACCCTTTATAGCAGATATGAAAAAAACGTCTGAAAGGATCCGCTAGATTTGGAGTATGAACCCATAACAAGCTGGTGCGTCGCCGGATGTAGATTTCGCACGAGGGCATGAAGGGACGCAGAGCATGCGAGACGCACAGGTACTACGTGTCCGAGCACCACCATTCGTCCGTCCGGCAGTACCGAACAATGCAGGTGGTCCCCATGGCGGTCGGGAGCCAGCGGGAGACCGACATTAGTCATCTGACGCTTAGACTGATATCGCATTATATTGTCACAACATAATAAAATGGGATTAAATGTGATAAATGTGGTGGTACTGGGACGCGCGACGAGTACTGGTACTGCTTGCTGGTACTACGTCGAACGAGAAGGCATTTGAATTGGTACCATTTGTTATTTCAGTCGTCTAAATGCAAAACCCGACAAGTCCACGGTAACAAATTTTACAGAATTTAGAAAAATAGATCAAAGTCTTATTATGAGCGAAAATAATACGAAATCGAGAGTATTATAATATACGATGTTTTAGGATGTTAAGTCCTAACGCCCCAAAATCTAGGACATATAGTTTTTCTAAAATCTGACTTTCAAATTTGGACACGTCGGATTTTGCATGTTAGGAAATGTGACATGTCGTGTTTTGACTGCTATTTTTGTGGAATCGGATCAAAATAAGTGAAACACTTATCAATTTGGATTATTTTACTGAATATAAAGGAATCTAATCAAACACTGTGCTCAACGACAGGAACTATAAACATAAAGCTAGATATTAGAAAGGATACATTTCAAGGGTTACAAGGTTTAAACATCAAAATCTAAATTTTCTGACAAACAAAATTCTTCAGAACTAGCAAATGCATTTTCAAAATCAGCTATGATCCTCTGCATTAATGTGAACCTAGCTTCTGTTGAAGTAGGCTCTCCAAAATTCGCATCCAAAGCATTTTTCAAAAAACATGGTTATTTTTATCACTAATTTATTACTACAGCATAAATTAATCTCATTCTCTCACTAAACTGAAAAACACATGAATTCACCACAACGTATTTTCAGCGACTGGATAAAACAAAAAAGCACAACGGTCAGAATACCTCGTGCGATCGACATGTGACTTGCTCCCGTTGTCCGTATTGGCTCCTGTGGACATGTCGGTGTTTGAAATAAAACACCGCTTGGACTTGTCGGTGTTTGCACCTAAGTCTAGCTTTCTTAGCTAAATATCTCATGTCTAATTTCGGGTTTTGTAAGCGAAAAATATAGAAAATGGTAGCGCTTCAAATAATGAACAAAATGGTATATAAAACTCTATCTTGAAAAATTTGTGACCTGTCGGGTTTTGCATTTAGACGACCTGGTTTGTGCATACGTATATGGTGTATCAAAATAGGAGATCAATTAACAAAAAAAATCAAAAAGAAGACAGATTTGCCATGTAATGTTGAAAACTGCTGCTCCACATGCGAGGTCTGCAACTCATGAAAGGTTCAAGTACTCGTCAACGATCACATACATAATAAGCTAACGTTTTCCGAAATTTTCTGAATGAAAGTTTGGAAAACCTGATGGAAAATTCACCTTTGGGTTTTTTAAAAATAATGTGGCTACAGTTTGATAGAGCGAATGCACACTTTAGTATCAGAGGCCGAAACACTTTGGATGAAAGGTTTCGTGCCAATTGTTTCGTTTGCGAGCCACGCCACCTACAACTTCCAAATCCTACGCGTCATCGCTACGGAATAATTATAAAATCGTAAATATTTTAAAGCCATTAGAGATAGGACCACATATGCCCAGATAAAAGTCAAACAGAATTTAATTTCGCATCCACTGATGTGAAACTTATCATCATAAAAAAAAAGTTTATAACGATTTAAGCTTTTCAAATTTGAAAATTGCTAGTCTATTGACTGAATCTGCTTCGCACCATTCTATCGTACTTAGTTTCCGAGATGATCTTTTGTAAAGTACTACAAACGTCAAATTCTCTAAAGATTCCTGAATAACTTCGAACATAGGCTTCTTAAACATAAACTATGGTTAACAAACTGAAAATCGATGATGAATTCAAAAACGTAATAATATCCAGGGTGTTCTATTTCAAATAAGGAAGTTAATACCTACTTCCGGTATATCCGGATGTCCCCCGTCTTTTTAATTGTCTTGGAAATGTTTAACCTCTAGTATATTGCGGTAGCCATTAGACTGTAAAAAATATCTATTACTGCCATACTCCAGCTTCTCTTTGACCTTAGAGATGTTTCCACCGTTGTATTTGATTAGACTTTGTCTGTTGTGAGTAATTTTTATAATCTTGTCCCTTTAGTCTAGTTCGTGTGTATTTTTCTGCTAAGAATAGTTGTTTTCTTCTACCTGAACAGGTTTTTGTTCATATTTCATGGCCTGCTATGTTGCTTATAGGTAGGAAAATTGAAAAACGCCGATTTGTTTGAAATTTTAAAATTAAATGAAAACTACTAGGGATTGATATCCACAAGCGTATATCATTAGAAAGGCTATCAAATTCTACGTTTAACCGTATAAAAAAATTAGGCATTCCTATTTGAAAAAATCAAGTTATCGCAGATCGAAGTTTCCTTAATTAATCGACCGATTACTCCAAGCATAAACGTACTTCAAGTTTGACAGTCTTATCAAAGCTGACCCATTTTATGTTTAGTAATACGGCAAAGTGACAGCCTTCCAAATTTTATAATCTCTGCGATATTCAATTTTTTCCTGATATCTACTTATACAGAAAATAGTGATTTACACCTAAACGGTTCGCTTTAAGTCCCATGTATGATACATAAAGTCACACCAGAATTCACCAAGGAATCTGAATGTGCAATAATATACAGGGTGTTCCGTTTAAAAGAACATAACTTTAATACATCTCGTGTTTCTAGGACACCCTGTATAACATGAAAATATTTTTAAAATGTAGCCTTTATGGGTCTCTATCTATCCGGAATTATTATTTTCTTTTTCATCAAATAGTTTAGCCATACTGCTCCGTGTCGAATAACGTGAATAACCCTGTATACAATAATCATTTCTTCGTGGGTAAGTATGGTGGATAGGTGTTTAAAGTTGCTTATGATGCAACGAATTTTTTTGACATGTACCATTTCACGTGCTAATCTAGATACATTCCTAAGTACATTATACTGGTGACCATTGATATAGGAGCCACCTGCCTACAACCTAATTGTAGGCTGGTATATTTTGGTAAGCCGTTTGTTTGGATACTGGATACAAAGTATAGTTTGCATTGAGGGCAATAGTAATGGTTTTGTTTCTCATATTTTTGAATGACGTAGAAGTCACTTTTCTCCGTGTAGGTGCAGATTTGGTAGAGGTTTTTCTCGCACCTCCAGCTCCGTTAGCTCTATCATCCCGTGTAAGCAAATAATACCTCGCTAGGTGGTCTCAATCTTAGCTTTCCGATACCCTGCGTGTAATTACATCGCAGACAGCCATGAACTGGCAGCTTGTCCGTTCAAAAGCTCGCGCGCTTTTGTGCACAGCACACTACGCGACTTATTAAAATGCGTGAATCGAAGTTTGTTATATTAAATTCTCATTTTCCAGTAAATTTAGTTTGATTGTGGCTGGCAAACTGTTTTAATTGCTGATGGGAGCAGATGAAAAGGCGAGCTTCAGTCAGGAGTCTGACCTGCTGGTACGAGGTACATTGTACAGGCGAAAATGCAATTACCAAGACTGAGCGTTTTGTTGGGCAGGCCGTGCTCCACGTGTGTGCTCTGAAAGAGATGCTTAGAGTGCAGAAAAAATCCAGTCAAGTAGAGTGACTCTGTATCTTCAGCTAATGCAGGTGACAATAGGCAGTTTTCGTTACTTACAAAGTGATGTTCCATTTAACGCTATTTGACAACTTTGACATTTGCATATCGTTTTACGTATATCGTAACCGCTAAATGCCGGTATTGCACGGACGATAGCCATAGCGATGAACGAAGCGACACGCATGCGCAGCACGAATAAAGCTTAATTCAGATGCACACGACATCCGACAATACGACGCCGACGGTACAAAACTGTTCCTATTGGTTGAAATATTCAAAATGATATCGAATCAAAATATTTCAGCGTATAGGAACAGTTTCGTACCGTCGTATCGTCGGATGTCGTGTGCATCTGAATTTAGCTTAAAAATTAGATCATAACCTGCTTTGGTTTTGACAGTGACACTGGTTTTGACTTTTGAGTAAATCTGCAACAATTATTATCCATCCTGTCAAAGTTGTAGCTCAAAATAAGGTTAGGGGGCATCTTACAGTAGTGTCTTGCTCCGAAAACTATTTATTTATCTGTCAAATAGCGGTTCTGACAACGTATTTGTTAACCGAAGCGGTAAGATTAATTATTGATAATATAAAAAACAGTCCTAGTAAAGATCCATATGGTATTAGTGTGAGGATTATAAAGCATATAAAAAATATAATTTTATCTCCACTTACGAAGCTAATAAATCAATGTATTGCCTTTAGCAAATTTCCGAATGCCTTCAAAATAGCTAAAGTGATACCGATACATAAGAATGGATGTCAAGACGAAATGTCAAATTATAGACCAATTGCTTTGATACCAGTAGTTGCAAAAATTTTTGAATCTGTCTTGAATAAACAAATATCTACATTTTTTGAAAAAAATAAACTCTTTTCAGCTTGTCAGCATGGTTTCCGTACCAATAAATCAACATCTTCAGCCATAACTGATCTTACACAGTACGTAATAAATGGATTTGAAAAAAACAGATCGACATATGCAGTATTTTGTGACTTCACGAAAGCCTTCGACTGCGTATCTCATAAACTACTCTTACGGAAAATGGAGCTGTATGGTTTTGAATCCACCAGTGTGTCACTCATGCAAAGCTACCTAGAAAACAGGTATCAGTATGTCTCAATTGACGGTCATAAATCTACTAAAGAACTGATTCAGTACGGAATACCTCAGGGTTCAGTACTAGGTCCAACATTATTTTTAATCTATATAAATGATTTAGGAAACTGTAGCAAAGACTCTAAATTTTTACTTTTTGCAGATGATACCACTCAGCTAAATCAATATCAATCAGATGACGAAATGAATATCTATGCTTATCAAAGACATTTGGAAGTAAAAACATGGTGTTTAGCTAATTCTTTATGTTTAAACGAAATGAAAACTCAACAGCTCAACTTCAACTTAAAACATTCCGAACAAGATAATGCACCTGTAAAGTTTTTAGGCGTCCATCTAGATCATGCCCTCACCTGGGAAACACATGTGATTGAGTTGTCTAAAATTTTATCAAAATATGTTTACCTAATCAGAAATTTAGCATATGTTACCAGCCAGTCATTACTGTTAACTGCTTATTACGGTAATTTTCACACCTTTGTTCAATACTCCATAATAAATTGGGGCCATTCTAGTCATATGAAAACTATATTCTCTCTGCAACGTCGTTGTATTCGGATACTGGCAGGTCTATCTTATGAAGCCTGCTGTAAAAATGCTTTCAAGGGCTTTAGAATACTTACACTTCCTTGTATATTCATCCTGGAGTGTCTGCGTTACACAAAAAATAACATGCAGCAATTTCTCAGGCATTCAGAAATACATAGCTATGAAACCAGGAACAGAGACAAATTATGTCAAAATCAATTGAGGCTGCATAAGTCAAAGAACAGCATCAACTACTACTGCATCAAGTTTTATAATGTTTTGCCTGATAACCTGAAATCTCTTGACAGTGTACATTTCAATCAAAAAATTAAAGATTACCTCCAATCCAAAGCATTTTATTCTTTCGAAGAATATTTGTTAGATGGTTTCGAAGATGTTGCTTAATCTAACTGCAGTAACGTATCAATGAATTCGTCTTATAGGTTAGGGAAATATTGCTGTATTTGTATGGCCAGTACTGATAAATAAATAAATCAAAATAAATAAATTATCTGTGATCTGCAACATTCATTGTTGTTAATAATAACCTAAATAATTATGTACGTACTCTTACTTTACATGTGTTTGTTTGTGATATATGTTAAGTTGTGTGTCGTTTTCTACATTATCACTTTGTAGATGTTATTATATATAATGTACATACTTTACTTTTATATTTACGTACTGACGTGTGTAAACATTTTTATGTAATGCACAAATAAATTACTACTACTACTACTACTACTACTACTACTACTACTACTACTACTACTACTACTAAGAACAACGAAAACTACCTAATATGGGTATCTCAGATACTATAAAGGATGCGCATGATTTGATCTATATGAGTCGTTTTTTGTTCCTCGCTAGTAAGTATGAGTTATTTTTATTTCTTCATACGTTTAAGGACTTCTTAGTTTGTTATTCTTTGAACCCATGACATTCTGAATATATGGCGTTAAATATACATTTCAAAGGCGTCTATTTTCTTTTCTAGTTTTGCATTTAGAGTCCAACTCTCTCATCCGTACAGAGGAACCGAGAAAATGTAGCATCTGACCATGCGTATTAGAAGTTTTAGACTCAGCTTTGACCTTATGAAAAATATTTTCATACTCATAAATGTCTTTCTTCTTCTTCTTTCTTTGGGTTACCTTCCTCATTTATAAGACCGTACTACCGTTGATCGTTAGATGAGCCTGTACAAGCGTCTTTGCAAAGGCAAAGACTTTAGTTCTTACCGTATTTATGAACAATATGATCTATTAGCCTTTGCAAGTCCTGTGCATTATCAGCTAACACAACAGTGTCTTTTTCATACCTGATATTTATTATAGATTATTTACCCGTCGATATTAATTCCATATCCCGTTCCTTCCAGACCTTATTTATTTATTTTACTATCCTTCAGATACAATATTATGTATATAGGATTCATCGTAATAAAAAGTGTTTACATTAAAAAAACAATAAAATCAGACACAGAGTATAAATACGTTTCAAAAAGAAAATTTTTTAGAGAATTTTTAAAACATCTAAGTGTAGTGCACATTCTGACACTGTCAAGCAGTTTATTGAAAATTCTTGGCCCAATAATATTTGTAGAATGGCTAGAGACTTTTTGTATTTCACAAACGGTATGTGGATGTGGTTCCTCTGTCTTGAACTGGAAGATGGTGAGGGATAGAAATGTGAGGACTTTTATATTTTTTAGTTTCTTACAGCTGTGTCTAATATTAACACGAGCCATACATCCTATGATTCTTTTTTGACATAAAAATGTTTTATTTAAGTATCTAAGTCGACTGAAAACCCCCAAAAACAAACACCATACCTGAGTCTGGTACATAGTATGGCTGACCTATCATCTGCATACAAAGTAAACTTAGCTTCAGTGAATAATTGGCTGATTTCGTTGACATAAGGCGTGAATAACGCTGGTCCCAATACTGAGCCCTGTGGGACATCTGTATTGACATTACAGGTACCAGATGACATTGGATTCAGCGAATTTTCATCCTTGAAATATAAACTGATATATTGAGACCTTGCAGATAAAAAGTATCTGATCCAGTTGTGACATGCAACTTCTATTCCATAACAAGCAAGTTTTTGCAACAACTTCGTACGATTGACACAATCCAATCACAAAATACCCCATCAGGACATTCTCCATCCTCAATCAGTCCTACTACCGTTTGATAGAAGGAATGTATTGCTGTTGCTGTTGACTTTCTGTTACAAAAACCATGCTGATTTTAAGACAAGATGTTATTTTTGTCAATATAATAAGTAACCCATTTAAAAAATGATGTTCAAATATCTTAGGAAAACAGAACGGCACTGCCACTGGCCTAAAGTTACTAATGTCAGTGCGATCCCTTTTTTATATATAGGAATTACCTTTCCTTTTTTTAACATATTGGGATAAATACCAGTATAGAAAGAAAGATCAACAACAACAACAAGTCGGAGCTAGAGTATTGCCCATACGAATATTATCAATAGTTTTGAGAACTGTAGCTCGCCATCGTTCGCGTTTTACTACCAGTTCAGTAGCGCTCTCGATAGTCATATCCAGCAACTGTTTCGTCGTATCCACGGCGCCGCCCACTCGGAGCACGACCCTGAACTACAAGTTTCTCCACATTATCGCTACTGTGTATATGTCCGAAGAATGTAAGCATTCTCGGCGACACAATATGGAGGATAGTCTCTTTGGATTACCGACCTCATCCAGTATGAAAACGTTAGTTCGATGGGCGGTATAAGGAACACTCAGCATTCCCCTCCACGTTCACATTTCAAAAGCATCTATGCGAGCTCGATCTGCCTTTTCAACTGTCCAAGTTTCCGAAGCATACAAAAATATGGAGAACACAAGAGACTGAACCAGCGACATTTTGGTAGCGTTAGTGATGTTATGGTCACGCCATATTTTAGTAGCATTTGTCATGGTCACACGTGCCTGTTGAATGCGCCGTCGAATCTCATTTTCACAGCTACCCGAATTGTCGATCAAAGAACCGAGGTACACAAAACTTTGAACTACCTCACAACGGCCTACTGACTTTATTTCTCGATTATTGTCATGCTCTCTATCTACGATAATAGCCTCGATCTTGTTGTAGTTAATACCAACACCATACGCTGCACTATGTTGTTTCAAAATGCCCTACACCTCTTTTAAACATGATCGCTTCTGGTGTTGTTCTCTCAACTTTTACTACTGATGCGTTTTGCTTTTAGCTGTACTTTCATTAAGAACTTCAAATTTCCTGAGACACCTTTAACCTCATAGCTTATCTCAATCCCGTCAGACATAATCAATTTGGTCATTGTTTTATGTACTATTTAACCGTTCAAGCTCTTGGATGCAATTAACAGTCTAGCCTGCATTAACGACGATGTCGGCAACAATGTTGCTGAAAAATGCCAACAAAACAGTATGAGGCGTTGTCTGGAGAGAGTGGCAACTGCTTTTTGCGCTCGTAAAGGGTTAAGTGCAGATAGGATTTGAATTTATAAGCCCGTTAACGCACAGCCAGCTTTGATTTAATGAGGAATGCAGGTGGCGTCGGAAAAAATCCAGACGGAGTGTGAAGCTTCAATCGTTAAGTCGATGAAGTGTCTCGACAAAGACTAGCAGATCGATGAGGTGTACCTAAGTGGGGAGTCTAGTCGAGGTGAAAAGCTGGTTTACCGGCAAATAGTTGTGTATAATTGAAGTCAGAAATATAAGATTTGTTTATATTTCTTTCAGGTCTTAATTAGTGCCGACATTTCTATAGTGCACTTACGTTATTGTGGGTGATCGGTCACGAGCGCGCGCGGTTTGATTTTTACCTGTTTACAAAAAGGGTGCCTTCATCGGCACCGGTCACTTGCGCGCCGGAAGAAAATTAAGCTTGGTTCTTCCTAATGACCACATCCCTTTTATTCTTGCAAACTTTTATCTGTCTTTTTACGACTTGCGGTAGCTTACAGTTACTTCTTAGATTATTTAAATGACTATTCGGCTTCTGTGGGTATATAAAACTACCCTTAATGAAAATAATTCAGTAGTTTGCAATCCTTAGTTGCTGTTTGTGAGTATTGTTTGTGTTCTACTTTTTCACCATGCAGACTATGTTAAGTGTCAAAGGGAAGCAATTAATAGTCCTTGAAGAGTATGCGTTCCGAAGAGATAAAGAAACCACCCGTGGTGTGGCCTACAGATGCTCTAGAAGAGGATGCACAGCATCTTTGCTGATGGATCAATCGGAAGAGATTGGTATTAAAAGAAATAATGAGCACAACCATTGTGTTCTGATTAGTCTGGAGTATTATCAAGACATTTCGGTCTGCTGACAATATCAACTTCTTTATTTGCATAATAGATGATCAGATTAACTTAGTATGTTCATAAAAAAATTTAGCATATAATAATATAAAAAAGTAATTCATTTCTGTCAACGATACCTCTGACTGGAGTTCTACAAATTTTTCAGTAACTATTAGTAAGATCGCAAAAAATGACGAATGAATTAAAATCGGTTAAAATTATACGTTAAGACATACGTTTACCTCGTCGCCCCGCGCGCTGGCGTCCACATACCTGCCTATTATCCAAAATGTTTTGGGGGCTTCTGACCGGTGGGATTAGGACAAATCTGACCGCGGCGCGCTAGTGTCCTATGGCCCATCTGGTGATCGAAATATTTTGCGCGCTTCTGACCGGTGGGATTAGGACCAATCTGACCGCGGCGCGCTAGTGGCCTATGGCCGGCTACTCTATTGTCCACGCCAGCCCAGCAAAAAATGCTGAAAAGGATTACCGTCGTCGAACTCGTGGGGAGTCTTGTGAAGGTCTAGGCACACCTTGTAGTGTTGACACTCGGTAGGAGCACAAAAAATGTAAACAACTCTTATATTTCTGATTTTAGTTATACAGAGTCATTAAAGAGATTATTTGAACACTAATGACAAAATAGATTGGAACGATGAAAAAAACATTGAACTATGAACACAAAACAAAACTATTAGTATGTTCTCCAGCAATATATGAGAATGTATCAGGATTCAGCAATAACATATTTATCAAAAATCTTCATCAAATACATTTCATGCTTTTAAATAGGTACAGTAACTCCGTCATTTTGTTCACTTGTGAAACACTTCTAAGAAACCATTTTTTGATATTCTCTCAAAGATTCGATTCTTTTTTTCATTGTGATGAAATTTCATCTGGATATGCACTTTTAATAATTTCAAAAGTCTCAGTTGGTGTTTTACCTAACCAATGCAAAAGTTTTATCGTGTATTTTTGCACCACTATAAAACACTTACATTTGAATACCCAATTAATTTTTAGTGTGAAACATTAAGGGTCTAGAGTATAGCGCGCGAGATTGAGAACCAAGAAAAGACGTATTCCCGTGTTAGCGAGGAGGCGTGGCCGCCTGTTCCCTTTCTCCAGTGTGTGTGTCTAAGATGAGGGAAGATAAGTCCAAAAATCCAAAGGTAAGGTCAAAAGGTCCAAAGGTAAGGCCCAAAGGTCACCATAAAAAGGAATTTCGCATTTGCAAGCTCCCGATGTTACCTATAAACGTACGGTAATGACTCAAAGAGCAAATTGAAGAAGAAAGCTTACGCTTGTGCAACGATTTAGCCTTTTTTGATGTCGTGTTTGGTTGTTGAATTTTGCACATTAAAAAACTTTTTTGAGATAATCGAAAATAGTTGTCATTCATTAAGGTCTTAACTATCGCGTTCTGAAATGTTATATATGTAGTTTGAAAATAGAGTGAGTTATGCGAGAAATTGTGAGTCCGTGTTTTACATGGCAAATACGTATGTATAAATGTGTGTATCCAGGCCCCTTAAGTCAAAGCCTCCTTGAGCAAAAGTACATCAAAGATAAGGTCTTTATTTCTTATTTTGTGTATTGAAAAGTTCTACATTTGAAGTAAGTTGAAACAAGAGTCTCGTTACATACTCGTATAAAAAGATGCGTCAGAATTTTGCGACCTTGTCTCAAACGACACTTCTCAGCATCTTTTACGTTTCTCGCGTTGTAAACCGGATATCTGCTCCATTGTTATCCAAACCATAACCCGCTACCGAATTTTTTGATGGACCTCCAACAGTGAATAACAAACATTGGCTCATATAGCGTTATTGCTTATTTTTTTCTAACCACACATTATATTATACAATGGCTGCTATTTCTTGCTTGTGTGTCAAGCCAGTTCTATTGCAGATCTGGTTACTTATTTAACATAACAGAACACCAACGCTATAATGTAACCACTCGCCTAACTGATTTTTTTGGAAAAAAATGAAGTCAAGTCAATTGACTTAGTACTTTCCACATATTACGGTAATACCAGTTTATTATTTTCCTATAGCATGAAGCTATAGTCTGAGATCCCTTTGCAACCAAATAATCGCTATCATCTATCGGTGTGGGAAGTAAAATACACTCTATATAATAGTATCTTTTTTTAGTACAATTTATATTGCTAATGTCTATCTTAAAACTAGAGAAACTTAGAAAGTCAGAATAATAATATTGATAATACTTTGTTGTATGATCACAGAGAATATTGGATGTGTCATATTTAGGAAATATAAAAATAGCGAGTACTATAGTATAACACAGATCACAATTTTTGTTAAGATAACCATTACATGCAAAAACTATTTTGTTTGATTGCTGCCGCTAAATTCAAAGTATTCCTTAATATTATAAAAACAGTTCTCGACAAGGAAGCTTTTAAGTTTTTTTACTTCCCACACCGATAGGTGAGGGGAGTATTGTAATCGCGAAAATTTTCGATTTTGAGATAATACACTTTTTGGGCATTTCATGATGTCTACATAACGAAAATCCACGTCACTCATTTCCGTCGGTCTGTCTGTCTGTCTGTCGGTCTGTCTGTCTGTCTGTCGGTCTGTCTGTCGGTCTGTCTGTACGCGTTTTTCTATCCTCGTGATCTCAGTAACCGCTGCATGGATTGTGATGAAATTTGGGCAACGACATGCTGTGGGGCCGTAGTAGGTAATGCTGCTATAATTTTGAAAATCGGTGCATTGGCGGCGGAGTAATTAGCAAAAAACGAAAAATTTCAAATATTTCCCAAACTTCGTTTTTAGGCGTTTTAGGTGTTTCTGATCATTTTCTACTTTTTTTGGGTGGGGGTGGAAATTGGGGTGGTTGGGGGTTGGGGGGTTGTAAAATTGAAAAATTTGTTGTATTCATAATAGACTACCCACTGACCTGTGAAGGAAGACCTAGCGACATAAATAACTTTTTTAGGTCTATCCGAACATTGCCTTATGCCTATTACAGAAACTAAAGGACTTAGAATTTTTTCCGATGTACATTATGAGTATTGCTTTAGATCGTTCTATATTATGTAACGAAGAAACTGTTGAATTGATTTTAATGAAATTTTGACACAGTATTACTACCCTGGCAAGGATGGAAAATGCGTATGGATTTTATAAATCGTGCCAGTGGCGGCGCAGAAGCAATAAAAAAACTAAAAATATAAAAACAGCTCAAACTTCGTTTTTAAGTGTTTTAGAGATTCCTGATCATTTACTGAATTTTTTTTGTGTGGGGGTGAAATTCGGGTGGTTGGGGGGTGGGGGGTTGAAAAACTGAAAAATTTGGTGTATTAATAATAGGCTGTCCTCTGACCTGTGAAGAAAGACCTAGCGACATAAATCACCTTTTTAGGTCCATCTGAACATTGCCTTGCCTATTACCGAAACTAAGGTACTTAGAATTTTCTGTATACATACGAGTATTTATTGCTTTAGATCGTTTTGTATTTTGTAACGTGGAAACTATTAAATTGATTGTAATGAAATTTTGACACATTATTATTATTGTGGCGAGGATGCAAAACGCGTATGCTTGTTAGAAATCATGTCAGTGGCAGCGTAGCAATAATCAAAAAACTAAAAATATGAAAACAGCTCAAATTTCGTTTTTAGATGTTTTAGGGGTTCCTGACCGTTTTCTACCTTTTTTAGGTGGGGGTGAAAATGGGGTGGAGGGGGGGTTGTAAAACTGAAAAGTTTTTATTATTGATAATAGTCTGTCCATTGACCAGTGCAGGAAAGACCTAGCGGCATATGACAATCTGGGGGGGGGGGGGGGGTACTGGCGATGATTTTGCTGCAAGGGGATCTCAGACTAAAGCTCCATGCTATGGGAAAATAATAAACTGGTATCACCGTAACGTGTGGGAAGTACTGAGTCAATCAACTTGACTCCATTTTTTTTTTTAACGGAGATTGAGTACCTCAGTCCTGATAGCAGCCGGCAAGGAATTGTAAAGTGTAGCACTCATAATAAAGACTTCTTTCAAATAAAGATGTATAGTCATTATCACAACGTAACAGATTGCCACCGCGATTTAGGTACCTATAGGTATGGTGATCGCTATTTTTCTTTGCCAAGTACAGATTGCATGTTATATACATGATACATTCTGTGTACGATGAACTGAATATCAGAGCCTAAGAGCCCTTTTATGAGCTACGAATACCCTATCAACACTTGGCAAAGTACCCCATAGTGCGATAAATTTTAATAAGTTAATAAGTTAGATAAGGGCAATCTCGATATATGAGCAACACCATGACAGGTGATTAGACTTGGCTGTACGATTGTGATGTTCCGAATACAGCTCAAAATAGAGTTTGGGTCCTTGATAATGAGACCTGTGACGAACCTGCGGTCAAAGTCAAGAATGTAGACCTGGTTCCGTCATCACGATAATATCAGCTCACCACGCCAAAGCCTGCAACAGATATTTGACCAAGGCCTTGCTGACACTTCTCTCGTTTCCTGCTACTTTGCACTGTTTCTGCATAGGAAAATGAAGCTGAAAGGTGGGCAGTTTTTGAGCGATGAAGATATCCTGCGATCTTGGGATTACAAGTGTGCTTTAAATCCCTAGTGAGGCTTGGCATAACTGGTTTAAACGTTAGTTTCGGAAGATGGGGAGGTGTATTGAAAAAATGAAATAAATATAGCTCAGTATTGCAAAACTTTCCTAGTGGTTTTTGATTTGTACACTTTAACTCGCCATATAACATTTTGGCAATAGAATTTTTGAAAGTTGTCACATCAAGCCATTCAATCGACCCTCCTGGCACTAAATACTCACCCTGTACACCTGCAAACGAACTGAAAGACGACCGAAGCAGCCATCTGTGTAACACGGCACGCCGAAGTAAGAACGGTTTTTGTGAAAGACCGAAGATACGAAATAGAAAAAGAACCGATCGACCACGAATCGAAATGCAGTAATCTAATTGACTGAGAATCCACTTGGAATACCTCGATGCGCAAACCATGCCTCCACGACTGCTGCTGCGATGTTGGCAAAAAATTGGAACGCAATGGCGCAGAAATCTCAGAAGGCTCTTAACAAGATGAAAGCATTTCGGGCAAAAAGCCAGATACACGGATGTTTGGCACTACGGTCTCTTCGTGATTCGATCACAAACTGCTCATATCACTTCTTCTGGAACACGGGGTTGTAACGAAGGATGTGTTACATTGAACCTCTTTGCTCCATCATTTTTTGCTAGCCTACTAATAAAAACACGTAATATGTTGGATCGGCCATAGGACACTAGCGCGCCGCAGTCAGATTTGTCCTAATCCCACCGGTCAGAAGCCCCCAAACTATTTTGGATAATAGGCAGGTCTGTGGACACCAGTGCGCGGGGCGGCGAGGTAAACTTATGCCTTATAATTTTAACCGATTTTAATTCATTCGTCATTTTTTGCGATCTTGCTAATAGTTACTGAAGAATTTGTAGAACTCCAGTCAGAGGTATCGTTACTTTTGACTTGACAGAAATGAATCATTTTTTTATATTATTAAATGCGAAGTTTTGTTCTGAACATGATAAGTTAATCTGATCACTATAATAGATGCAAATAAAGAAATTGGTATTGTCAGCAGACCGAAATGTCTTTATAATACCCCAAAAAATCACTCAGAACGTGTTCTAATTTGTCACAAATTTGATCGATCGACGGGCGGTTTCTTTATCTCTTCGGAACGTATACTGTTCAAGGACTATTAATTTCTTCCCTTTCACACTTAACATAGTCTCCATGATGAAAAAGTAGAACACAAACAATACTCACAGACAGCAACTAAGGATTGCAAACTACTGAAATATTTTCATTAACGGTGGTTTTATATACCTACAGAAGCCGAATAGTCATTTATATAATCTAAGAAATAACTGTAAGCTACCGCAAGTCGTAAAAAGCCAGATGAAAGTTCGCATGAATAAAAGGGATGTGGTCATTAGGAATAACCAAGCTTAATTTTATTTCGGCGCGCAAGTGACCGGTGCCGATGAAGGCACCCTTTTTGTAAACAGGTAAAAATCAAACCGCATGCGCTCGTGACCGATCACCGTTGGATCGGCCACGTTTGTGACCTTGGACAAAGTATATAAACATTGACAAATATTAAGTATTAAGTATTAGACTGTTCAAGTCGCAGCTTTCTGTTTTTTGTTTAAAAACCTCCACACTAACATCGTTGTATCTGAAAGCGTTTTGGGGTCACAATACTGTATGTCCTATTAATGAATAATGTGGCAAACCGAAGATTGTAGTCCCAAGATTGGACAATACCTCATCTCATTTGGGATCCAATAACAAATTATATAGAGACTTGGAGAAACTAACTGTCGACCCTTGGCTTGGAGAAAGTTGATCAGATTTTTCCGGGACCAACATGTCCAACCATACTGAGTCACGAATGAAGGATTTCTGGTGACAGAATCTACCAGTCCATAGGCCTACAAGCAGGCCCTTCTATTTCAACATCTCTCCGTACTCTCGTTTCCAAGTTCAGCCCTCATCCGAAAGGTGAGAATGGGCTTGGGCCCTACCAGTCTTATATCTCAGAACCCCTTGAATCTAGTATAGTCTGCCTGTGATACCCAAGGGAAGGAGTTCTGGCCATATAGAAGGCCCACAAGTAACCTTGGCCGGCTTTTGTCCAGTGAAAGACAGAACCGCCCCACATTGGCCACAGGTCCTAGAATAGGTTCCCCAGTTCTCTGCCTAACTGTCAGAGCAGATAGTAATTCACCTCCTAAGCCCCTGAGTTTCGTAAACGTGGTCGGCACAAGCTAAACTCCGCATATTTCTGCTCGGAATAACGTGGATACTCCAAGAGAGAAAAAGAGCTTTGCTGTTGGCCCGCAAAATGTCCAGCGCCGAAGCCTTCATCGGTAAGTGAACCAGACTGGAACTATTCTAGAAAGAAAGGACGCCTGCTGTTTGACCACCCCACTCACCCCTCAAGGTTACTATGTTGCCTTATGGAAAATACCCCAGATGATGCCAAATGTTTTCCTAAAATCGTGATCTTTTTCGAGTAATCCCCAATTTTTTTCTCTTATTCAAAGGGAGAGATAATAGAGCTACAGCAAGTTCGGATGTTTGCTCAGAGCGTGGCTCCCCAGCGCGTGTTTGTACTGAGAAACCTCAATCCAAAAATATTCAGTGTCCTCAGTTCTGTTTCACTCCAGACAATGCAGTGCCTCCCACTTGTTGACTATTCTAGCTACATCCTTACATATAGTTTTGAAATGTGCAGTCAAACTTGTAATATCAAGTCTTCCTACTTGAGCTGTTGCATTTTTTGGCGTCAAAAAACTATATTTATCTAACATAACAATGTTATTGGGTAGCCTGTCTTAAACTTGCTTACTTAACTCAACTAATAAAGCTTTGCTTTTTTCTCGGATGTTATTTACTTCGTTGTTTTCTATTTCTGTGGCTGCCTCATTAGATGCATATCCAAAATGTAGGAATTCGGCTCCTGTGACATAATCCGTTGAACTAAAAGATATGAGTTCTTTCTCTAAAACCTTTTCTTATCGCATAGAAGTGAAAAATAAAATCCCACATGAAATGTCGTCTCCGAAATTTTACCCACGCTGCTCAAAAATCCCCTAGTTTGGGAGTAAATACTCCAAATAGTCACCCTGTCATCCCTTGTAGCATTCTTCTGTGAATTTGCAATCGAAGCAATATGCAATACTCTACGTTCTTCAAGATTTTAGAACAATTGAGTCGTTCCATTCCAAAAGTCTTCTTATCCAGTTTACTCAATTTTTGGTAAATGAAGAAAATCGTTTTTTGAACATACTAATTACACTATCGGTGCATATATTTTTTAGGTATTGATAAGGTGATAGCAACCGTAACGGTGTTTTTCTTTTAAATAAATCTGATACAAATAACAACAATTTTAACTTTTTAGTTTGGATTTGGCGAGTTTTGATGTTCAGTAGTGGATAAAGCAAGTTTTGATGCAAACAAATCGTCACATGAAGGCATATAGAAAGAAACAAATGATTTAATCTAAACTCAAGACTTCTTTCATTTAACACAAAAAGTAAGGTTGTTCTCAAATAGCAGAAAGCAAACTAAAACTTTTCTACATCCATTGTGGTAAAATATGAGTCTCCATAATGTTGTTAATAATATTTTCACTTTTACTAATAATACCCACTATACTGATTTTGTTCGAAACAAGATAATAAAACGTGATATTTATGATACACACTAAAACACGCAACACCGGCTACACGTCTGCCAACCATTCAAAGCGCTGTGATTGCTCAGTGGGGTAAGGGAACTTTTGGCGCGACATTCTGAATGGACTAGGCGTAATTTGGAGCGATTCTCAATTTTCTCCTTCGATTTGCTATTTATTGGTTTTCATAAAAAGTGGGTAAGACGACTTTTGAAATGGAACAACTCAATTGTTGGTAATTAGGAAGTTAGTCAACAAACAAGCAAAAAGTTGCAGAAATTAAATTAAACATTAAAATAATCTAAATATCTACATTGGCATACATTTATCTTTTTCTTTACCCGACGATACCTATATACCGTAAACGACTGATGGCCACTACAATTTCCTCCAAGATAAGACAAACACGACGCTCCACTGGAATCCTTTATGCCCTCATTACCAGCCTTTGTTTCCGCATAATTATCAAATCAATTATGCTTTTTGCTATCGGTATCATTTTACACTGGCTAACAGAAAGTAACGTTAAATCTGCAATTAAAAGCGTCGTTCTGATTCTCTATAAAAAAATGCCACTTCGAGACAGAAAAACTGCGGCTTAGCCATAAAAGTGCCGCCAGGATTTGCGCAAGTGCAAGATATCTCCGGTACTGCTAGTACTACTGCTTACGATGTCTCCGACACAGGTAGTAACAGCTCAGATTGAATATATTTACGAGAAAAAGCAAATGCTGAATAATAATGGAACGCTTGTTTTTCTATGGTCTTTTTCAATTACATTCTTCTCGAGGATTGTTCATTCGACGCACGTCGGCTTTTTGCGGGAGCGTGCTATCTACCGGTAAGGCGACTGCGTTAATTTTCTTATACAGCATAATATGCTTCTAGCATATAATTGAGTAGAATGCAATAACGGTTGGACAAAAAGGTTCGTAGGCTATAAGGGTCTAAGCATGGCCGCCTTTACTCACTAGGCCGGAGCATTGAAATATGGCAACACTGTTCGCGGGCCGAGCTTTTATTTGTTGTTGTCATTAGTGTACTCTTTCAGAGCAAAAAATATGGTTGGAAGGTGATTATTAATGTATTTCTAATTATTTACCCGCACAAACGAAACTATAAAGATAAAAAGATGCCTGCAAAGTGCAATTGGGGCTTCCAAATAAGGACATACCAACATAACTTTCCAGAGTAACAAGGAAGAGTGGAAGGTGATTTTTAATGGGTTTCTACTGATTTACCTGCACAAATGAAACTATAAAGATAAAAAGATGCCTGCAAAGTGTGTAGTACCAGGTTGCAATAGCAATTGGGGCTACCAAACAAGGATTTACCAACATAACCTTCCAGAGTAACAACGAAGAGTGGAAGGTGATTTTTAATGGGTTTCTACTGATTTACCTGCAGAAATGAAACTATAAAGATAAAACGATGCCTGCAAAGTGTGTAGTACCAGATTGCACTAGCAATTGTGCGTCCAATAAGGGACATAAATAGAAGTGGGTGAAAGGTATTCCTCGGAAGGGCTGGTTATATTTATAAGGATAAAGACAATAATTTACAAACATTTCAAAGGATAAGACCTATTTTAAACCACAATGTGGTACCTACAATGTTTTCTGGACCTCCCAAATATCACAGAAAAAGACAGTTAATAGAACTCATCTGGGCATGCCAACGAGGGCATGCATCTGGGCATACCTACGAAGAGCTTTGATAGTGAAAGGGAATCAAGACCGGCAAGAATGGCTTCACAGTGACCTAATAGTGAATTTTTGTAGCTCAAGTGACAATTTACAAAGTAAATTGAGTGTTCATTTAAGTGGAAGTGGAAGTGGCAGAAGGAAACAGGTTGCGTTTATTTTTATTTTGTAGTGTCTGACTGTGATGAAGCAGACATCAGATGTAAGTGGTATTAGTAGTAGTAGTTCTAAAAAGTATTTTTCTTAATTTATTAACCCAAATGAACTCTAATACATATAAAATGTATTAATTATTCTGAAACCATAGGCCACCTATTTGACAGCTAAGCCACGTTGCCACATCTAAGGCTCCGGCCTAGTGTAGAGTCGGCTATGGACTAAGGCAGCTATTCTCAACCGCTGGTCCGGTGGACCATTAGTGGTCCGCGGAGAAGTTTTACTCGTCCGCGGACATTTCCCCTATCCACGAAAAAAATTTACTTAATTTAGTCCTACGTAATTTATGATTAGTACCTAAGAGTACGACACTGTTTGTGTATTATCTTTTCATAGTTGTCTTTCAATGATAATCCCTTAACTGGTAACGTGCCGTCTGTGAGACTGCAAGCAATCTTAGATTCGATCCTACAACAAAACCTTACTGCATTTCTGGTAAATGACCTCATCTAATCTATCTGCCGTTGGTATCCCTTTTATATCCCGTTTATCAATAAGTTTGCGTAAACAACATTCCAGATGTGCTTAGTTGTTAGTTCGGTTCAGTCTGCGAGACGGAACGTTACGGTTTACGTTATGATTTTTGTCAACTGGTAGTCATGGCAGGTCCGTCATTTTTTACCAAAATATTTTAATAGGTGCACTGCTTTACTTATTATCAATCAAAAAATATATAGATTTGAGTGTGGTCAAAGTTTTTTTTATTATCTTGGTCCTACAAATTTCTGCTGCCAATTTGTGTTCTAGTTAATAATTATCATAATTTTTTTTCTTTGCATCACATGTTCTGCTATTTTGTACAAAATTATTATTAAAGGATATATACCCAACAAATCTTCATGAATTTTTTCCAAAAAATAATTAGGAGAGTTTGATTTTTTAAGCTTCAAAGAGGTTTCAGTCTCACAGACTGCACGTTACCAGTTATGCCCCGAATTTGCACGCTACCGGTTAAGCGTTGCGGACCACTGTATAGTAAAGCCCAGAGATATACCATTTGTTTACAAAGTGAGGATCTCCGCAAAAAGTGCCGACAGAGAAAGGAAACGGGGTCGGACTGGGCGTTCGAATTCGATGGAGTGGGCAACAACGAAAATGTTCGTTCCATCCAATAAAGTGCTCATACATCAGTTAGTTGAACAAGATGTTTGAAACTTTATTATCTGTTGATAAATATATGGTAGAGACATTTCAATATAACCGTATAGACCATATGGTAAATTATTCCTTTCTACACTCAATTTTAATGTTCGATTCGTTGTTTTAGTTGTCCCCAAATTAATTCTATAGGACTTTAAAAGTCAAAAATAGGGAGGCAACCTTAAGACATCATGACCATACTTTTTAGCTATGCTTTCTATGACATATTGTTTCTCAAACTGTTCAGTGTGGAGGACTTTCAATAATTCAGTTTTTTTTGTAAGTTTCTTCAAAGTAGAAATCCTGTTTTATGAGAAAATCTTGTATTTCCGCCTTCGATAACGCTGAATTCGGAATTTTGTACCTTTGTCTGGAGTGATAGCTTGCGTTGTCTATTACGATGACGCCAAATGGCTTTAAATTGGGTGTATACTCAAACCATTGCTCAAATATTCCCGAGTCCATGTTTTGTGGTAGTCTATATTGCAGTCTTCAATTTTCTTTCCGCATAATTTGAGTGCGTTTTCGACCTAGCCCTCAGATGATCCGCAGTGTAAGATAAGTATACGCGGTATCATGGGGATCATACCAGGTCTCGTCAAGGTAGTACACTGATCTCCCCTGCTCGTTCCGGTATTGCTCTCAAGTAATCGTGCCGCCATTCCACAATCCTTGCACTTTCCATTATAGCCATTCGTTTGTTCACAGTTCTGTACCTAAACCCAATATTCCTAATCCATCGCTGCAATGTACTACTTGGATACTGTTACCCCATTCTAGCCAATTGTCTTTGAACGGATTCGATTGTGGGTAGTTCATTAATTTTGTACTTTTCGTACACAATATTCCTCAATAATTTTGTGATCGTGGGATCTAGTTCTTTTGAAACACCAGCATCAAACCTACGCTTCATCTTTTGTGGCCCATTTCTCAAAATTTCACATACTGTTGTATATGGAACGTCTGTTAGAATTGACGTCTTTTTGATCATACTCTCCTTATTTTCATTCTCCGGATCCTTCGTTAGTTCATTATCATTTAGTACTATTTGTTTTGCATCTGCGCTAAGATGTGACCTTTTGTGAGGTTTTAATTGGTCTACCTCCACCTCCCTCTGTTCAAATTCATTATCAGTGTCCGTACTATAGTCACTACTTTCACCACCGTAATGACAAACCGCCGACGTAGCTTCACTGCTGCAGGGTAATTCACATCGCTGTGAAATCCCATTATCTTCCCAAGGCCGAAACATACTCTAGCTGTCACACTTCCAAAAAAAACGTCCGATTCAGACAGAAAAGTAACGCACAAAAGTAAAAGCAGATTGGCGTTGCTATCAATAACGGTAGCAATACCTGCCTAAACAATTTGACTAAGTCCGGTCCTCTTCATCGATGGAGTCGCTAATAATCCTAAAATGTGTCGGTCTTATCATAGTTCAGTCAAAATATACATCGTGAACGTCATCCGACAAATTTACGTTCAAATACAACTTAGTGTTTCATTTTCACCATTCTAAAAGGTTACGTTATGTTAGAAAATTGGTTAGAAGCACATTCCATGAATTGGTTACGAGTACGAAAGTAAAATAATGGTAACCATTGAATATTATTAAAACTGTATCTATTCCAAATGATGAACTGTACTAAGAGATGGAATGCAGTTTTTATATAGCGCAAAACGTACACAAATGGTATATCTCTGGGCTCTACTATACCTGGACGCGCATACTCGTATAGATGAAATCAATATGGGATTTTTTACGGATATAATATTCTCACATTATTACTGTAGGCAAATGTTAATAAAAATGTTACAACTAACTTACGTAGTAATTCTTTATAAATACCTAGTAAAAAGTTGTTGTTAAGAAAATACCACTGGTCCGCAATTTTTTGTAACAGATCTACTGGTCCGCGGGCCAAAAAAAGGTTGAGAACCGCTGGTCTAAGGCATAGCGCGCGAAATTGAGAATCAAAAGGAATGACGTATTTCCGTGTTAGCGAGGAGGCGTGGCCGCCTGTTCCCTTTCTCCAGTGTGTGTGTCTAAGATAAGGGGAGATAGTCCAAAAATCCAAAGGTAAAGTCAAAAGGTCCAAAGGTCACCATAACAATGAATTTCGCATTTCCAAGCTCCCGACGTTACCTTTAAACGTACAGTAATGATTCAAAAAGCAAATTGAAGAAGAAAGCTTGCGCTTTGTCGCCTATTTGGCCTTTTTTTGATATCGTGTTTGGTTGTTAAATTACAACATTTGAAGAATGTATGATTTTGCATTGCGAATTTTTTTTCACACTAAAAATTTTTTGAGAAAATCGCAAATAGTTGTCATTCTCTCGAAAAGTGACATCTGATTTCTGCTTAATAAAAGGTAGCTTGTGATTGCTGTCGAGGGTCTTACAATAATGATAATATATAAAAATAATAACTTTACTGTTTCCATCAGACTATAAAATAATAGTATAGGAATCGCCGCGATGTAATATATAACAAACAATGGTCTGTCTGTCTGTCTGTCGGTCTGTCTGTCTGTCTGTTGGCGTTTTTCTAGCCTCCTAATCTCAGGAACCGCTACATAGATTTTGATGAAATTTGGGTGGCAATATGGTGTGGGGTCGTAGTAGGTAATGTTGCTACAATTTTGAAAATCGGTGCATGGGCGGAGTAATTAGCAAAAAAGGAAAAATTTCAAATATGCGTCAAACTTCGTTTTTGGGCGTTTTAGGGGTTCCTGATCATTTTCTACTTTTTTTTGGGTGGGGGTGAAATTGGGGTAGTTGAGGAGTAGGGGGCTGTAAAGCTGAAAAATTTGTTGTACCCATAATAGGTTGTCTACTGACCTGAGAGAGAAAGACCTAGCGGTAAATTACACTTTTTAGGTCCATCCGAGCATTGCCTTGTGTATTACAGGAACCAAGGGACTTGGAGAAGTTTCCGATGTATATGTACATACGAGTATTGCTTTAGATCGTTCTGTATTTTATAGTGTTGAAATTACTGAACTGTTAATAAAATTTCGGCACAGCATTACTACTTTGGTGAGGATGGAAAACGCATCTGATTTTTAGAAATCGTTTCAGTGGCGGCGCAACAATATTAAAAAAACTAAAAATATGAAAAGAACTCAGACTTCGTTTTTAGGCGTTTTAGGGGTTCCTGATCATTTTCTACTTTTTTTTGGGGTGGGGGTGAAATTAGGGTGGTTGGGGGGTGGGGGGTTGTAAATCTGAAAAATTTATTGTACTCATAATAGGCTGTCTACTGGTCTGAGAGAGATAGACCTAGCGGCATAATACACTTTTTTAGGTTCATCCGAACATTGCCTTGCCGATTACAGAAACCAAGGGACTTGAACTTTCTGATGCATACAAAATACATACGAGTATTATTTTGGATCGTTTTGTATTGTGTTACGTGGAAACTTCTGAATTGACTTTAATTACATTTTGACACAGATTTATTACCGCGACGAGTATGGAAGGCGCGTAGGGTTCTTAGAAATCATTCCAGTGGCAGCGCGGCAATAATAAAAAAACTAGAAATATAAAAAACACCGCAAACTTCGTTTTAGACGTTTTAGGGGTTCCTAATCATTTTAAACATTTCTTGGTTGGGGGTGGAATTGGGGTGGTTCGGGGGTGGGGGTTTGTAAAACTCAAACATTTGTTGTATTCATGATATATTGTCCATTGACCTGTGAACGAAGCACCTAGTAGAATGAAACACTTTTTTGCGGGCGGATTGGCGATAATTTAGTTGCAAGGGGATTTTAGACTATAGCTTCATGCAATGGAAAATAATAAAATGGTATAATCATTATGTGTGGGAAGTACTGAGTCAATCAACTTGACTCCTTTTTTTTAGAATTAGAATTCGAATATGTCGAACAGAAGACCCTGATTGTCACAGGCGAGTGCCTGGCATGCAAAACAGGAGATTCGAAGTGCATAAATCCGCGACGCAGATAAAAAGCAAGGAGCAGCAGGCTGTTAGGCTGTCGGTCGGTCGGTCGGTGGATCGTGCGACCTCCGCAAGAAATACCTGAATGGGTCTTAGAGGAAACGTACGAGGGAGATAAAATTATATAGCGCCTATTAATATGGTATTTAGAATGGGGGATACGATGTCTCGGCCTCGGCCGTTCTGCCGCCGCTGCCGCCGTTTTTGATACTGGAAAACCTGTCCCGACTGGCTGCGCCTTATCAACAAGGAGCCGGTACTGCTCGGCTCTAAGTACCGATCGGTAATGGGGAACAGAGTTGATATTTCAGGCCGGTCGTTTTACTGCACAGATCAGAATATACTGGGTGTTGGGAAAAGTCCTTCCGATATTCTGGGATCTGATTAAAAAATGTGAGGCTAATGACCAAAGCAGGCGAAGCCGTTGACACAGACATAAAAAAACTAATGTACTATATAAAAACAATTCATTAATTCATGTTTTAAACAAGTGTAGCTCAAACACGATTAAAATCAAAATATTAAAGTATTAGGAAGATTCATTGTGAGATTGTTTTGGAAATTCTTCCTAAGGCAACTTAGTAGCCCTAGGAGCCATTCAACAAAGCTATCCCCCTTAATAAGGCAGCCTTAAAGCTTATTGTATAATCACTCCTATTATCTATCCTGTTCAACGGGGTGCTGAACCTGCAACTGCCAATTGGAGCGAAAACATTAGCCTACGCGGACGACCTGGCGGTGGTAGTCGAAGCCCACCAAGAACAACAGCTAGAGAACATCACGAACGAAGCACTGGCCAGAATTGCCATCTGGATGCAAGAAAACAAGCTTCGCTTAGCTCCGGAAAAGACAGAAGCAATAATCCTGAAAGGCCCTCACAAAAGACATCCAGACTGGAAGCTAAATCTACTAAAAGTAAAAATTACTCCAGTCAGGCAGTTAAGATATCTGGGTGTAATTTTAGACGACAGGAGGACTTTCGGCCCCCACATCAAACATGTGACGGAGAAGGTGCAGAGAAAGTTGGCGATTCTAACCTGGATTCTGCCAAACGTAGGAGGTCCTAGCAGCGCCAAGAGAGCGGTACTGAGGTGATACACTCCATAGCGCCAATTTGGGTAGGATGCCTGAGAACTCAGAAAGAGGAGAACATGTTAGCCGCTGTACAACGGAAGGCACCAAGAAAATGAATATAACGCAGTCCAGCTTATGTGGCTACTGCGGGGCCTAGGATAATCCAGAACATACAGTAGTAATCTGTAAGAGATGGGAAACACCGAGAATGGAGCTACAGGTGCAAATAAACAGCGGGAATAATGTGAGAAGCATAATTGGAGAGATGATGGCCAGCAAATGGAAATGGTGCAAAATAAAAACTTTTATTGGCCATGTCATGAAAACGAAGAGGGACGAAGGAAGGCTGCAGTAACCCCGAACTCCTAATCCCCATGACCAACTGGGGGACGGGAGACGTAGGGCCACAGGAAAAAAGAAATTACGGCGAAGATGGAGGACTGAAGAGAAGACAGCCTGTTGCCTCGACGATATGTCACTACCCGTGATGCTTCCAAGGCAACAGGCGGTTCGCCGGAGCCACTTGGTCTATGCGTGCACATTCCAACGCTCCCTTAAAAAAAAAACAAGAAAAAACTCCTATTATCTAAACTGGGCACCCACTCCATATCAACGGTTGTCAAGATTTGAAGATAAAATTCTGTAATTAAAAAAGTAGCTATAGTATGCTTATAAAGTCATGCTGGGAGCTCCAAAACGCTGCTGAAAACCTTGCGCAATTAGGGGGCCTGGATACAGTCATTTATACATTATGTATTTGCCATGTAAAGCACGGATTTCCGAGTACACACACAATTCACTTGTTTTTCAGACTGCTTATATAGTATTTCAGAAAGTGGTAGTTAAGACCGTAATGGATGACATCTCAGAGAAATTTTTTCAAAAAAGTTTTTTAGTGTACCAAAAAACTCTCAATCCAAAATCATACATTCTGCAAATATCTATTATGGTACGCGCACATAAATCGGCATCGGACGGACGGTACGGATCGGAAAAACTTACTTTCTATTAAATCTAATGGACCATCGCACATACGTCGGGACGGTAGGCATCGAATTTTCAGAATCCAGCGAAAATGTAGCAACTAGAAATAAAGCCGGCCGATGCGTGCCGTGCGTGCCGATACCGACGTATGTGCGATGCTGATCGGCGATTGCCGAGGCACCGTCGGCATTTTCTATCTACCTGTACTGCCTACAGACAGTATTATATACCGATTTGTAGCGACATTTTGAAAAATTCAGTTACTATCTTTTTTCGCCACTAATTACTGCTTGTCTATTCTTCTTTTCGGTTTTGCCCAAACTGTCTTGTATTGGTGTCGAGACCACAGGATGATTAGTTGTAGGGATGCTAACACTACTTCGATACTTGAAATGTATCAATACTTCTGCACTAATATCGAATATTTTTGTCTTAGATACTTTTTGAGCGATTCCAAGCTGGTATCGCTACTTTTGTAGCGGTATCGGTATCGAAAATAATTATGAACCAAATTACGAACCAAACGCGCCTCCATCTAACCTAACATCAATTGAACCCCCCCCCCCCCCCACGAATAAAGTTATACACAGGCTGATCTATACGTTATTTTTGTGGGGCGACAACGTAGCGACATTCAAGGCGGCTCAGTAGCGAATTATTTGAATCTGATCTGCCTGGCAACACTGCATGCAGATCATTTGCATAATTTGAAACTGATTTCCAATTCTTCCGACGATTCCGATCAGATATGATCAAAAATCCGTATCGTACAACAACAAAACAAGGCCACCGAGGTGTCATAGCGCAAACTTTGTTCTTCAGTTTGCTTTTTGGCGACCTTTGAACCTTAACTTTGGACCTATTGGCCTTACCTTTGGTTTTTTGCACTTACCTTCCCTCATTTTAGACTCATACTGGCGAAAGGGAACAGGTGTCTACACCTCCTCGATAACACGAGAATACGTACTTTCTAGGATTCTCAATTTCGCGCGCTATACCCTAGACCCTTAAGCTATCTAAGATACCAAGAATTAACGAAAATACGGTACTGAAGGAGATGACTGAACTTTGGCATATTTCGAACTAGGACTAATATGTATTTGTATTGTTAACAAATGAATATTTTGATTGATATTGACTGATAGCAGCAGTCTATATCCGCATATTAGTTTGTACAGTTTCCCTACTGGTCCAGTTAAAATCTTTTGATTTTAGCCTAAGCCCGAAGAGTTGTTGTCTCGTGTGATCTAGCGCTGCGTACTCACAGAGCACATGGAAGCCTGAGTCTGTCACTCTACAAATGAGAAAATTTTAAATAAAAGCTGTAGTTATACCTAAAAGTCCTGAATGTTTCTAAAATTTTGTAAATGGTAAAATTTTTGTAAATATTGAAAATTTCTAAAATTTTTAGAATTCTGAAAATAGAAAATTTTGAAAATTTCCATAATATTGAAAATCATCAAGCTTGCAATATTTTAGAAGTTATTATGAAAATTTAATATTTAAGTAATTATGTTAACTTCCAAAATATCTACAAAATACAACGCGAATATGCTGTCATTTAGATCGATATGTGTATCTATTTCTCCAGCACTATAACTGATCGTCTTCTTGGCAATCTAGACGCAGATATTTTGTTGGGTTTTTATTGACTCGTTGCTTTTGTTGTGTAGTGCGAAGACTGCTTCTTTTTTGGATTGTCTTAACGAAGATAAATTGTACCCAGGTACAATACCAAAGACGCTGATAAAAGAACTAGTACACCAGATAAAGCACTGGCACTGAAAATCGAGCTACACAAAACAAGATCTGGCAGAAATATGTTCCGACGATCTCAACAGCTGCTAGGAAAGAATCCTGGCTACCTATTCAGAACTAGAAAGTACTTCTTAATACTATCCAACTTTCTTATGATATATGCAGCTCAAATAAGATATATGAGGAGGTACTGTTCCTAACTGCCTGTCTATAGATACTTTTAAATTGATTAATCGGTGAAGCGGCCTCAACGCGTCACCTCCAGCCACTTTTTTCTCAGGCGTGCGGTTGGTTACCTTCCACATTTTTGAGCCCTGCTATGTTCAACGTTTTGATAGGGGTCCTCACAGGCCAATGCCGACTGAGCAAACATTTATCACTCATTAAAGTGGTAAAGCATCCAATCTACAAGGAGAAGTTCTCCAGGAGGCCATAACAGTTTTAAGTGTTGGTTCTGTGGGTTTGACGAAAAGGGCAGAAGGAAGACTACTTGCCTTGCTTAGCCTTTCTATCACTAACGCCTAGTTAATCTGTCAGCATCGTAATTCGGGAAAACTAAGCGGTCTCCTGGATTTTGTAATATCTCCTGCAGTAGAGCTATGTTTACCTATTCATCCAAAATAGCTTGGTAAAATTCCTATCTTCTAAGGATGCCCTTTGAAATCCAAAATAATTCCAAAAGTTACTAGGCAACCCAAAAACACAAGGTTGACAGACTCGATAGGTTGCTTGTGACAACTGTTGTTAGACAAAGCTTATTATAATTTGAGCGAATTTTTGAATGACCAGCTGGAAATAAGCAGCATAAAATAAGCTTTAAATTATTCTTGTATTTTTTAAACTTGTTTATATACGTATATATGTATGTGTGTTGATATGTGTGTGTGTATACATATACTTTAATTTTGTTTTTTTTTTCGTTGAATTTATATTTACAAATTAACTTAACAAATTTATTTTTACTTTTATTATTAATTTATTGTAGACCTATGTTATGTCACTTAATGTGATCTAAAAGACCAATAAATTTCTATTCTATTCTAAGGCATCCCTCTGACAGGAGGTTCTATTTCAACACTTGTGTTGAGAACTCTACAGCAATCAAAGTCAACGATAGTCTTTGGTTCTGCGTTACAGTTCGAAATGTATGTTATGAACATGAGGCTGTCAGACGGAATATGAGCCAATTCATCTTCTGACATGATTCATTTAAATTTGCTCACCCACAATATTAACAGCTTGTTTCCGTCTTGAAACTAACACCCACATCATCGGGAAGTTATTTTTCACAGACAATAGGAGTTCCTCTGCCTATAGGCCAGTCAACCAATAAGAAAGAAATTAGATTCATCATAATGGTGTATGTAAAAATTGTCTGAATGAAGAAGAAGCATCTTAGCTGGAAGAATCATCACGCACCAGCACATAATAGGTAATTTTATTTGAACGTAGAAGGAAAATTAGTTAATTGTATCAGTTAGTACTCACAATGTAACTTTAGAAACCTTGTGGATTTTCTCAGCTAACGGTCTGCCAATTTATATAAAGCATTCGATAGAATTTCAAAAAAACAGTTTCTATGTATAACATGCAAAAATTTTGTTAGAAGCAGAAGATTAGAGTGCACTGAATGTATTACAGTAGCGTAGAAATCTAATTAAATGTCAAAATTTTATGGAATCTGTAATTCTAAGCAAATCCCTTATACAAGGTATAACCTTCAAGGTGGCCATTTGTATCTACTGTAGTGTGTTACAGATTAATAATAATAAAAATAATAATGTTTTTTTTCTTATTATAAAGAAAAACAATAAAGGTGGTAAAAGTCAAAACGTTATATTATTTCGACTGTTTTAATCCAGTGTCTACTAAAAATTGTATAGACAATGGAACTTCGAAGTAGGCCTTTTGAACCATCTGTTTGTCTTCAAATTGAATTGTTTATTTATTTATTCATTTTTATTCCCACCTGACTGCTCTGGAAGTATCGGAATGTAGTCGAGCTACAAATTTAAATTACAAATTACAAAAACACACAATGAATACACAATTCTGAAAAAAAATATCCAAATCACAATTTCCTGCGAACAGTACTCCTCTAAGGAATAGAAAAGTCCATTTAGCACTAATGTCTTAATCTTTTTTTGAAAACCGTCACACAAAACTTATTTCTTTGTCGTGGTCAAGAAGTTTTTTATAGATTGAAACCTGTGGGTCTCCAGATGACATTTTTAACCTGAGTTATCAAGGTTTAGATTTTGCCTCAGGCCGTATGATGATATCAAATTCCTGTTTATTTTAAAACTATCAGAATGACATTTAACACCTACAAGACATCTAAAAATATAGAATGTCATGACTTCCACCTAAGTAGTGATTTGAAAGAATGCAGCCCATATTGTTCTAAGGACCTTGTTCTGCAAAACAAGTGCTTTGATCCGTTCTGAGTTTCCCATGCAAACAAGACACACTAAACGTAGGCGAAATAATAGGGTAAAGTCCGGTATATTGTACCAGTCGTTAAATTGTACCACCTCAATATTTATTAAATTGTAAGCCTCTAGCGTCATCTAGTTTGCTCTTTTCATACCTCTTGTTGCCAAAACATTAGTTACCAGGACGCGTAAACGGCGGTCTCTCGTGAAACTTAAAATTTGTGTTTTTCTGAAAAACAACTTTACGCAGTAAGTATCATACAACTTTAGATAAGCCTTTGTATCCGAATGATCAGTTTTTGTTAGTTGGGGTGGCATTCTTCGTAATTATTCGATATTTAGAAACAGTTTAGGCGGTTTATATTTACCCTAACGTCACTTTTTTAAAAGAAATTAACCAATTTGTGTCACTAATATCGGTTTGCTAATTTGGACCACCACCTAGTTTGTTAAATCGTACCGCTACAATCTACCAAATTCCAGTATTTTTTTCAGTCATGCCTCGCAAGGGTAAAAAATACTGCCAATGGTCATCAGAACAAGATATGAAGGTAGCAATAAGAAACTATAAAACTGGAAATTTTGTTGCAAATTGGGTGCATGAAAGCTGTGCTTCGTTTCCCAGTCGATTGGACTATATTTGTGACTTTTGTGTTTGAGTTAAGTAAGTATTGAGTATTAGTTATTTGCTACGACAATATTTTGTTCTACCCAATGGGTTCCTAATTTGTGATTTATGTGTTTAAGTTTTACAAATAAAAAGTGTAATTCATTGCAATGTATTGTATTATAAATCAGTTGTTCTATCAACAACGATCATCTAATGCATTTTGCCATGGTACAATTTATCGAACCGGGTGGTACAATTTAACGAACCAGATGGGTAGACTGTACCGTTTGCAACATTTTAAAAAAATATTTATTATTTCAAACTGTCAGTCTTTATGTAACTTTTCTATTATCCAATTTGATAGGAATATGCTAAGTAACTGTAATTGATAGTTTTGTTGAATTCAAATCAAGTTAATAGCGAGATATTTGATAAAGTGTGCAATGTGGTACAATTTACCCGACTTTACCCTAAGTACGTTTTTAAAATATTGAGATGGACATGATTGCGCAACTGCCATAGAGCTTAGCGAGTTTTTGCTAGTCTTACAATGATAATATCAATGTGTTTACTAAAAGTAAGGACATAAAAAATTTGTAAAATCTTCGCCCCACCGCACCGGTCAATGGGATCAAACAGGGTCCATCCTAAGTTCTTTGCGAACTTTGACATGCACCGGACTATGCTCCCCGGTCTTCCTTTCTGGCCTACATTTGGATAGGAGTTCCTGCTTTCACTCAGGGCAGGACAATCGAAGATAACATGCTTAGCAGTTTCCTCGAGGGTCCCCTCAGCATCCTCTTAGATTGGACATTTTCCACTACTCTATCCCAGAGCTCCTGGTGCTCATTTGACAACCATCTAGTGACAGCTGCCCCTACCATGTTGCATGATATACCACATGTTCTGACCCGATGAGAGGGAGTTCTGAACCTTCCTTGGCACACCTGTCGGACCTCTCATTACCACCAAAGTTTACAGAATACATATAAGTTGGATCACTCTCCGTCGGCACCTTGAAGATCTCACATCAAAGCGATGCCGCGGCCGCACGCGCCAGTTAGTTTTTGCGTTGGTTTTTGCTCAAGTACGAGGGTCTTTTAGCGGGGACTTGATAACGCCTGGGTTGTACGTCTGTACGAGGGTCATTGAAAAACTATGTATTGACGGCCGATTTAGACATACAAATACAAATATAACGTTTATTTTGCGAATACACTATACATGGATAACATAAATAAAGCCTAGTAAAACTATTACTAATGAATCTCAAATGATTTCACATATTGTAGCTATTTCATAGATAAGTATAAACTGATGTTCAAAGGTTCAAAGGTGCTGCAGTATTTCTACCTTAATTTTTTGCTTATTTGGCTTATTTTTGAGATCACAGTTTACGAATTTTATGGTATAGTATATACGAACTCGTATGTACAATTTTAAAAGATAATCATGTGGAAATGCTTTACATGGATGTGAACAAATTATTTTTGACATTTTGCTTTTCAGTGTCATTCCAATTGCTACTGTAGAAACTAAATTGTTAATGTTATCAATAAAAATATTTTCGAGCTCTAAAACATAATTTACAATGTCCCTGGGTGATATGGTAGACCACCGAATAAATATTTTTTCTCACTATACGCTTTTAGCGTGATACAATCCTTTAAGTACCTGTAGCTCTTAAACTAATCACTTTCTACCCCAAGTGTGCTAGTTTGTTGGAACTGTTTTATCGGGAGCAACACAGGCACAAATATACAGGGTGTCCCATTAATAATTTTACATGACCAAAATTATAAATTCTCTGCTACCACCCAGTTCCGACATATTTCTTATCTTAATCGTCGTGGGATACCCTGTATTTATGTCCCTTACATTTCAAGGTTTACCACAAAATAAAGATGGATCTGATTGTCATTCCTCCATCCGTTAATAAATTTAAATTGATTGGTAATATCTTTTCTCGCGAAATTGATTACTCTCAAACTTCTAAGAAGATTATCCATTTGCTGCAAACAAATCCGAGATAACAACATCCGATATTTTTGAGACACTGTATAGACTTCGCGTTAAACATGTTCAACCTCTACTTTGCGCCGCTCCGTATCTCTCGGCTGACGTCCGTACACTGCTACCGGTGTATCGGGGGGATGGGGCAAGGGGCAGGCCGTTTTGATATTTTTGCGGAGTGATCCAACTTATACAGGGTGTAACTTTTAAGGATGTCCACACCTATATTACCGTGTAGATTTTGCTGAGCTGATCATTTTTCAATAAGCAACATGGGTCCGGAAACGAGCCGTTTCGGAGATAGCGCTACCGGAAGTAGTCCTTTCTGACGCCTGAAGTTAGAGGCAATTAGTTCGACGCCTTGCGGCCAGTAGCGTGGCCGGCGCGGTCTCCGGATCTCAATCCCCTGGATTTTTTCCTGTGGGGTCACCTGGAAGCACTTGCCTACCAAGGGGGTGCACACAGCAGACGAGCTGATTGCACGCATCATTGCAGCAGCAGGAGACGTCAGGGAGCAGCCACAGGTAATCCACGCTGCCACTGCATCGAGCCAGATTGTGCGAGCAAGAAGGCGATGGCCACGTGGAGCCTCTCCTTCACTGATTTTTGACTGACCTCGGTGTTTTTTGTTGTTGTTTTTTTGCAATGTTTTTTTTGTTTTGTTTGTTTGGTTTACTTTTGACATTTTGGCCATGACGATTAAATGTTGACAAGCCGAATCTGTCTTAGCAACTGATTCGTAACCCCCTCTCTCCTCTGCCAATTACGAGGCGTTGAATGAATTGCCTAACTTCAAGCGTCAGCAAGGATAACTTTCGGTAGCGTTATCTCCGTAACGGTTCGTTTTTGGACCCATGTTGCTTATCGAAAAATGATCAGCTTAGCGAGATCTACATAGTGGTATAGGTGTGGACATCCTTAAAAGTTACACCCTGTATGTATTCCGTAAACTTTGTTACCATCCACTCCTATGTGACTAGGAACCCAAGATACTAGCTAACATTTATATTAGTGAGCTGAATAAGATAATTTTGATGTTACTGATATTGCTTTAGAGGAATAATTGTCCATTGAAGGTCTCTATAACGACCTAGCTATTGCAAGCTGTCCGTGTCGGTTTGAGCCGCGTCTGGCTAGCGAGCGAGCGTTTGCGTGACCGCCTCATCCTGGGTGGCTGTGACGGAACAGTTGTCGCGCGCCCACGCCTCGCGATGCTCACATGTCTCCCGCTATCCTAAACACATCTCGGCTCACGCGATCGCCGATTTTACATCCAGCATCACCACACCGCCGTGGACACTCACATTGTTCCCTCTCAACAATTAAACCTCTTATCGGCCTGCGGACAAATCGCGTGTTACGGTGGACCACGCCGGTAGTACTGTCACTTCCAAGCAGCTACAGGGTCGTTCCTCATTGTTAGCAGTGGCCTCTTGAAATGTGGACCTTTTTTCCTCTCAACTGGGGTGGAGGTGAAAATTCCATTTACAGCTCTTTGGCTCTATCGCGTCATGGTGGTGTGGGGGTCTTACCCTATTCCGAGGATTCGAATACCCACTAAAAAACACCTCCAATCCTCCCTCATTGCATTTAGTTCCTTGTGCATCTACCACAAAGCATGGCATCCGAGGAAACTGCTAGTTTTATCTTTTTCTATATAGGGTGTCCCAGAATTCCTTGACACGGGATATTTTCGTAACGAAAAACGGTTCAAGCAAGAACTGAGTGGTACTTTTGAAGGTAGTATAGGGTCTATCATACCATGCATTCCAAACATTTTTTTTGTACGTCAAACCCCTAAAACTCACCCCCAACTTTTTTTTTTCAAATAGCACCCCATAGGTTTTCCTACATAAGTTATATCCCCCATTTTATTTAAAATCATGTGGTACCTTTAATTTTTATATGCCAAACTTATTTTTTCCGTAAAATCATAAGCATAAGACAAAATGAAATGATAATTTTGTTTGACCCCATGATATTTTTGTAACAAAAACAGATAAAAAAGAAAAGTAGGTGTTTTTTAAGGGACCTATCGTTCCTTGCTTATGAACCATTTTTTTCTTACTTAAAACCCTGGAATCCACCCCCTAGTTTGTTTCTTTCAAATTTCAATCCACAATTCTGACTGGAAAAATGAATTCTTTACTTGAATTCAATTATCGTAGTGCCTTAGTTTTTATGCCCCTACTGCAATTTATCGTTAATTTTTTTCGTTTAATCCATCAAATCGTAAGCACAATTTAATTAAAACACATGTATGGAAAATATTTATGAATCAACTAATAAAAAAAAATGTGACAACAAAACTAAGTGCAAAAACGTGAAAAAGTTTTATGGTTACATCGGGCCGCGCCAACCCCGTGTGCAGGGTGTGCCCGCACACGGGCGCCAAAATCAACGATAAATTGCAGTAGGGGCATAAAAAGTAAGGCACTACGATAATTAAATTCAAGTAAAGAATTTATTTTTCCAGGCAAAATTGTGGATTGAAATTTGAAAGAACTAGCTGGGGGTGGATTCCAGGGGTTTAAGTAAGAAAAAAATGATTCATAAGCAAGGAATGATAGGTCATTCACTACCCTTGAAAAACCTACTTACTTTTCTTTTTTATCCGTTTTTGTTACAAAAATATCAGGCGTCAAACGAATTATCATTTCATTTGTCTTATGCTTATGATTTTACGGAAAAAATAAGTTTGCATATAAAATTAAAGGTACCACAAGATTTTAAATAAAATGGGAATATCATTTATGTAGGAAAGCCTATGGGGTGCTATTTGAAAAAAAAATTTGGGGGTGAGTTTTAGGGGTTGACGTACAAAAAATATGTGTTGAATGGATGGTATTAGAGACCCTATAGTACCTTCAAAAGTACCACTCAGTTCTTGCTTGAACCGTTTTTCGTTACGAAAATATCACGTGTCAAGGAAATTCTGGGACACCCAGTATTTATGTATATCTATCTGTGTCTCTGTCTATACTGTATTGTTCCGTCTGCTTACTGTACTATTTTCTTGCCATCTTTTTTACGAATTTAGTTATAGTATTCCACTTTGTCTAATTTTCTAATAATAACGGAGCTGCATTTTCTGTAATTACTCCGGTTCCACAATCTCTGTGCATCTTTAGACCATGAATTTGCCACCTTGGGCAATGGAAAAGGGTGTGCTCTGCCGAGTCCTCTTCGTTGCAGTAGAAGCATGTTGACTCTTGTTCTTTATCGGTTAAAATGTGGACCTAGCAACAGCGCTAGGGTCTTTACAGCAAATAATTGCCCTTGAGTGATTAGAAAGTAGAAAGCCTTTTTGGTGACAAGAGCCATAAGCGCATAGGCCTAAAAAGCAGGTCCTTTGCTCGTTCCCAAGTCCAGCCCTCATCACAAAGGTGAGGCTGGCCTTTGGTCCTGCCCATCTTGTATTTTGAGGTTCAAGGTTCTCCCATTCATCAAAATTCTCTTACCTTCCAGGCTTTCTGATAGATTATATATCGTTCTCAATCCCAAAATTTTTAAAAAACTCTTTGAATATTGTGAATCTATATGTTCTAACAGACTTCTCGACAATGTTATGTGTCAAACCGATTGACTATCAGGCTCTTGTTTTATGACTTTTCTTTTTGAGGCCTTCCAAGGCTTAATAACAAATATTCAAACCGGTACTTTAAGAAATTTAAAATTGTTCACTTTGTGTACTGGTTTGAGGCACTGGTTATGTCTTTTTACTTCCCTCAGCGATATACGTTAAATTGCAAGTTTTTTTGTAAGAATTTCTTATGACTAAAACCTTCAAGAAGGGCAACTAGCAACCTGACATTAAATTTGTTAACAAAACATATTTTTGCGATTTTATCGTGAACTGTGGCAAACTTTAGGCAAGCAGTTTCGCCATAGTTGTGCTTTTATGTTATTAAAAAAAACTCTTCATGCTGTTGCAGCGCCAAAGAATCTAGTGTCATATTATTTTCCAATTTAATTTTATGTTGAAAATTAGGATAAATACTAATTTGCGGCTTTTAACATCTCATACTAGTTAAAATATGTACCTACCTACCTCTTATGTATCCCAGCATATAGTCAATAAGTGGTGTGGTCCAACAACATTCTCTTATTGCTTCATCTGTCTCTATTCTACTCGTATTTTGTTCGAAAACAGTTTATGGAAATGTGAAATGCTGCCTCTTGGGCCTTTCGGCCGGCGTCGATACTCCCCGCTCCCTTGACGTCTCGGTATCGACGAAAAAGTAACAGCTGAATAAGGATGCCGACCACTAATGTTGGTAAAATTCCAACACGGTGGAGGGTATCAACTCCGCCGAGCAGCCCAAGACCCAGCAGTTAGTTCATCGCACTATGGCCGTGAAAGACTTAGATAATACAGTTTATGAGATAGTCGGTTGATTTGATTGAAACACAGTTGATAACAAAACATTTTTATTAAAAAGCAAAAATATAAAAAATATAACATAAGGCACGTCTCTACTGGCCATATACAAAAATACTTCTTAAATACTTTTTTATATCTTATAAAAAATAGCGACTTTACACGTTTACACTACAAGTATGTATAAATAGAGACAATGTACAAATTATATTTCTGTCACTAAACCCCTTACAACAGTAAACTGACCTTTAAGTACAATAGAGATACAAAATAACAATTAAAATTCAAAATCAACGTTGATATTGATCGTCATAAATTATTTTTAGTTTTTCAGTACGCTAAGGAATGCTATGCATGGAATTTTAGAGCTTGAGCTTATATTAACAAAAATGTGACAATAATCGCTTAGGTAAAACTTTCTTTCTCATAACAGACCAACTCGACTAAGGCCATAGTCTAGATCTAGCTACTCTGCACAGCTTTGTTTGAATATTTGCTTCTAAAGAAGAGCAAAATTTGAATTGTACAGGTGTATTTAACGTGATTACAAGTTGACATATGGGACTTCTTATTGTTAAATATTAATAATGAATAATAAACCTTGGAGTGGCGCAGCGTCATGTCCATATGATCAAAGAGTGTCTCCGCCGCATGTACTTGCACCGATTCCGGCAGACCTGGTCATCAGAACTGTCCGGTAACAACAAAGTCGCTGGCCACAAACGCTTGTGGTCTCATTGTTATTATACATCTTTGGTGTCATCCACTGGACAGTGAACGAGCTAAAAATCCGCTAAATCCTCTGTCCCGCGAATATACCTCCCTCGACAATTGGGAGGGCGTGGACTATAACTTTGGAACATCAGCACAACAGGGTAGTGTTGGCCACTGCCTACTATGTTGTGACAAGAAGGACCAACGAAGAAGGACTGATCCCCCTGATCTGCTTTGTGCGAGAGCAAACGACCAAACAACCATATACAACGCTCCAGGGGATATAGAGTCCGTTGTGGAGACCGAGAGATGCCGGAGTTTACTGAAAACACTCGTTCCTCACGCTCGAGCTTGTACAGGCAAACAAGCCCGACATAGTCCTTCTCGACCACCAGCAGCGTTATAGAGTTTTCGTCACCTGCCGAGGTGACCATTACCTCTAAGGAGGAGGAAAAAAAGACCAAACATCAGAAGTTGCTTAGGACAACTTCGCAGGCTCTGGCCAGACTACACTGGTTATGGTCATTGAATCCCTAGGTGAAATGAGGAATACGCTGCTCTCTGCACTTCGCGCAATGCTGGTCTGCCGTGAAACGAAGTGATTGCTCACCTCACGGTATAAGGGTAATAGAACAGTAGCTCGATGTGTCAGAAACCGGGCCACACATTTTTTGTTGAAAAAAAACTAATAATAAACGTCAATTAGTTTCAAACAAGATGACACTCAAAGTTTATTTTGAGCTACTCTTACCTTTACACCTAACCAACACAGTCTGTAGCATAAGTTGTTATGTGCACACGTAAATATAAACAGATCGTTTTCAAAATGGTAACATTTTGCAACAAACCCATGTTCCAGATTAAAAACCACTAAATCACACCTAGTATTTCTGCATGGAGCAGCTACAATAGACCCTCTCCACGGTGCCTGAGGGCGTACAACTACAGGTTCATTAATTAAAAAAATTAATTCAACAATCAAAAATCCCTAGTAAAGCAATGAATTCAATATATTGATGAGTTCTATGCAAGTAGGAAAAGGATTTGGCCACCAAACCATAAATTATATTCCCAAAGAGGTCGCCAATTAACCTCCCCCCCCCTATTAAACCATTTTATACGGTTGGCAGCCTGTGTCCCGACACTGCGATGTCCTTAGGATAGCCGCACCAGGTAGATCGTAGGGCGTATTTTGTTATCGTTATTAGAAGAATAACTCTAATATTCAACCTTATCTGCATGTGTTTCTAACTACTGTACCTTGCTATAATTGTCACTTTTTGTATTGCTCACGCATTTTCGTCAGGTACGTGTCATTTTTCTTCTGGACCGGAACGATTATCACTAGATAAATTTAAAAACCTAATGTTTTTACAACCTCTGGTTGCCCTTCATGGTATTATTGTACTGGCACAATTATAATACTCGTCTTATCTAAAAAAAATAATCTAAGTACAATGAACACTAGGAACCAATCGATCATTTGCTAATGCCACGTAAGTCACCCTTCTATCTTTAGGTGGACTCAATCGATTATTATTTATACATTTGTGAATAATAACATTTCTGATATCTTAATAGTGTTTGCTGCCAGCCTAGATGGTTTTCTTCTAGGTTTAGGGTATTTTAGGCCCCTCAGGGGAATTGGTGAAGAGAAAATGCTCAGAGAGGATTCTAACGCCAGATCCACATCAACAACAACAAAAACAAAATTGTATACCCCACATCTTTTTTTCTTGGATATACGAAGCAAAATACAAAAAATCTGAATAGACAAAAAAGTTATTATTTTAGTAGCTTCATAAAAAAAAGTCCAAAAAAGCCAGTTTCTTGTACATTTTTGCTCGATATTGAAAGGTGCCCCTTAGGACCACCACTGTTTATGGCGAAACAAGCCTTTTATCTTTTACAGCTTTACCAAATTTCAACAAAATTGGTTGAACAACAGTTAAAATAAAAAATAAATAAATGTTGAAATCAATTTTCAACAACCTGTATTTTGAAACTGAGCGACTTGGAAATGCAAAAAACTCTGCAAAGTGTATTGTTAAAAGCTTAAAATATTGTCCCCCAATCATTATTATTGTTAGTAGACCATAGAAATGTGGTTTCTTATTTTTTTTTTGTACTACTGCTATTTTTGGATAATCTACTTATACCGATTCAACGTTTATGTTGTGCTTTCCTTTACTTGTTCTTGAATCTCAAATCAAGGATATTTTAAGCATTTTTCTCTTCGCATTTCATGACAAATTTGACACTTGATATAGGGAAACTTGTGGTCAATGTGTCACTTTACAAGAAAACTATAAACTGGCACTTTGACATTGGAATATGATAAATCTGAGATAAATTAACAGCTATCCTTTACTAACCCCGTCGACGTCAATCGATTGTCTATCTAGAGTCAGATCTAAAACACCATCTTCCTCACATTTTACCTTCTTCTTTTGTTGTTGGAGTTTCTTTTTTGACCGATAAGTCAATGGGTTGGTCCTGATCAGGCGCAGGCGCGGCAGCTACTACCTGAAAAAGGAAGAAGTATTTGAAGTTAGTTACATATTCATTCCCAAAACAAGAAATGATAATAAGTCGTCTATATTTTGTGGGTTTATCCAGCGCTTCCAATGACGTTAGCAAAAATTGTTAAAAATTACTCGTACATTTTATTCTGATAACACTTCGAAGCAAAAAGCAGAAGGAGCAGAAGGCAGAAGGAAGAAGGAAGAAGGAAGAAGGAAGAAGGAAGAAGAGAAGAAGAAGAAGGAAGAAGGAAGAAGGAAGAAGGAAGAAGGAAGAAGAAGGAAGAAGGAAAAGAAGGAAGAAGGAAGAAGGAAAGAAGGAAGAAGTGAAGGAAGGAAGAAGGAAGAAGGGAAGAAGGAAGAAGGAAGAGAGGAAGAAGGAAGAGGAAGAAGGAAGAAAGGAAAGAGAAGGAAGAAGGAAGAAGGAAGAAGGAAAGAAGGAAGAAGGAAGAAGGAAGAAGGAAGAAGGAAGAAGGAAGAAGGAAGAAGGAAGAAGAGGAAGAAGGAAGAAGGAAGAAGGAAGAAGGAAGAAGGAGAAGGAAGAAGGAAGAAGGAAGAAGGAAGAAGGAAGAAGAAGGAAAGGAAGAAGGAAGAAGGAAGAAGGAAGAAGGAAGAAGGAAGAAGGAAAGAAGGAAGAAGGAAGAAGGAAGAAGGAAGAAGGAAGAAGGAAAGAAGGAAGAAGGAAGAAGGAAGAAGGAAGAAGGAAGAAGGAAGAAGGAGAAGGAAGAAGGAAGAAGAAGGAGAAGGAAGAAGGAAGAAGGAGAAGGAAGAAGGAAGAAGGAAGAAGGAAGAAGGAAGAAGGAAGAAGGAAAAGAAGAAGAAGAAGGAGAAGGGAAGAAGGAAGAAGAAGAAGGAAGAAGGAAGAAGGAAGAAGGAAGAAGAAGAAGGAAGAAGGAAGAGGAAGAAGGAAGAAGGAAGAAGGAAGAAGGAAGAAGGAAGAAGGAAGAAAGGAAGAAGGAAGAAGGAAGAAGAGAAGAAGAAGGAAGAAGAAGAAGGAAGAAGGAAGAAGGAAGAAAGGAAGAAGGAAGAGGGCCAAAAGGCAACAGGCAGAAGGGAGAAGGGAGAAGGCAGAAGGCAGAAGGCAGAAGCAGAAGGCAGAGGCAGGAGCAGAAGGCAGAAGGCAGAAGGCAGAAGGCAGAAGGCAGAAGGCAGAAGGCAGAAGGCAGAAGGCAGAAGGCAGAAGGCAGAAGGCAGAAGGCAGAAGGCAGGAGGCAGGAGGCAGAAGGCAGAAGGTAGAAGGCAGAAGGCAAGGCAGAAAGCAGAAAACACAAAGCAGAAAGCACAACCACAAAGCAGAAATCAGACAGCAGAGAGCAAATATTAGATACCAGAGAGCAGAGATCATAGATCAGAGAGCAGAAAGAACTAAAATCTAGGTTTGGACACGACGGGGAGCATTGACCCTCGACCATCGACTCTTGACCATAGCATCCGTTGTGTCTACCCAGTAAGCTCGAGTTTACCCTGGTATGATGAGCGCTCCGTTGTGACCACACAAGATCTGAGACTGTGTGTTTATTTTTTTTTTGTGAGGGGAACTAGGGTACGTTGCTATGGTCGGAGGTAGAGGATCGGCACACCGTTGTGTTCGCCCACTTAGACCTGCGTGGACACAACGGGAGCGGCCAATCGTACCAGGGTAAATTCGAGCTTAGTGGATGGACACAACGAATGCTGTGGTTGAGGGTAAATGGTCGATAGTCGAAGGGTTCCGTTGTGTTCAAAGCCTCACGGCTTATCAGAAGGGATGAGGGGATTAACACATTTAACCAAACTTATATAGCTTGTATACTATGTCTATTTCGCGGTAGTCAGGTGAATAATTAAATATAAAAATTTTTTATATTTTTGTAGAAATACTGATAAGTAGTAATGAATATTGTTTATACATATATGAAAAAACTTTGTTTGAATAATGTCTTGGTAGGTTGCTGTGGAGCGGTAGAGAGTTGTAGATTGGCGGGATCATTTCACTTATCTGGTCAGCGCTTTCGAGGTTGAGTTGCTGTGGCAACCGTACCTCAAATGTGCGGCCTAGGATTGTCGGAGTACCGATCTGGAGGTCATGGGTTCGAGTCCCACCGAAATTTTCAAACTTTTCTGATTTCACACTTAGATCGACAGGCATCGACTTACCTTGGTCCAGGTGTCCCGCCAGGAAGATGGGTCGCTGATGCCCACGACGGGCGGCAGCCATTTGGCACCACCCCGCTGGGCGAGACGGAGGGGAGCGATGCGGGGGAGGGAGGGGCTGGCTTCGTCGGTCTCTTCCGTACGAAGAATTCGCTGTCGCTCGAGGGGGAGAGCTTCTTGGAGGCGTAGTAGTCGCTGCCAGGGGAGGAGGAGGGCTTCAGGTAGCCCAAAGTGCTCGTGGACCTGACGTCGTCCTCGGGGTCTGCCGACGAGGCGCCACTGTCCGACTCCGACGATCTGCCTGACGCCTCACGGAACTGCAACCAATCATACTGTCATTTTTTTATCAATATACTTTTTAACGGTTACATAATATACAGGGTGAGTCTAAAGTATTGAACGCCTCAATTATCTCGGAAAGGGTTGGCACTATTCTCATGAATTTTGGGGATATACAGGGTGAGTTTTTAGTACCCGGCTCGGTCAATAACTCCACTACTGTAGAAGATAGCAAAAAAAGTTGTATATAAGAGTTGTAGCCACGGATATGCTCCTTGCTCAGAAAATATTTTGATTTATGCAGGGTGATCCGTAATTACGTGGTGATGCAAACATGCATTTTTTTAAATGAGACACCCTATATATTATTCCATATTTAAATTCTACTAATGATTTCCGTTCTTCCGATATAGGGTATTGTTACATTATACAGGGTATTTCAAAAGTTATGACCATTTTTGTATCGAAATCGCTGTCAAATGAACGTACTGTATATCAAAAAGTGGTGAATCAAAAATTATTTTTTCTACACGGATGGATAAAAAATATCATCTAGTCTTAAAATCGGCTATAAAAAAAGCCCGCGACGCATATTCGTATACAGGGTGATGTAGAATGCAAAATCCAGATTTTCTCTTTTTTTTTAATGTAACCCCCAATATTTTATTATCCCAAAGAATTGCTCTTAATATGCTCTTTCATCTTTGTATAGCACTTGTTGTATCTACATCCATCATTTTCCGAGATATTTCGATTTTTCGGTAAATTTAGAATATAGCTTCTATTTGTGTACTGAAATCTATTTATTTTGACAACGTACTATCGAATTTGTTTTTTATTTTACGAACAACTAAATTATATGGTCATGATACTATTTGATGAAGTCAAAACACTAAATTAACGAGATAATAAAGTCAAGTATGCTGAAGAAACAATTTTGTAGGCGTGATGCATAATTATCAAGCAGATCTATCAGGTAGGCTTTGAAAAATTGACAGTTCTCATAACCTGCTCAATAATTCTGTACTGCGTGAAAAACCAGCTTTAAAAATTAATTTTTCCATTGGGGGTATTTAGGAGAGTCTTTGAGGAATTGCCTACTTGCCTCTAGAATATATCAACTATGAACAGCAATATCCAGAACGGAGGCACTCTAAAACTAATGCGTTTGAAAGACTGGAGAATCGTTTTATTTGGACTGTGTCTTTTAATATTTCATAGCCTACCTGATAGATCTACTTGATAATTACGCGTGACGCCTATAAAATTGTTTCCTCAGCATTTGACACTATAATATCTCGTTAATTCCGTGTTTGGACTTGATCAAGTACTATTATGGCCTTATATTTTAGTTGTTTGTTGAGCAAAAATAAAATTTGATAGTATTTTCTCAAAATAAATAAATTTTAGTAACCAAATAGAAGGTATAGTTAAAATTTGTAGAAAAATCGAAATATCACAGAAACTAATGAATGCAGCCATAACAAGTGCTATACAAAGATGAAAGAGCATATTAAAATAAATTCTTTGAGATAATAAAATATTGGGGGTTACATTTAAAAAAAAGAGAAAATTTGGATTTTGCATTCTACATCACCCTGTATACGAATATGCGTCACGGGCTCTTTTTATAGCCGATTTTAAAACTAGAGGATATTCTTAATATTTTCGTGTAAAAAAAATAATTTTTGATTTATTACTTTTTGATATACAGTAAGTTCATTTGACCGCGATTTGGATATAAAAACGATCATAACTTTTGAAATACCCTGTATAATGTAACAAAACCCTATATTGGAAGAACGGAAATCATTAGTAGAATTTGAATGTGGAATAATATATAGGGTGTCTCATTTAAAAAAATGCATGTTTGCATTACCACGTAGTTATGGATCACCCTGTATAAATCCAAATATTTTCTGAGCAAGCAGCATATCCGTGGCTACAACTCTTATATACAACTTTTTTCGCTATCTTCTATAGTAGTGGAGTTATCGACCGAGCCGGTACTAAAAACTCACCCTGTATATGATCGGAATCGACGGAAGAATTGGAAGTCTGTTGCGAATATGTCTTTGAGCGGTGAGGAATTGGCGATTATTCTAGAAGAAAAACATTTTCAAAAAGGATGAAAGCGTAGACGGGTATAGGTTCATGTATGTTGTTCAAGTATGTAAAAAATGGCACTTGTGATAGAGGTAGTTAGTATCTTACTTGGAGATCGTGGATATGCCGTAAAGCCTTATCTTCTAACACCACTACTGGAACCTCAGACGGCGGCAGAGCATCTTTATAATGAATCTCAGATAAGGACAAGAAATGTTATTGAAAGGTGTTTTGGTGTGTGGAAACGTAGGTTTATAATACTTGCTTTGGGAATTCGTCTGCATCATCAGAAAGTTGAAGCAATTATGCAGTTCTGCATAATATTTAACAGAGAAGAGGTAAACTTGAATCAAATACAAATCATGAAGTACTGAATGTAGCTGCAGATGTTTCTGTGCAAAAGAATAATCACAATAACGTAATCAACAATAGAGTAAGACATATCACAGAATACTTTACTAATTTATTATAGAAAACTTGAAAATAATGTTGTTCACTGAATATTCTAGTTAATACATTGAATTTACTATGCTTGTTAGTATGAAATGGAATGTTAATGTTTAGGAATGATAAAATAAAAATGTATATCCACTTTATTTGATTTATACGTTCTTTATATATTATCCTATATATTTTGATGCTTCATTTGTTTTAACATTTCTATTTTGAATTCACTTTCTTATCTCAATAATCTTATTCTTTCATCATGCTCTTCTTGCATGAGCCGCATCCTCAGTTGGTGCTGCTCAAGATAGCACTCACCAAACAAACAGCTGAGTAGCCTGTGCAGCTGAGAAACCAGGAATACACTAATTTCAATAATCAAATCAGTGCATCTATTGCCAGTGAATCAAATATAAATGATGATAACACACAAACGTCTAATCAACACAAAAAATGAACTACGAACAAGTGCAAGCCTTAATAAACGCGGGAAAACGTGAAAGCGAGATGGAAGACAGTTTATCTGCCTTGAAGTCTGGGGATAAAATTTAATGTAACTAAGTTTACTATAAATCTATTGTTGCCAACCCAACCTTAAACTAGTTCAGCTGACTGGCTGCCGAACCGCTGTCATACAACGCAACTGTCGCCAGGGCCGCCACATCGCAAGGATGGGCCCAGGACCAGATTCTGGCCACGGGCCCCCAATACCATAGCCCTCTCAAGTGGTGAGGCCGTGACCTTCGAACTGGCCACGACATGGTTATGCCAATACCATGTTGAAAAACTATTGATTTCCTCTCTCCACACAAAACGTCATTTGTACTTGCTTTCAAGTTTCAGTTATTGAAATGTCTAAATCTTTACTGACCTATGTTTTTTATAATTCATTTTCTGAAATAAATTTAAGAAACTGTAACTGAAAATTGGAAACACTAGTATTCACGTACGTTAAGTAGTTGTTAGTTATGGGATTTTGTTACTTTTTCGACTTGGAATAGTACGAATTGCAAATTGCATTTCCGGATGAATGACAAAAAAAAGTGATCTTCATTTACCTCAGAATGACACGTTTTAAATTCCATTCTCTACTGGAGGCCCTAAGAGAAGCCATTGCTGGAGAAACATGTTCATCTCTCCCGCCTATTACAGCAAAAGAAAGGTTGATGATATGCTTAAGGTAACTAGATACCTGCAAAATGCCGACGGTGCCTCGGCAATCTCCGATCAGCATCGCACATACGTCGGTATCGGCACGCATGGCACGCATCGGCCGGCTTTTATTCTAGTTACTATAGAAATTTTATAGAAACTATTTTTGTCCGATCCGTACCGTTCGTCCGATGCCGATTTATGTGCGCGTACCTTAAGCGCTACTTAAAGTTAAGGCTACTCCTACGGAGAACATAAACGGTCATTTTCAAGTGATTTCATCTCAATTCCCGACGCTCTAGTTTTCAATATTTTTACATGAAATTTTCACATGAAGTTTAAAAGGAAATTACACATGGGGCTAACGAATCATTTTTTGAAAAAAATTGATTGAACATGAAATATGATCGCTTGAAGTTGCCTATTTTCTTCGTCAACTTTGTAATTTTTTTAAGAAAAGCCCCGAAGCAAATATGAAAAGGTGCTTCGATATCACTCTGGGCAATTTCCTTCTAAACATCATATGAAAATTTGATGTAAAAGTATTGGAAAATCAAGCGTCAGGAATTGGGATAAAAAACATCTGCAAATTGCCTTTCTATTCGATTTTACAAATTTCGGGCGACGCGCTAACATGACTGTTTCCATTTCTTTCTAATGTAGCGCGCACCTGTTTATTTATCATGCCCATCGTCGGTTCCTTTTCAGCTCCCCGCATCTTCCGGAGAAACTATTCCGGATTGTAGGAGCAGCGCTAAGCTTCACCAAGTGTAACCAGTGCAAACGGGCCTACTGTTAAACATACAGAAGAACTTACCAGAGGCCCAGTGGTGGTGGGGGTAGCGAACAAGGGACTGAGATAGGGATGCGGCCTGAGCAATCCGACAGGGGGTGGCGGCTGAGGCATCCCCACCCCTACCCCCACCAGCTGCTGTTGCTGATGTTGCTGCTGTTGTCGTTCCTGCAGGAGGCAGTGAATCTTGAACCAGTTGGACCTGCGACCGTATCGACTGCCGCTCTTCGACATACCGACCAACAGACATTTGCGCAGTCGGCACGCCTTGCAGGCCGTCCTGTTCTTCTTGTTGATCACGCACTCGCCGTTGTTCTTGCATTCGGAGATCGAGCTGATGTTGTTGTACGTACGGCCGAAGAACGACTGGAACAAAAGGAAGTACTTGTTAGAATTTGGTTGCGTTACCCAATATGACGAAATGCAACAAACACTGCTGTCTTGGCCGGTAGACAAATTGTCAGATTTAAGGCTCATAATGGGGTATTTTCCGAACAAAATTTTATGACGGAATATTGCTGTTACGTCCCCAAAAACCATGTAACGAACATTTTTACATTTTATTGTGAACGCAAAGTGGGTTAAAATCCCCTCCAAAATTCAAACATAAAATTTCGCGCCAAAGCTGTGACGTAATAAATCTTAGAGTGACGTAATAAGTCCTTCATGGTGCTATCCTTAGAATGTGACTACTTTGTCGTCTGACATCCTTTTCTCCATCTACAAACATAACCTCCGCTTCGTATTGACATTGACAGATGTTTGTTTACATTATTTCATCATGCTTATTATACAGTGACAGTCGTGAGACCAGGGGAGGTTATGTATGGCATGACATGACCCTAGTGACAGGCTGTTAAGGAATGACGAGTAAAATTGTGAAAAGTAACTAGGAAACATTCTCAGAGTAAACTGCTAATTACATAATAATGCAAAAAATGGAATTGCAGCGTAATATAACATTTATAGTCTACAAACATGAACTTATATTCAATTAAAAAGAGGGAAACTAAATAAACATAATACATAAAATATGTAGAAAAACTAGGCAAAAGGTTAACAACGTGACAACCTTGAATCTACGCATAATTCAAATTAATATAGTCACATCCTATCTACATCCGGCATAAAAATGACTTTTGATTGGTTGATTTTTAGGCGGGAGGTTTAAAAGATTTAAATGAGCTCTTTTCAAAGGGATGATATTCAAACTCTATCTTAACTCCACGTGGGCAGAAAAAACTTGAGCAAACAGTGCCATCATTACAAATTAGATACAAGCAATCTATCTCAGCCATTAAACAGGCAATATTAGCAAGTTGGAAAATACCCGAATACCGTTGAATAGTCCAAGAGCCCAGTCGAAAATCCTATTGTGGGGGGCCAGAACCTCCTTATTATCATCATAGGATTCCTTTTTAAATGATGTATCCATTATCGTAACTGTGCTAGCGCAAATAATGCCGTAAAATATCGAAAATTAATTAAATAAGTACTTTTTTGATACGAAAACCTATACATTGTATCAGAAGATTGAAAAATACGTAGGAGCGTTCATTCGTGGGCTACCGTTTGACGGCAGTTTAAGTACAGCCTACAGCGATTACAAAGCCGTCAAATACGTCACTTCAATGACGTCACATCTGCTAACGGCATTTTAGTGGGCTGCCGTTGAACGGCAGTTTAAGTACAGCCTTTTTATTTTTCGCTGCGTGCATGGTCAAGGTTAAATCGGTACAGTCAGCTCCAAAGTTTCCGATCATGGGCGTACACTCGACGCAAAAACCTACGGAATAGACGTGTGCACGGGCTCGGATGAAATTCACTGTGCCGAGGACTTTCGGCAATCTGAGAGTCGGCACAGTTGGTTTTTCGAGTTTTCGTCGACATTTCGTACAATTTTCATCCGGGACTTTTTTGTGTGGGAGAAAAAAATAGATTATCCCGATCTACCCCTCGGAAAATGACGCTGTGTCATAGGTTGCGGCAGGATATGACGTGGCACAGTGACTTTTTCATGTACGCACACGAATGAACGCTCCTACGTATTTTTCAATCTTCTGATACAATGTATAGGTTTTCTTATAAAAAAAAGTACTTATTTAATTAATTTTCGATATTTTACGGCATTATTTGCGCTAGCACAGTTACGATAATGGGTACATCAATTAAAAAGGAATCCTATGATGATAATAAGAAGGTTCTGGCCCCTCATAATAGGATTTTCGACTGGGCTCTTGGACTAGAAGTGGAACTAGTATGTGGTCACGTGTATCCAACTGACCAATGCGCAGAAGTGAATGAGAGACGAAGGAGTCGGATAGCCGCACGCGCTAACAGCACCGGGGGTTACCGTCATTTTTTGTTGAGTGTCAAAAACTTTGGTTGTCAACTGTATTTTTTTTAGTACGTTTTTACTGGACACGTAGTCTTCCTAATTCCTTCTGACCCACCCTGACACCAGTACCGTTACACCATACAGTAAGATAAACGAGTTACACTCAGTTAATCACTACTGGACGAAAAATAAATCACCACCTTTAGTTAAAGCTTTTAGATTTTTAAATAGTTATTCAGACCATATCAACAATTTCGATAGACTACCGTTGTACTGTTTTGAATTTGAGTGTTTTATTGCTGAAAAAACATGTGAATATCCATTACAAAACCAGAAAATTATTAAAGGCCCCTACACTGTTTCTGCTATACATCAAAGCTTCTGGACTCTATCCAGAAGAAAGCAATTAGACTAGTCGATACGCCTAACCCCACAAAGGACATCGACAGCTTGGAACATCGAAGAAAGATGGCTGACCTGTCCCTGTGTTACAGATTCTATCACGGAAGATGTTCGAGTGAGCTCTCCCAGATAACAACATCGAAGGCCGTTCAAACGAGGAACACTAGAGAGCCCTGCGAGCTCATCCTTACCAGGTCGAGGTCCCTACTCCCCGAACCAGTGTCCTCCAACATTCCTTCGTTTGTAGAACTTCGACGCTGTGGAATGAGCTGCCGGGGAATCTGTTTCGCGACGGCTACAACCTGTAGCGTTTCAAATATAACGTGCTCCGACACTTATCCTCTCGCAGCGCTTCTGCAGCACCAAAGGCTTTCAGTTTTCAGCCTTTGCGAGAGGCTGACCATAAAGAAAACCCTTCTACTCCCCTTCGAAGATACTAGGATAGAGCAAGGATGATCTATTGTCGTCTTAGAGACTCTTGCAGAAAATAGGTCTGGCACAAACATCGGACTAGCATTTCTGCTATGTGGAGGACAAAAGAGCAGAGCACATATTGTGCGCCTGCCCAATACTAGAAAGAGCTGGGTGCAAGACTTGCGGATTCACCCTTCTGGACCCTGGACTCTAAGTAGGGTTGAGCCACAATAGACACAATAGGGTCACAGTGGAAGGAGGTATAATCACCCCACTCACAATCAACTTAACCTAACCTACAACAACTTGTAATGGACGAAGGTTCAGGATGGTTTTTTTATAACTCAACAGACCACGTAGGCAGAGCCTAAATACCCAGAGTACCACGGTTGCTGTGAAAGGGTTATGTTAGGGGAAGTTTGTTAACGCGGGATTTGAATGAACCAATACACGCAGGCCCAATAAATACATCCCGTGGCAGTCCATTCCAAGCCTTGGACACCCTTGGAATAAATGTGCGGTTGTACCGCTCGGTTCTTGATGTATGAAGAACGACCGCCTTAGGATGAGACGCAGCGGTCGCGTAGACGCATCTGGTAGGAGCGGTGAGCGACGGAACGATAGAGGATATCTCAGAGGAGCAGATTCCGTTTGAATATCGGTAGAAGAGTGAGAGGTCACCAACAACACTCCGGTGAGAAAGTGGCTGGAGGTGGCGCATTAGGACCGGGTCGCCAATTAGTCCAATTGCCCTTCTCTGGACGGCGTCTAGTATAGACAGGGTAGTAGGGGCAGCAGCTCCCCAGACATGAGAGCAATACTCCAGGCAAGGTCTTGTCTGGGCTTTATATAGCGTGAGGAGGTTACATGATGAGAAATACTTTCTGGCTCTAAATAGGTACCCAAGCTTTTTACCAGCAGCTGTTGCAATTGACGCGACATGTTCGTGCCAGATCAGATTTTCTGTAACGTTGATTCCTAACAGCTTGAATGAGTGACTCCTTGGCAGAGCCCGGTCGTTCATTAGAACCTGGACGCTTCTTGTTTGATAGCGTACAATAATGAGTCTTGGAAGCATCAAATTTTACTATCTTCTTGATCCCTCAAGCGGTAACGGTATCCAGATCCTTTGAAAGTGAAGCTGTCACTAGCAGTCTTCAGCGTTCCAAATATATCACACAGATCGGCCTGTTGCTCATGATGCCTGCATGTAGCGTACTGTCATCCGCAAAACTGTGGATTGGGTTTGTAGTGCTAGAGAGTAGATCATTAATGTGAAGCAGAGACAATGTCGGAGCCAATACCGATCCCTGCGGAACCCCAGCATTGATGCTATGGAAAGAAGAGGAAAAGCCGTCTACAACGACAGAAATTTTTCAACCTGAGAAGAGGTCTGTGAGCCAACCGCAAAGCTTAACAGGGAGCCCGTAAGACGGGAGCTTGTTTAGGAGAGCTTCATGCCACAGTTGATCGAATGCCTTTGAAATATCGAGAGCAATGATGTAAGCCTCGTCAAATGACTGGATCAGTTTGCTCCAACATGTGTGACGTTGGTGGTCTTCACAGTTACAGTCGGTGAGCTCTGCATTGCTCCCCAAAAATGGTCTTTCGCTGTCCTTCCTTGTAAACATCTCTCTTCACACGCTCCTAACACCAAGACCATCGCTTCGGCATTTCGACCTGAATAATTGATGACTCACAATAAATAAATACCCATACTGATATTGTCCTGTCACGAGTGAGAAATGATATTATACATAACTCAGGCATTCTCCTTTTCCTTTCAAATCGCTCCGCATACCGTCGGCAATATTTCAATTCTTCGTTTAACTGTATCACGTATTTCCATAAAAAACGAATTTGTTCCGACGAACACGTTGATGTCTTCATCACGTTCGGCGTCTAAACTAATTTCTCACCCAGTTACCGAGCCGTACGTCAAAAGCTGCAACAAAAAACCGAATGGCATATCAGTCTTCGTCCGTCTTCGAAAACATTCTATTAACACGCACATAAATAAAGGGTTCAGCCTGGCTGTTATGAGGAATCAAACCACGCAATCTAAGCAATTAATTATACTATGTATAATTACGGAATCATAGTCATTCTGGTATACATTATATAACATTTTAACAACTGTCAGGTCAGGAGTAAGGAATGTTTGCCTTGGAGCTGGGCTACCAAAGTCACCTTATTTTGTGTCACAGACCTAGTAGTAGTAGTAGTAGTAGTGATGGGGAGGCGAAGCCAGGCAAGTAGGCCACCTTTGGCCCTTTTTTGCCAACCTCACTGAACCAATCACTGAAAACACTAAAATTCTACATCCTAGAAAGCTCCTTGTCGAACCTAGCAGACCTCCTGACGAAAGTCAGTATGTCCGACCATTTCGCTGAATATATTGGCTCCTCCCCAAACTCCGTCGTGCCGAATATCTGAACCCTAAGGTTGCGATAAACTGCACATCTGCCCAGGAAGTGGAACGCTGCCTCGTCCTCCTCCCAGCATCTGGAGCAAATGGGGTCCCCTACCACTCTCATAAGTGACAGATGTCTATTCAGCCGGCAATGGCCAGTGAGAACCGCCACCAGAAGGGTGAGCGTCTCTCTGCCTTTACTCAAAAGCCATTGCGTTCGGCCCCTATCAGGGCCTGCTATGAATCTTTTGGCTTGCCTGCAGTCGTCTCTCTCTAACCAGGCTTTCGCCAGTTCCTTGTAGGCCCAGTTGTCTAGGGCCACATTGACCTGGCGTCTACTAATTCCCAGCATAGGTTCTAGGCCGATGCAGGGGCTGCTGGCCCCTATCCTAGCTAATCGGTCCACTCTCTCGTTACCCGGTATACCAATATGTCCGGAGACCCACAGTAGGGTCACCTTCTTATGGCTTGCCAACTTCTGAAGGGCAGCAGAGCATTCTTGTGCCAGAGCTGATCTGGCCCTCGAAACTGCCACCGCTTTCAGAGCTGATTGGCTGTCAGAGCTGATTGGCTGTCAGAGCAGATATATGTGCTCTGTTCAGAACACTTTTCGACTTCCGTCGAGTATGCCGCCATCAATATCATACACTTCCGCCTGGAAGACAGTCATGCAGGTTCCCAGAGCGAAGCTCCGCCGCACTTCTTTACCCTCCAGACAGAAGCCCGCTCCCCCGTGTCACAGACCTAAGAAACATTTTTAGTTTTATCAGAGCCTACAGGCTCATGCAGCTCAATATTGCTTGCCCTTTTAAAGAAAACTGGCATTAAGAGCTTCATTTAGGCAATGACATAGCCTTCTCATCCCCGTGAGGGCCCACATTTAAAAGAGCTGTCATGACTTCGTTAAGCTAGTCTTAAAACTACAAGAACTTGGCTTCTCCCTCTCAATCTCGTCAAGTGCTTCTCCATCTGGGTAAGAACAATCCAAGATTGCCATATAAAATCGGCAACCAGACCATCGACACAGTTTCCAGTCACACCGATCTAGAAGTAATAGTCACAGATAGGTTATCTTGGTCTGAACACATCCATAGCGTTACGTCCAAAGCCAAGAGGCTGCTTCACATGGTGGAGAGATCTTTCCATGGATGTGACGTTAGTGCCTGTTCCTTGTTATATAAAGCATACTTACGACCCATTTTGGAATTTGCCGGTCCTAGTTGGGATCTCATGCGCGACAAGAACTTGTTAGAAGATTTACAACGACGTGCGACGCGGATTCCCTTTGGTATTCAAAGGCCAAGCTATGATGAACGTCGTGAGTTATTTGACCTATCAACGTTTGCTGCCAGATGACTGCGGGGCGACCTCATTATAACATAAAGTCATAAATAACATGTTCACTGTAGACCTATCTCATCTATACCGCCTGTCGTAAAGCAACCTCAGAGGCCACAACTTCAAGTTGCAGAAAGAAGCTTTCCGCACTTCAGTTCGTCAGTGTTTCCTGTCCAACCGCATTTTCGACGCTTGGAACAACCTGTCTTCCTACATTGTGAACTCAGCTTCTATGAATAATTTTAAAAACAATTATGACAGGTGGTGCAGCGCCTTGTGACTATTTTCTTTGTATTTTTTTTCATAATTCAGTCTTCCATTCTGTTTGTCTTATCCACACACTCTTATTCTTGTATGTTTGAGTTTATAGTACTTGTCAATACTGTAATATAATAATAATAAGAACTATCTGTTAGATCTCCGATAGATGCTCATTCTTCTGTTCTTAAAGCTTTGTTAAATCTTTTAGACTTTAAGACTTCATAACGTGAGGCCATGGTATAACTATTCTGTATTGCTGCTGCTTTTATGTACGTTTTATCAATGCTCTGTCACGAAAACGAAAAGCCTTTTTATCTAGACATTTACAATTTGGAATATTTTAGGAATATATACTATCTATTACTATTTAATGATCATAAATTCTGAATTTTCTCGATTAATACAATGAAGAAAATAAAACGAGTCACACTTTATTGATAAAACTTTATAAGATAGCCCTAAAAGATCAGAGCCCTCCAAATATATTACAATTCTGATAAAAATTTTAATGGACTAGTATCATGAATTTTTTTTGGTTGCATATGATAGAGTTCGTCATAAAAAGCATCTTATTTTTTTCTCAGATTTTTTTGGGCACAGGAAAGCCGTGAAAATAAGGAAAATATTTGAATTCTCCTAGGGCAGTGACGTCACTGCCCTAAAGGCGGACAGCCAATCAAAAGGCAGATATGTGTGCTGTGTTGCCGCATTCTGATGGCGCGCGAAATGCCGGAGCTGTACGCGGGCTGGCTCATCTATCTTCTGTTCCCGTCTGCGAGTTGGAGCTGTTCTTGGCAACAATGCACTGCTGATGATTCGCGCGGTTGGAACTGATTGGCTGAATTTGAATTCCTTTCTTTTAACTTTAGAATGGAATTACTAAAAAACAAAATGATGTAGAAAGTAACGAAATGCAGCAGTACGTTTATTTTTGTACGCACTAAGCGGTTATAATAATTAAATCATTGTCCTTAACCTCGTGATACTAGTCCATTAAAAAATATTCAATTCTTTAGGTTAAAATTTAAAGTCGCATATATATTAGTTTCAAAATACAAGGGTTGAACGCATCGTGACCACAATCGTAACGTCACACAGGTTCAGGAGCTTCGGTACTAGATTCAAAAATCCCATTTTTATTTTGATATAACTTTTGAATTATTGCAAGAAAAGAAATTGAACAAGAAATTGATCTTGAAATTGAATAATAAATTCAGCTATTAATTGAACCACTAGATAAGAAATTGAACAACAAATTGAGCAAGAAGTTGATTAAGGAATTAAAAAAACTGGACAAGGAATTGAAAAGGAAATTGGACAAGATATTGGGCAACAAATTGTACAAGATATTGGACAATAAATTGAGTAATAAATTGGACAATAAATTGAGCAAGAAATTGGACACTAAATTGAGCAAGAAATTGGACAAAAAATTGAGCAATACAGTGTGGTCCAATAGGCGCACAGTGCTCTCTATTTCTCTAATGGCCTTACTGTTGAAACTGGAAGAAAATGGTTTGGATAAAAAACGTTTCTTTTCAAATGATCTATTTGATCTTTCCATCCTTATCCATTTATCACAATAAAAATCCAAACCCCAATTCAAGCTGTTCTTGCATTTCCTTTATAAACCGGGTAGCCAACCAACAATCCCCGTCCGGCACTGTTAAGTGCTTTCGCTAATGACTGAAAAGATCTTATCTATTCGGTGATATATAATTATCTTTATACTCTTTATTAAGGTAAACGTGAATCAAAAACCCACTTCGGATTGTTGCAGCCTTTCTAAGGCGCTTGAGTAGCCGAGCAGAATAAAAGGTTTAAAGTTTCCCAAAGATATTATCGGCATCCGATGCGATGGCATTTAAGGGAATTCTGGAGCTTTAATCACCATCTAATTAATCACTGTTGCAATTGAAGGTGTGAGAATTCAGTTCTCTTAGTAATTATCATCGGAACGAGGTGAGATAACAGTGGCCAAGTGTTTGGAATCGCATAACAATAGGTAGGTAGGTCAGTAATGACTGACGGACTGACGTCAAGAGGATTTTTTTTATAACTGAACAGACCGCGCAGGCAGAGCCTAAATACCAGAGTACCGGGGCTGCTGTGAAAGGAGTATGTTAGGGTAAGTTTACTGACGCGGGATTTGAATGGGCCAATACCCGCAGGCCCAATAAATACTTCTTCTGGCAGTCCATTCCAAGCCTTGGACACCCTGGGAATAAATGTGCGGTTGTACCGCTCAGTTCTTGATGTATGAAGAACGACCGTCTTAGGATGACATGCAGCTGTCGCGCGGGTGCTTCTGATCGGAGCGGTGAGCGGCGGAACTATAGGGGATAGCTTACAGGAGTAGATTCCGTTGGAATATCGGTAGAAGGGTGAGAGGTCACCAACAACACGCCGGTGAGAGTGGCTGGAGGTGGCGCGTTAAGGCGGGGTCGCCAATTAGTCAAGAGGATTGACTCGGTACGATGAGACATTTTTGGGTTACACAAAAGTATGAAAATAATGAAACGTTTTTTGTTTTACTCGAGATTGACCGCGGCTTATAGAAACAAGAGAAATGTGAATTACAGGGTATATACCCTGTAGATCAAGCTGTACTAATTTGATCCTTTATAGTAATTACTTATGCAATTCAATTGAATGTGATGGTAGATTCTCTATATGAAGTATTTTAACTAAAACCTTTCATGACTAAGCTGAACAGCTAAAGTATCCATGGTCTGCTGTTGACTGGATAAATAATTACTTATCTGACAGATCTCAGATAGTCAAATATGGAGGATGTATAACTCACAATATCATTGTAACTTCGGGAGCACCACAGGGATTTCATTTAGGTCCGTTGTTGTTTAACATATTCATTAATGATCTACCTAGTGCAGTGTGAAATTCTTATGTTTGCAAATCATCATCGTCGTAGCCACAATGTCATATGTTCATGTTGTGAACTCGTAAAATGCATTAAGTCGGAGCTAGAGTATTGCCGACACGAATATTATCAATAGTCTTGAGAACTGTAGCTCGCCATCGTTCTCCATATTATCGCTTCTATGAATATGTCCGAAGAATGTTAGCATTCTCGTCGACACAATGGAGGCTAGTCTCTTTGGTGTCGAAGTCATCCCGTATGGAAACGTTAGTTCGATGAGTGGTATAAGGAACTCTCAGCATTCTCCTCCAAGCACACATTCCAAAAGCTGCAAGCTCGATCTGCCTTTTTAACAGTCCAAGTTTTCGAGGAATACAAAAATATGGAGAACACAAGAGACTGAACCAGCGACATTTTGGTAGCTTTAGTGATATTATAGTCACGCCATATTTTAGCGAGCGTTGTGATGGCTACACGTGCCTGTTGAATGCGCCGTCGAATCTCATTTTTACAGCCACACGAATTGTCGATGAAAGAACCGAGATACGCAAAAATTTTAACTACTTCACAACAGCCTGACTGACTCTATTCCTCGATGATTAACGTGCTGTCTATCTACGATCATAACCTTGGTCTTGTTGTAGTTAATACCAAGGCCGTATGCTGCACTGTGTTAATCTAAGATGTTTCATGGAGCTACTAGTTCTTCCTGAGAAACAGCAATAAGGATTGTATCGTCAGCAAATCTAAGTTGGATATTCTGCTTCTGCCAATAGTTATACCGCCATTCCAGTTGTCCAATACCTGTCTCATCACAAATTCAAATGATAAACAACATCGGAGATAATACACATTCCTGATGAGCTCCTTTTCTGGTTGCAGTTTGACCAGACAGGTTACCATCTGTTAGCAGATAATGTGGAGATTTTTAGGGCCAATTTCATCGCTTACTGATAAGCGATTAGAAAATAAATATGTAGACCCCGCTATTGTTTTTAATTTTGTGCCGCTACTGACTACCTTTCATTCATATATGTTTCGAATTAGCTACTGATGTCATTGGTTACTGAAAGATCGATAATTTATAACGGCTTTTTTATAGAATTCGAAATCGGCAGGAGATCTGTAATCAACAGTGCACCAGGTTTCTGACAAATTAGTTTACTTTCGTATTACGTTAATCTGGAATCTAGAGAGCCAAAGCCAAATAAAAAAAATATACATTTAGATAGAAGACTTAATCATTCCGCTGCTAAGCTGGGGTCTTCCACCAATTATTTGAATTAATCAAAAATATATATTTGTTTGATTTGAGGATGGTCTTTGTCTATTATGGAAGAATAATTATATATGCAAGTTTGTGAAATATTTTGCAAAGTGCGATATAAATTAGAAGGATTGCATTCAACCAGATCACAGTTTACATCTATAAAAATCCATTCCTCATAGTTTTAAAAAGATTGGCTGATCTGAAATTTTGAAAAAACTGAAACTCAAAACTGCGACCGGATTTGAAATCAACACCTTCAAAGTATCCAAAACACGAGGTTTCATCTTAATGGAAAGCCAAATCGAGATTTTTAGTTTGTTGGGTAAACCTCAAGATCTGATAGATCTGAAATTTTTTATTTTCATCAGGCGAGACTAAACCTCAAAACTGCGACCGGATTTGTAATCAACACCCTTAAAGTATCCAAAACACGAGATTTTATCTTAATGGAAGGCCAAATCAAGATTTTTAGTTTTTTGGGTAAACCTCAAGATCTGATACGTCTGAAATTTTTTATTTTCGTCAAACGAGACTGAAACTTAAAACTGCGACCGGATTTGTAATCAACACCTTCAAAGTATCGATAACACGAGATTTCATCTTAGTGGAAAGCCAAATCGACATTTTTTATTTTTTTTGGTAAACCTCAAAATCTGATAGATCTGAAATTTTTGATTTTCGTCAAACGAGACTGAAACTCAAACCTGTGTCCGGATTTCTAATCAACACCTTCAATGTATCCAAAACACGAACTTTCATTTTGATAGAAAGCCAAATAAAGTTTTTCGGTTTTTTTGGGTAAACCTCAAGATCTGATAGATCTGAAATTTTTATTTTCGTCAAGCGAGACTAAAACTCAAAACTGACCTGATTTGTAATCAACGTCCTCAAAGTATCCAAAAGACGAGGTTTCATCTTAATGGAAGGCCAAATCAAGTTTTTAGTTTTTGGGTAAACCTCAAGATGTGATACATCTGAAACTTTTTATTTTCGTCAGGCGAGACTAAAACTCAAAACTGCGACCGGATTTGTAATCAACACCCTTAAAGTATCCAAAACACGAGATTTTATCTTAATGGAAGGCCAAATCAAGCTTTTTAGTTTTTTGGGTAAACCTCAAGATCTTATACGTCTGAAATGTTTTATTTTCGTCAAACGAGACTGAAACTTAAAACTGCGACCGGATTTGTAATCAACACCTTCAAAGTATCCATAACACGAGATTTCATCTTAGTGGAAAGCCAAAACGAGATTTTTTATTTTTTTGGTAAACCTCAAAATCTGATAGATCTGAAATTTTTGATTTTTGTCAAACGAGACTAAAACTCAAACCTGTGACCGGATTTCTAATCAACACCTTCAAAGTATCCAAAACACGAAGTTTCATTTTGATAGAAAGCCAAATAAAGTTTTTCGGTTTTTTAGGCGAACCTGAACATCTGTAGGATCTGAAATTTTTGATTTTTGTCAAGCGAGACTAAAACTCAAAATTGCGACCGGATAAGCAATCAACACTCTCACAGTATCCAAAACAAGAGATTTCATCTTAATGGAAAGCCAAATCAAGATTTTCAATTTTTTGGGTAAACCTCAAGACCTGATAGATCTGAAATTTTTGATTCTCGTTAAACGAGACTGAAACTCAAAACTGCGACGAGATTTCTAATCAACACCCTCAAAGTATCCAAAACACGAGGTTTTATCTTAATGAAAAGCCAAATGAAGATTTTTAGTTTTTTGGGTAAACCTCAGAATCTGATACATCTGAAATTTTTTATTTTCGTCAAACGAGACTGAAACTCAAAACTGTGACGGGATTTGTAATCAGCACCCTCAAAGTATCCAAAACACGAGGTTTTATCTTAATGGAAAGCCAAATCAAGATTTTTAGTTTTTTGGGTACACCTCAAGATCTGACAATTTTTGTGTGAGTTGATAGAACCCCATGGCGAAGAACGAAAAAAAAAACGAAATCGAGGTTGCACGGAGGCTAAACAGGTTTATAAAATAGCAAATTAAAAATATATATACTTTTTACTCACAAAAGTTTCATTTTTACCCCATTTGGGGTAATTTACCCCGGTTCCCCGACCGCTGCTCTATAGTATGCTTATTTTGCGACGCCATTTTTACATACCGCAATCGAACGCCTGGTGTGTCAAGAAAAAAAGAATCATAAAGAGGCCGGTTCCGGTTGAAATTAATAGCTCAATCTACGGCCATTACATATCAATAAGCATCGATTTTAACGCAATTAAGTGGAGGTTTTTGCATAAACCGACCGGTATGCATTTGCAATGCAAAACGAGTACGTCCGGCTCAGCACGAGCCCAATTAAGAACTGAGCGCAAATGAAATAAGAGACATTATCCAACCACTAAGCAGCGGGGATCGAATTTTGGAGCAAATAAAACTGCTCGGAAATGCCTGAAATTGCTCAAATCTATAAATTTCGCGGAGCGGTTTACTGCCGCCGCGCCATCTGGTAACGATCCTGTAGAAAAAACATAGATATCGTTAATAAATTATTTTAAGTGTGGTGTTCGTTTCTTGGCTCCTTGCGGACTCGTAATGTGGGTATAATTTCAGCAGAAGGGGGTCTGAATAAGCGCTATGCGGCATTTTTTTTTTAAACTGTGATATAATTGGCGACTTAGATTGAGAGTATTTACTATATGGGGTCATTCTTTCCAAATTCAGATTATTATGGTAAGCGAATTATAATTGTTTCTGTGTTTCACGAAAACTACGCATAGACTCTGTCCATATTTGAACTTTTTACTTCCCACACCGATAAGTGAGGGGAGTATTGTGATCGTGATTTTGAGATAACACGCTATTTGGGCATTTTGTGATGTCTACATAACGAAAATCCACATCACTTATTTTCGTCGGTCTGTCTGTCGCGTTTCTTCTAGCCTCGTAATCTCAGTAACCGCTGCATGTATTGTGATGAAATTTGGGCAGCGATATGCTGTGGTGTCGTAGTAGGTAATGTCCTTATAATTTTGAAAATCGGTGCATGGATGGTGGAGTAATTAGCAAAAAATAAAAATAATAAATATTTGATCAAACTTAGTTTTCAGCCGTTTTGGGGGTCCTGACCATTTTCTACTTTTTTTTTGATGGAGGTGAAATTGGGGTAGTTGGGGGATGGGGAGTTGTATAAATGAAAGATGTGTTGCTTTGATAATAGACTGTCCACTAGCCTATGAGGGAAGACCTAGCGACATAAATAACTTTTACTTCCCACACCGATAGGTGAGGGGAGTATTGTGATCGCGAAAATTTTCGATTTCGAGATAATACGCTTTTTGGGCATGTTATGATATCTACATAACGAAAATCCAGGTCACTCATTTCCGTCGGTCTGTCGGTCTGTCGATCGGTCTGTCTGTCTGTCTGTCGGCGTTTTTCTAACGTCGTAATCTCAGTAACCGCTGCATGGATTGTGATGAAATTTGGGCAGCGGTATGCTGTGGGGTCGTAGTAGGTAATGTTCGTATAATTTTGAAAATCGGTGCATAGGTGGCGGAGTAATTAGCAAAAAACAAAAAAAATTAAATATTGCTGAAACTTCGTTTTTAGGCGTTTTAGGGGTCCCTGATCATTTTCTACTTTTTTTTTTGGTGGGGGTGAAATTGGGGTGGTTGGGGGTTGGGGGGTTGTAAAATTGAAAAATTTGTTGTATTCATAATAGACTACCCACTGACCTATGATTGGAGACCTAGCGACATAAATAACTTTTTTAGGTCTATCCGAACATTGCCTTATGCCTATTACAGAAACTAAAGGACAGAATTTTTTCCGATGTATACAGGCTGTCCATTTAGTGTGTAATTCTTCGATATCTCGCAAGGTATAGCTGATAGAAGAAAATCTCAAATACAAAAGTTATTTGGTTACTTGAGATGCATATCCTAAAAATATTTTGAAATATTCAAGGTGTTGCGGGAAAGTAGGATAGAGATCAACTTGATTTTTTTATATGGAACTATAACTTTCTCTCAAGTTCTTCTAGTGTCCATCATTGATCTCTATTCAACCCTAAAATATTTTTGGAATCGGTTGCGACGTTGCCAAGTAATAATTTATTTTCTATTAATTTCCGCATTTGCAAGGTCGCAAGTAATACGTTCAAATTGATATATTCCTTTAACTTTTCTCAATAATATTACACAGCGAGTTACTTGAATATTAAGCGGATATTATTCTGGATGCTATCAGCAATTTGTATCTACAGGGTGTTTTTGGCAGAATTTTAAATTCCGGCAACTTAAAGGTCGTTTTACTTTGTTTTTTTAAATGTAACACCCTGTCTTTTTTATTTTAAATCGAAATATCTACAAATACTCTATCTCGCCTTGTAATATTTTTTTTGCGTTTTCGACGTTGCCAAGTTATAAATTATTTTCCCAAATTTTTAAACAAGTATCCCCGATTTTAATTTATTTTAAATAGAATCCTCTACCTATTTTTATTGCAATGAATTGCGCATGTCGAATTTAGTAAGATCTCACAATTTCAAAATTTTGTTTGTATTAATTAATGAGATACGGCAACACCGCTTTTTCAGTGAACGGTACCGGAACGCTTAAGTTTTTCCAAAACTGCCACAGCTGAAGAGGCGAAATTCAATACAAAAGTTTGTATTATTGATAATAGGCTGTTCATTGACCTGTGCAGGAAAGACCTAGCGGCATATGACAATAATTTGGGGGGGGGTACTGGCGATGATTTTGTTGCAAGGGGATCTCAGACTAAATCTTTATGCTATGGGAAAATAATAAACTGGTATCACCGTAATGTGTGGGAGGTACTGAGTCAATCAACTTGACTTGACTTTTTTACATAACACCAATTTTTCGTTTTAGGTGAGAATGACCCGTAATCGTGAGACAGAAACTAAAATTTAAAAAAAGATAATAAGGACGTTGCCTTCCAGATTCAAAATTTTTCCAATACGTTTAACTGTACGTTCAAACTTTATCAACCGCTTTCAGTTGACTTCAAAAACTTAATTATTCCTAACCTCTGTACGCCAGATGTCAGATTAATCTCCCCTGTCGTGCACACCTCCATCTATACAGTATTCCGATGTGTATAGCACCATCTGGCATGTAAGCGATTCCAAAAAAAAAACCTCCTAATGCCGTTCGCTTTAAATGATGGCTTTCTCGGCGAGAGATAACGCAAAAACTCTCTTATCTCTTCCTAGTTCTGTTTCTAATGGAGACCTTAGCCATTCAGGCAGTTTTTAAGCCGATAAAACACGGCAGATTTACAGGCGAAGTGTAAACATGCGAAATAGCTGTATAAACATCTCATTGATAAACATCGGTGTGTGTGTCTCTCGGAAAAACATATTTCGATCTCGATTAGATAAGGGCGGTTGCAGCAAAAGTGCGAGGTCGTATAGGACGACCAGAGGTAAAGGCATGGTGGACGTTTTGCTTTTTTGCCAGTTAGGCCAAGGATAAGTATTGGAATGCATATACTAACATCCAATGTGTTCCGCCATCATGTATGGTATGAAGATACAATCAAAGTTATCGAGAAAAAATGCGAAAAAAGGGTCAAACTTTTAATTAATTTTTTTATTACATTTTCAATTTCTGTATCGCGACTCCATGGGATCGCGCAGTTGTAACGCCATAGTTTGATTTTTTATGGACCGATTCACGACTTTTTGGACTCATTTTATAGGGGAATGACTGAGCATATCAACTAAGCAAAACTAAAAAAAATTGTAATGCACTTGTTTTGGTTACTTGCAAATAATTTGAAAAAAGCCATATTAGTGGCTACTTATTAAGACATTTTAATGTTTAGCAGGATTAAATTTTCGACAGAATAGTCCTTTTTGTATTATGAGTTCTGTATCACAGCGCCATGTGTTCACGCAGTTGCAACGCCATATCTTGATTATTTATCGAGCGATTCATGACTTTTTGGACTCATTTTATAGGAGAACAACTGTCCTCGTCAATACTTAAGCCTTAAGGCCTATTGTATTATAACTTCTCTCATTTACAGTGTCCACTCCAGCAATCTAGTTCCCTGCATAAGTTTATGCAGTTTTCCTACTGGTCCTGGTGCTGAGCTGTACTCCATTGGTTCTAGCTTGGTCCTCCCAAAGAGCTGCTGTCTCTTGTGATCTAGCGCTTCGCACTCACAGAGCACATGTAGGGCAGACTCAGCCCCTCTACCACATAGTCTGCAGTTGAGGTCTCCATTGTAGAGTTCCATTTTATTCCGGTGTTCCACTGCTCCTTGTGCTGATGTTTCATCCATTCTACGACCTGGTGTCTGATTGTGCTTTTAGGCACCCCTAGGGCGGGTTCTGCTCTAATGTATACAGCAGATGAGCCCAATCTTGCTAGCTCGTCCGCCCTTTCATTGCCCCTTATGCCTGAGTGTCCTGGCACCCACTCCAAAGTTACTTTTTTGTGTTCTGCCAGCCTTCCCAGTTCTTGTAGACTAGAGCAGACTTAAGTTTGGGCCCTTCTAGTGCCCTAACTGTAGCCTGACTGTCTGTAAGTATTGCGATCCTCTTGCTTCTGCAGGATTGCTCATTATTTACCCTTGCACAGTGCAGGATGACGTACACCTGTGAGTGAAATACCGAAGCGTATTTTCCTAGCGAAATGCTGTGTCTAGTTTTTCTTCCAAAGATTCCCGCTCCTGTGCCTTGCTCGGTCTTTGATAAATCTGAATACCAGACTAGTTCCTGATGCAGGTTGTTTACTTGACAGAGTTCTCGATCTCTAATTATAGTCTCGAATTTCTTGTTGAAGATATATGTCGGAGTTATGTGGTCCTTTCTAGCATTCATTGTGGTATGCCCCACATATTCTGCGATTTGGTTGTGTCCAAGATCCTTGTAAATTCCTCTTGGTGGAGTTTGTAGTCTGGAGTAGCCCATTCTCGCCTCGCTCATTATTACAATTTGCAACGGTGGGAGGTCCAGAATGGTATCTAAGACTGCAGTGGGTGCGCTTTCTATTGCACCTGTTATGGACAGACAAGCAAGTCTTTGCACCTTGCTTAATTCTGCTATAGCAGCTCGCTGTTTCATCTTTGGCCACCAGACCAAAGACGCATATGCAATCATGGGTCTTACCACCAAAAATGTATTACGAATCCAGGAAAAAATATCTTTTACTTCCCACACCGATAGGTGAGGGGAGTATTGTGATCGTGAAAATTTTCGATTTCGAGAAAATACGTTTTTAGGCGTTTTATGATGTCTACATAACGAAAATCCACGTCACTCATTTCCGTCGGTCTGTCGGTCTGTCTGTCTGTCGGTCTGTCTGTACGCGTTTTTCTAGACACTTAATCTCAGTAACCGCTGCATGGATTGTGATGAAATTTAGGCAGCAATATGCTGTGGGGTCGTAGTAGGTAACGTAGCTATAATTTTGAAAATCGGTGCATAGGCAGCGGAGTAATTAGCAAAAAACAAAAAATTTGAAGTATTCCTCAAACTTCGTTTTTAGGCGTTTTAAGCGTTCCTGATCATTTTCTACTTTTCTTGGGTGGGGTGAAATTTGGGGTGGTTGGGGGTGGGGGGTTGTAAAGTTGAAAAATGTGTTGTAATCGTAACAGGCTGTCCACTGACATGAGAGAGAAAGTCCTAGCGGTATAATACACTTTTTTAGGTCCATCCGAACATTGCCTTATGTATTACAGGAACCAAGGGACAGAATTTTCCGATGTATACATACGAGTATTGCTTTAGATCGTTCTGTATTTTATAATGTGGAAATGTTGTAGAATTTAAAAATTTGTTGCTTTCATAATAGACTGCCCACTGACCTGTGAAGGAAGTCCTAGCAACATAAATAACGTTTTTAGGTCCGTCCGAACATTGCCTTGCCTATTACAGAAACCAAAGGACTTTAGATCGTTCTGTATTCTGTAACGAGGAAACTGTTGAATTGATTTTAATGGAATTTTGACACAGTATTACCACCGTTGCGAGGATGGAAAATGCATATGGTTTTTATAAATCGTGCCAGTGGCAGCGCAGAAATAACAAAAAACCAAAAATATAAAAACAGCTCAAACTTCGTTTTTAAGCGTTTTAGAGGTTCCTGATCATTTTCTGCGTTTTTTTTTGGGTGGGGGTAAAATTATGGTGGTTAGGGGGTGGGGGTTGAAAAACTGAAAAATTTGTTGTATTCATAATACGCTGAGGAAACGGTTGAATTGATTTTAATGAAATTTTGACACAGTATTACTACCGTGGTGGGAATGCAAAAAGCGTATGGTTGTTAGAAATCGTGTCAGTGGCAGCGTAAAAAACAAAAAATATGAAAACAGCTCAAACTTTTGTTAGGGGTTCCCGATAATTTTCTACCTTCATTGGGTGGGGATGAAATTGGGATAGTGTTGGGGGGTGGGGTTTTGTAAAACTGAAACGTCTGTAGTATTGATAATAGGCTGTCCATTGACCTGTGACGGAAAGACATAAGGCATAAGAATTTTAGGGGGAGGGCTGCCGATAATTTGGTTGCAAGGGGATCCAGACTAAAGCTTCATGCTGTGGAAAAATAATAAACTGGTATTACAGTAATGTGTGGAAAGTACTGAGTCAATCAACTTAACTTCATTTTTTATAGGAGGTTCTTATGAAGTTGTAAAGTTCTGGATGACTCAAAAAACACGAGGTGGAATAAGAATATAGTTCGACAAACAAACTATACGTATATTTTTGACTAAGCAACTTTTTGCACTTATACTAGATGAAGATGCACTTATTTTTGATTAAGCTCCTACAGAATCGCTTAATTCATAATAGTCTAAGAGCCGAATATAAGACGACCTTCACCGAATTGGTTAATGGATGAAAAGCATTTCATATTAAATTTAATATGTTAAAAAACATATCGCGAGTGGGTTGGCTGAAAAATTTCAGTCCAGGATATGATTAATTAAATATTGAAAAATTATTTTTTTTAAACATTTAACTGGTTTGGTTAATAGACAAATCACATACCAATCGTTAGGTTGGCTACGTTTCTCCCGTCCCAACTATAGGGTAGGCAGGTATAAACAGGTACATCAATAATAGTAATTTGCACCGGTGTGGTTAATGCATGAAACTTATATCAAAATAAAGATAATTTTATTGCAAACACGTCGATATAGGGTTGTCTGCAAAAAATCAGTCTGGAATTCCGGTTGTCGAATTTCAAAGATCAAAATACTGCCGCCAGTGAATACGTGCGCCAGAGAGGTCCGAGCAAACTATCCCGTGTATTAACAAAGGACGCAGCATAGCAGTTGCGTGTAGCTCGGCCATTGAATCCGTGAAATTGAAAAGGATAGCGATACACTCGTAAATGCTGTGCATCATTGTATTGGAACAGTTTGCCTCATTCTTCAGAATGGGCCTATACCGTGATCTCAAATTGATCAATTTATTTACTGCGGTATTATTTTTGTTGACACATAGGACCGTTTACTGTAAAAAGTCAGCAGAAAACTTGATCCAAATGAGAATAACACTAAAAAGAAAATTTTAATGTAATTTGAAATAGCCGATGATGACGTCACCTGTAGGGAACCAATGAAAAGCATCCATTCTGTAGGGAACCAATGGGAAGCGTCCTTTCGTGATCCGATGACTATGAGCGGATGCTATTGTTGTGTACCAGTGAGCTCTTATTGGTTTCCTACAGGTGACGTCACGACCTGGGCGGGAAGTGTATGGATTCAAAAAATTCAATATTTAGAGCAATTTTTTTCGGTTATAAATACGATAGAAATTTTTTGTAAAATTATTTATGGCATCTACATGGTGTCAGGGTTCGTTTAAGCCAATAAACCAAAAATGTGGTATAGGCCCATTGAAAAAGCGTGCTACTACTACTATACTAGTTGTTGTTATTTATAAACATTAAATTGTGGTAAAAAATGGCTAAAAAGTGTTTTCTATGCAATTCGGACGATAATGTTCTTGATTTTAACGATGAAACGTATAAAAGCTGTTCGTTGAAATTAAATTTTAAATACAGTGGCTTTGAGTTAACCAATGCATCACTCGATTTTGTAGGTTATGATACAACGTGCTACAAAAAAGTGACTGCTTTGGGTAAAAAATATAATGAAGAGGTTAATAAATTTCTTGGTGAGAATACGGTAAGTGCATAATAATTTCACCTTCAAAAATATTAATAAATTATTAGTGCTCCAAAATATTGCACAGCTTTTACGAGTGTATCGCTATCCTTTTCAATTTCACGGACACATGACATATGCGCACTCTCTTTCATTCAATGGCCGAGCTACACGCAGCTCCTATGCTGCGTCCTTGTTAATACACGGGATAGTTCGCTCGGACATCTGGCGCACGTATTCACTGGTAGCATTATTATGATCTTTAAAATTCGACAACCGGAATTCCAGACTGATTTTTTGCAGACAACCCTATATCGACGTGTTTGCAATAAAATTATCTTTTTATGATATAAGTTTCATGCATTAACCACACCGGTGCAAATTACTATTATTGATGTACCTATTTATGCCCGCCTACCCTATAGTTGAGACGGGAAAAACGTAGCCAAACTAACGTTTGCATATTCTATGGGCTTCATACTTTCGATTGGTATGTGATTTGTCTATTAGCCAAACCAGTGAAAATTAATTTTTCAATATTTAATTAATCATATCCTGGACTGAAATTTTCCCGCCAACCCTCTCGCGATATGTTTTTTAACATATTAAATTTAATATAAAATGGTTTTCATCCATTAACCAGTTCGGTGAAGGTCGTCTTATATTCGGATCTTCTACTATAATAATCTTCACAACCTTTCAAGTGCGCTCCATTTTACTATCTGCTACGGCGGCCGTTCTGACAAGTAGTCATTTGCGCGAATAAATCATAGAAACATTGTGCTTACACGGCCGTATATGTCGGCCAGAACGTACTTAATGTTGATTAGAATTTTACTGTTGTGAATGTGACCGTTTAATGGTCTGATGCGTACGTCGGACACATCTTCGATTCAGCGCAGCTACCATTAAAATTGTCTGGTGAAGGCGACTGAGATATAATGGGACAGTTATGTAATATTGTGACAGTTTACGGCTGAATGTATGAGGAGCACGGAATGTTGCACAACTTCCAAGATATTTGTGGTGTACAGGGTGGTCCAATAAGCGCGCGGTGGTCTTTAACGGCTTTACCGTTTAAATTAGAAGAAAATGGCTTCAATAAAAAACGTGTCTTTTAAAATGGTCTACACAGAAAAAAATACTGTTGCGTTTCCAATTAGTTGTTATTTGGATGGTTTTCGATCGCTTCAAATATATTTACAGTTTTTTCAAATCCACGTCATTGAAGGAGTTCAATCCTTATATTCGAAGTAATCACAGGTATGCCAATAAATTCAAAATAATGTTATATTCGTTCTAACCATATATTGTATAATCCTTCTAATACAAGTATTGACATATAATGCAATCAAAACATCCTTTTGTTTTTGAAATTTACCCTATGTTTCATTTAAGCAGAGCATACAATCTATTCAATGTACAAAAGTTGTTACTGCAACAGCAGTTCGTGATAATTCATCTGATAAAAATTAATTTTGTTTCAATGGCCCTTGTCGTTCGCTGAACTGTAGTGAGTATTCGGCGAGACTGATGTCCCGTAAGAATAAAGAACAGGGGGATGATCTCAGTGTTACTATCGCCGCGAACCCACCAACATGGACGAAGTTGTTCCGTTATGTTGTTTCGATGTTAGCCGTGTTGTGGTTTGGTTTGGTTTGGTGGTTTTGCGTATTGCATCAGCAATTGTGTGATTTAAATGTGTCCAGTTATATATTAAATGGAGGACCTACTGAGAAATTGGGACTTAGAAAAGCTAACACCCACTTTTGAATGTAGGTATTTAGATTAGTCAGACAGTTATATTTCCGGTACTAATGGTGCAGGCTTATGTCTAATTCTTATATCATGCTTCTTATAACTTCATACAATCTGTTGATCCAAGGAAAAGAAAGAAATTTAGAATCAATTACCAAACACAGATTTGATTCAACGACAGCCTGCGATTGAATTATTCATTAGAATCCAGTGACATCTTGTAGTTGAATCGACAATACGATATAATTCGTTACCAACTATACACTTCCCATTGGATGAAACATCGCTGTATTTGAGGAATGCAACGTCCCATTGAATCCAAGCGTAAATCTTTGACAGAACGACAGATTTTTCTGTGTGTACCTGTATAAAATAATTTCAAAGATGATGAACTACCAGATATACTGGAAGTAGGTATCAACTTCCTTACTATAAATAGAATAAATTATACCTGACAGCTTGAAATTACAAGTGAGTTGGAAAATTAAAAATTACCTTGACCGTTTTGAACTGAACTGTAGTACTGAAATGTGCATTCGCTACATCTAACTGTAACCACATTATTTTTAAAAATTTGTGCGGTAAATTTTCATTTAGAAAATTTTGGAAAACCCTAGTTTCCAATAATATCACCTCAAACGGATGAAACATACCATCCCATTTGAACAAAAAAAGTTTTTAACGTTTTAAACTTTTCAAATTTGAAAATTGCAAGTCTATTGATTTAGAATTATTGTTATGAATTACTGATTAGAATCTCCAAGTTAACCTTAAAAATCTAAAATCGATATTTAGCTTCCTATCAGGACGAAAACTTGCCTCATGTATATTTTGAGGATGCAAATCCAGCCGTTATTTTGAGGTTCAGCCTCAGGTAACGAAAATCAAATTTTTCAGATCCTCAGATCCTCAAGCTCACCCTAAAAATCTAAAATCATTGTCTGGCTTCCTATCAGAACGAAAACTCGTATTATGTATACCATGAGGATGCTAATTACAGATCCGGCCGTTGTTTAGAGCTTCAGCCTCATGTAACGAAAATCAAAAATTTTCAGATCCTCAGATCCACAAGCTCACCATAACAATCTAAAATCGTTGTCTGGCTTCCTATAAGGACGAAAACTCACCTCATGTATATTTTGAGGATGCTAATTACAAATCCAGCCGTTGTTTTGAGGTTCAGCCTCAGGTAACGAACATCAAAAATTTTCAAATCCTCAAGCGCAACCTAAAAATCTAAAATCGTTACCTGGCTTCCTATCATAACTAAAACTCGTATTATGTATATTTTGAGGATGTTAATTACAAATCCGGCCGTTTTTTTGAGGTTCAGCCTCACGTAACGAAAATCAAAAATTTTCATATCCTCAGATCCTCAAGCTCACCCTAAAAATCTAAAATCGTTATATAGCTCCCCATTAGGACGAAAACTAGCCTTATGTATATTTTGAGGATGCTAATTACAAATCTAGCCGTTGTTTTGAGGTTCAGCCTCACATAACGAAAATCAAAAATTTTCAGACCCTCAGATCCTCAAGCTCACCCTAAAAATCTAAAATCGTTATCTGGCTTCCTATCATAACGAAAACTCGTATTATGTATATTTTGAGGATGTTAATTACAAATCCGGCCGTTGTTTTGAGGTTCAGCCACAGGTAACGAAAATCAAAAATTTTCAGACCCTCAGATCTTCAAGTTCACCTTAAAAATCTGAAATCGTTACCTGGCTTCCTATCATAACGGAAACTCGTATTGTGTATATTTTGATGATGTTAATTACAAATCCGGCCGTTGTTTTGAGGTTCAGCCTCACGTAACGAAAATCAAAAATTTTCATATCCTCAGATCCTCAAGCGCACCCTAAAAATCTAAAATCGTTATATAGCTTCCCATTAGGACGAAAACTAGCCTTATGTATATTTTGAGGATGCTAATTACAAATCCGGCCGTTGTTGTGAGGTTCAGCCTCACGTAACGAAAATCAAAAATTTTCATATCCTCAGATCCTTAAGCTCACCCTAAAAATCTAAAATCTTTATATAGCTTCCCATTAGGACGAAAACTAGCCTTATGTATATTTTGAGGATGCTAATTACAAATCTAGCCGTTGTTTTGAGGTTCAGCCTCACATAACGAAAATCAAAAATTTTCATAACGAAAACTCGTATTCTGTATATATTGAGGATGTTAATTACAAATCCGGTCGTTGTTTTGAGGTTCAGCCACAGGTAACGAAAATCAAAAATTTTCAGATCCTCAGATCTTCAAGTTCACCTTAAAAATCTAAAATCGTTACCTGGCTTCCCATCATAACAAAAACTCGTATTATGTATATCTTGAGGATGTTAATTACAAATCCGGTCGTTGTTTTGAGGTTCAGCCACAGGTAACGAAAATCAAAAATTTTCAGACCCTCAGATCCTCAAGCTCACCCTAAAAATCTAAAATCGTTACCTGGCTTCCTATCATAACGGAAACTCGTATTATGTATATTTTGAGGATGTTAATTACAAATCCGGCCGTTGGTTTGAGGTTCAGCCTCATGTAACGAAAATCAAAAATTTTCATATCCTCAGAACCTTAAGCTCACCCTAAAAATCTAAAATCGTTATCTGGCTTCCTATCATAACAAAAACTCGTATTATGTATATTTTGAGGATGTTAATTACAAATCCGGCCGTTGTTTTGAGGTTCAGCCACAGGTAACGAAAATCAAAAATTTTCAGACCCTCATATCCTCAAGCTCACCCTAAAAATCTAAAATCGTTATCTGGCTTCCTATCAGGACGAAAACTCGTATTATGTATATTTTGCGGATACTAATTACAAATCCGGCCGTTGTTTTGAGGTTCAACCTCAGGTAACGAAAATCAAAAATTTTCATATCCTCAGAACCTTAAGCTCACCCTAAAAATCTAAAATCGTTATCTGGCTCCCTATCAGGACGAAAACTCGTACTATGTATATTTTTAGGATGCCAATTACAAATCCGGTCATTGTTTTGAGGTTCAGCCTCAGGTAACGAAAATAAAAATTTTCAGACCCTTTTCAAAAAACAGCGTTTGTAAAGCTGCTAGTATACGTAGAGAGTATACTCTTATCTATGTGGATCCAGTGTGAGAATCACAGGTTCAGTGATCGCCTTAGACAGAACGAAGTTTATGGAGCACCTAGACATAGTACACGTTCGAGTTATCTACCGAAAAGACCGCACGCACTCAAGCCACGCATACATTAGTAATAATTTCGATGAATCCGACCTTTATGGCGCTGTCTGGATTTTATTAACATCAAAGACGCTCGCAGGTGCGATGTAAATCTGGCGTTTTATGAGTGCGCGTCCAGAAAACATTCTCAAATTGATTTCGCCACGCTTTTCGGTTCATTCACTGAAACTGGACCGACGATCACATAAATATATCGGTGTAGAGATGGTACCCAAAACCAATTATCTGTATTCGGTATTCTTTTTAACGGTTGCATCATCTACGAATTTAGTATAGTCAGAAGAGCAGCTATATATTCGCGTCTCATGGGTTCACGTCCAGAAAACGTTTTCAAATTGATTTCGCCACGCTTTTCGGTTCATTCACTGAAACTGGACCGACGATCACATAAATATGTCGGTGTAGAGATGTCACCCAAAACCGATATATCTGTATTCGGTATTCTGTTTAACGGTTGTGTCATCTACGAATTTAGTATAGTCAGAAGAGCAGCTATATATTCGCGTCTCATGGGTTCACGTCGAGAAAACGTTTTCAAATTGATTTCGCCACGCTTTTCGGTTCATTCACTGGAACTGGACCGACGATCACAGAAATATGTCGGTGTAGAGATGGCACCCAAAACCGATTATCTGTATTCGGTATTCTTTTTAACGGTTGCATCATCTACGAATTTAGTATAGTCAGAAGAGCAGCTATATATTCGCGACTCATGGGTTCACGTCCAGAAAACGTTTTCAAATTGATTTCGCCACGCTTTTCGGTTCATTCACTGAAACTGGACCGACGATCACAGAAATATGTCGGTGTAGAGATGACACCCAAAACCGATTATCTGTATTCGGTATTCTTTTTTAACGATTGCATCGACTACGAATTTAGTATTGTCAGAAGAGCAGCTATATATTCGCGTTTTGTGGTTCACGTCCAGAAATCATTTTCAAGTTGATTTCGCCACGCTTTTCGGTTCATTCACTGAAACTGGACCGACGATCACATAAATATGTCGGTGTAGAGATGGTACCCAAAACCGATTATCTGTATTCGGTATTCTTTTTAACGGTTGTATCAACTACGAATTTAGTATAGTCAGAAGAGCAGCTATATATTCGCGTCTCATGGGTTCACGTCCAGAAAACGTTTTCAAATTGATTTCGCCACGCTTTTCGGTTCATTCACTGGAACTGGACTGACGATCACATAAATATGTCGGTGTAGAGATGGTATACAAAACCGATTATCTGTATTCGGTATTCTTTTTAACGGTTGCATCATCTACGAATTTAGTATAGTCAGAAGAGCAGCTATATATTCGCGTCTTATGGGTTCAAATTGATTTCTCCACGCTTTTCGGTTCATTCACTGAAACTGGACCGACGATCACATAAATATGTCGGTGTAGAGATGGTACCCAAAACCGATTATCTGTATTCGGTATTCTTTTTAACGGTTGCATCATCTATGAATTTAGTATAGTCAGAAGAGCAGCTATATATTCGCGTCTCATGGGTTCACGTCCAGAAAACGTTTTCAAATTGATTTCTCCACGCTTTTCGGTTCATTCACTGAAACTGGACCGACGATCACATAAATATGTCGGTGTAGAGATGGTACCCAGAACCGATTATCTGTATTCGGTATTCTTTTTAACGGTTGCATCATCTACGAATTTAGTATAGTCAGAAGAGCAGCTATATATTCGCGTCTTATGGGTTCACGTCGAGAAAACGTTTTCAAATTGATTTCGCCACGCTTTTCGGTTCATTCACTGAAACTGGACTGACGATCACATAAATATATCGGTGTAGAGATGGTACCCAAAACCGATTATCTTGTATTCGGTATTCTGTTTTTAACGGTTGCACTATCTACGAATTTAGTCAGAAGAGCAGCTATATATTTGCTTTTTAAGATAGCAAACCCTACGTTACCGCAAATTGTTGGTATATTTATACACTGTTTCTGCTGTATATCAATGAGGTGCTGGAAATAACATACAATCCGATCTACAACTTCGCAGACGACAGTACATTAATATCGTGCATGGAACCAGGAAGCCACTATCATCCCAAGAGACGGTACGTCGGTGATAGCAACATGCCTCATAGATCAACGTAGATATCAAAACAATTGTCGAGTGGGGATTAGCAAATAAAGTACAGTTTAACGTACAGAAAACTTAGGCAATAACACTGACAAAGAAGTCTTACGTTGGGCTATCAACTGTGGAAATGGAGGGTGACCCTGACCCAATAGCCGTGTCATCTTCCATAAAACTTTTGGGGATTAACATCAACAACAACATGTTCCAACTATGGCAGAAATTGTTCAAGTCCGCTATTAAAGAAATGGACCTTACCATCGCTCACACGTAGGGAACAGGTAGCACTCACTAGAATGCGAATAGGTTACACTTACCTTACGCCACTCACACCTATCACTAGGAAACCCTCCACCAATGTGTGAAACGTTGAAATATGTATTGCTCGATTGTCCCTTATATTCAGCTGCCAGACTTGTTCATAACATACCGAAAGATTTTAAAAGTTGTTTACTCCCTACTAGAAATATTAAAGCCACCTTAGAATTTCTTAAAACTATCAAAATCTTCCATAAAAGCAGTGGACGAAGTCTAATTTGAATAGTTTTTCCGTTTTTTTTTTAAGTACAAGCACAAGTATTGGTATGGATAAGCAGCGGCTAATAACCAAAGCAGTTGACCTCGCTGAACAAAAAAACACATGTCCTGGCACGACCACGTTGTTAGTATTATTAAAATGGCATCCCAGAAGCTCGGAGTTTTGTTCCGCTGTAGGAAGCTGTATACAGCAGAGCAACTACTGCTGCTCTACAAGGCCAGATCCGACCGCTCTCTCTAAAACTTCAGGTTTATTTCAAGAAGAAAGCAATTAGACTAATCGACACGCCTAATATCACAAAGGACCTCCACAGCCTGAAACATTGAAGAAGGTTCAGGGTGGCTGACCTGTACCTGTTTCACACATTCTATCAAGAAAGATGTTCGAGTGAGCTCTCCCTGATAATAACACCGAAGACCGCCCGAACGAGGAACACTAGAGAGGCTCTGCGACCTCATCCTTACGAGGTCGAGGTCCCTACTCCCCAACCAGTCTCCTCCACCATTCCTTCTTTTGGAGAACTTCGACGCTGTGGAATGAGCTGCCGGGGATTTTTTCCCAACGGCTACAACCTACAGCGTGTCAAATCTGACGTGCGCTGATACTTATCCTCGCGCAGCGCTTCTACAGCGCCATAGGCTTTCAGCCTTTGTGAGAGGCTGACTATAAAAGAATGTCCAACTGATTTTTCAACAATGTCATACCCATTGATCCTAATAACTATTTTGTGATATCATTTTCTTTGATAAGTCTCTCATGACGTAATGGAAAATTGGCAAGGCGATGTAGAAAAAGATTAAACTTACGGTTTTGTTTATGTAGCAGGAACATTGAACCTCTTTTTCAGCCGCTTAAAAGAGTTGGTAAAGCAAAAAAAATTGCATGGACACATAAGAACCAATTTCGAAAAAAAAATGGTTAGGACAACCACTAATTTCCTATTAAGGAAATACCCGAAAATTGTGATTTGTGGCATTTTCAAATCGAGCAAAATCAAAAGATATGATTCCCAAAATAGTATTGAAAAAGCTTTGGTCTTTGTACATGTCAAAGACTCGTAACCTACGTAATGAGTCGAGTGTTTGTCAGCATTTGAAAAAAAAATAAGATCCCATGCGGATTTACAGGTTCATTAAAACTTTTTTTTTATGGAAAATACGAGGCTGTAGGGCCAAATTGGAAACAGCCATTATATGCAGCCAGTGCTGCCGCAATGCGTTCCTAAAATGAACTGAATCAAAGCAATAAAATATACTAGATAATACTAAAGTCCCGAATTTCATTGTGACCTGGAAATGGACCGACAGAGACTTGTTGAAGAGCCAAAGCGAGCGCTATAATTTTTTGAAGAGCAAAAAAAGAGCATGTGCAATTTTTTGCATTCTACACCCATTTCATAAGTCACAGCCTGTCAAATAAGGAAACTACGGAGCCAAACGATCAAATGATTTGACTTTTTCGTCCATTTTTCGAAAACCGAAAATGTACCAGAATTTGGCTGAAATACACTATTGTACTTTGACTTCAAAAATGTACTAGAAATAGTACAAATGTACTAAAACGGCAGCAATGGATGCAGCGGTAAATTTTCAATCAGACAGAAGTAGCAAGCATTGAGATGTTCCAAAATGGAAGTAGAGAATCTGTCCTACGTTACGAGCTTTTGTTGCGTTTGAGGAAAATTAAAAATTACGAATCTCGCGCGGATTTACAGGTTAAAGAAAAATTGTTATTTTTGTATGCACTATGTCTCAAAATGAGAACTTATATACCATCTGCCATCAATTTTACTTCCCACACCTATAGGTGAGGGGAGTATTGTGATCGCGAAAATTTTCGATTTTGAGATAATACGCTTTTTGGGCGTTTTAAGATGTCTACATAACGAAAATCCACAACACTCATTTCCGTCGATCTGTCTGTCGGTCTGTCTGTTCACGTTTTTCTACCCTCGTAATCTCAGCAACCGCTGCATGGATTGTTATGAAATTTGGGTACGGATATGCTGTGAGGTCCTAGTAGGTAATGCTGCTACAATTTTGAAAATCGGTGCAGGGGCGGTGGAGTAATTGGCAAAAAACTAAAAAGATTAAATATCCCTCAAACTTCGTTTTTAGGCGTTTTAGGGGTTCCTGATCATTTTTTACTTTTTTTTTGTTGAGGGTGAAATTGGGGTTGTGTGGGGGATGGGGGTTGTAAAACTCAAAAATTTGTTCTATTCATAATAGGCTGTCCATTTACCTGTGAAAGAAAGACCTAGCGGCTTAATACCCTTTTTTAGGTCCATCCGAACATTGCCTTGGCTATTACAGAAATCAAGGGACTTGTCTGATGTATACATTCGAGTATTGCTTTAGACCGTTCTGATTTAGTAATATGGAAATCATGAAATTGATTTTAATGAAATTTGAACACAGTATTATTATCGTGGCGAGGATGAAAAATGCATATGGTTTTCAAAAATCGTGTCAGTGACGGCGCAGCAATAATGAAAAACTAAAAATATAAAAATAGATCAAACTTCATTTTCGTTTCGTCCAGTTGAAGCTCGCAGAACAAAAATTGTGTCCTTTTTGTTCCTACGGAGAGATTTAGGAAACTATTTACTAGTTTTTGTGTTGGATGGTATTTGAGGACAGGCGGACGATGATTTGGCTGCAAGGGATCTCAGGTCTTCATGCAAAGTAAAAATAATAAAATGATACCACTGTTATGTGTGGGAAGTACTAAGTCGATCATCATTTTTTTATGTTACTCTTCCTTCTGAAGAAACATTCAAAGAAATATCCATCACACAAGCATAACCAGAGCTCACTGACTTAAACTACCATTCGTCTTATCTCGGAGCCCACGAAATAGCAACAAACATAACCCGAAAACGATTCCCCAAAAATAATTGACCGACTCATCAATTAGAAGAAACCGAACTCATGTAAATTGGTGAGATAAGCGCTTCCAAAGTGAGATAAACCTAATAAAGGTGGACTGAGTATAAATTTATCGGATCCAACTAAATGAGGATTCGAACAAATCAACCATTAGTGATGCTGGTAACGACATTTCTATTCAAATTCTGTGACATTTTATTACTTTTATGCACGGAAGGATAATTTAGTGGTGCTTTTTTCGATCGGTTCTATCTTAATATCCAATGGTATAGCATTTCTATTCAAGAATCTACTGTCATCTGAGTATAGGTAAAACGTTCGTCTAAATTTAAGGATTCTTTTCTTGGTGTTGCTGTTTTATGATATTCTCATTTTTTTATAAATGGGCAGACCGCGCAGGCAGAGCCTAAATACCAGAGTACCGCGGTTGCTGTGAAAGGGTTATGTTGGGGGAAGTTTGTTAACGCGAGATTTAAATGGGCCAATACCCGCAAGCCCAATAAATACATCTTCTGGCAGTCCATTCCAAGCCTTGGACACCCTAGGAATAAATGTGCGGTTGTACCGCTCAGTTTTTGATGTATGAAGAAGGACCGTCTTAGCATGAGATGCAGCGGTCGCACGGGTTCATCTGATAGGAGCAGTGAGCGGCGGAACGATAGAGGATAGCTCAGAGGAGCAGATTCCGTTGGAATATCGGTAGAAGAGTGAGAGGTCACCAACAACACGCCGGTGAGAAAGTGACTGAAGGTGGCGCGTTAAGGCTGGATCGCCAATTAGTCGAATTGCCCTTCTCTGGACGGCAACTAGTATAGACAGGGTAGTAGGGGCAGCAGCTCCCCAGACATGAGAGCAATACTCCAGGCAAGGTCTTATCTGGGCTTTATAGTATAGCGTGAGGAGGTTACATGGTGAGAAATACTTTCTGGCTCTGAATACCTACCCAAGCTTTTTACCAGCAGCTGTTGCAATTGACGCGACGTGTTCGTGCCAGATCATATTTTCTGTAATGTTGACTCCTAACAGCTTGAATGAGTGACTCCTTGGCAGAGCCTGGTTATTCATTAGAACCTGGTGTTGGCTTGGGTGCTTCTTATTTGATAACATACAATACTAGGTCTTGGAGGCATTAAATTTAACCATTTTCTTAAGTCCCCAAGCGGTAATGGTATCGAGATCCTTTGAAAGTGAAGCTGCCGCTGCCAGTCCTCTGCGTTTCAGCTCGACCACAGAGATCGGTCTATAGCTCATGATGCCTGCATGCAGCGTACTGTCATCCGCAAAACTGTGGATTGGGTTTGTAGTGCTAGAGAGTAGATCATTAATGTGAAGCAGAAACAATGTCGGAGCCAATACCGATCCCTGCGGAACCCCGGCATTGATGCTATGGAAAGAAGAGGAAAAGTCATCTACCACGACAGAGATTTCCCGACCTGAGAGGAAGTCTGCGAGCCAACCGCAAGGCTTAACAGGGAGTCCCATAAGACGGGAGCTTGTTCAGGAGAGCTGCATGCCACAGTTGTATTATTTTCATTTTATACTAAAAATAATTTTTCCCTGTTTAGTACCAGAAAACGTGTCTTTTTTGTTTTTTTACACTATATTTATTCCTATAACATCCGGTTCCTTTTCATAACAATTAGCATGCATATTAAAATTAATGATAAGCTCCTACAGATTCCGAAATTCTAATTGCTGCTACAAATTCGAATCGATGAGTCGGGGCTTATCTGCCGAGAAGGCCAAATTCACTTAAGACTCGCATACATTAGTGATAACGTCGATCTGTAGTATTTTTACGGCGTCAAAAGAGGCGCGCAGGTGTGAAATAAAACTGGCACTTTATGGTAATGCTCGGTCAAATGGTTTAAACTGATTTCAACGCGTCACGAGTCGGGCAAGGTTTTTTGTATACACTACGCGACCAAATTAAGAGGTAATCCTTAACCTATCGATACACGGTTAATCGATGACGTGGTCGATGTGAATTCTATCGCAAGTTCACTCGGCTTCTCTTGTAAAGGAGTCGAACACCGCAAATGGGTCGTTTGAAACGCAGGTTCTTACCTTGCCTCGGTTACAATCGCATGGGATGAGATTGTAACCGAGGAGGAGGTAGGTAATTTGTTTTCATGTCAGTCCTGATGAGTATATAATAGTATTATGAGATATAGCTCTGATAGAGAGTCGAAGTAAGCCGCCTTAGACCCTTTTTTGCCGAAACCATAGAACCAACATTCTGGCCTCCCAGAAAACGCCTTATACCGCGAACCTACAAGATCACCTGATAAATGACAGTTTAGTAGCTGTGAGTCATGATACTACGACTTTAGAAGGTATGCTCACGCGCATGATGTCTTCCGTCTCGCTTCCACCTGTGACGTCAGCGTGTGACAAACGGGGTTTGTTTACTCGTTTAGTTACAGGTTATAGCCGAACATTTTCAGTTTATTTTCTTGAGTTTACTCGTTTACCGTAGTAAAGTTTGATAAAACATTAATTATTTGCGATTCTGGAGTTTAACAAATATTTGAACAATGGTTTATTGTGTGGTTGTGGGATGTAATAATAAAAAAGTAAAAACTATTCGTCACACTACCGCTACTTGGGATGGTTTGGAAAATTTGGCAGGTTTCATTGCATTTAAGTTGAGAAATAAGGAGAAACTGGGTTGTATCCCAGATTGCACAGACACTTCTCTCAGTTGGGTCAACCATTTAACAGAAGGTGTACCTACTACAAAAACATACAGATGAGTTCTTGGCAAAATGTAATGAGCTCGGCCATATATTTTCCAACTATAATGGAAACGCTTTGAGAATTGAAAAAAAACTATCTTGCGAATTTAAACAAATTATCAGAGAATGTATATGTGACTGACGAAGCAAAGATGAGCTTGTTTTCTAGATACAAAATGTATTTCAGAATACGAATTCTTGATAGGGGAATTAGAGAGACCTCGAATATTAGAAAACTGAAATTCACTAACATTGTAAAATAGTATAAAGTAATAAGTATACAGGGTCCTGCGACGGTGTATCCAGCTTTCCTAGCGCCGTTCCTATTTGGAATAAAAAAAGCTACATAAAATAAAAATGCGCTAAAAGATGGTTGGAGATTTACAGGTTGCAGAACGTATTTTGATATTTCATCTTCAGTTCATATAGAGAAAGGCTAGTTCTATATGCTCTTATTCACCCCTTTTTCAGTTCTTATTGTCTGTCCAAAATATATTTCCCCATAGACTCATATATACAGAATCAATACCAAACACTACAACACAAGAGAGCAACAAATAATGTGCCCTAAACCCAGGCCATCAGAAACCATCACTACAAGTGGATCAAACTTTTTAATTCAAACATATTATTAAACAGATACATCGTGTGAAAACATTTTGGAAAAGTTTGAGGAAAAACCTGTTATTACTAGGAATCTTTAGTATACGAGAATTCACCTGTACTAGCTAAATACAATGCCCAGAAAGATAGTGTATTGTTGTATTGTGATATGTTCTTATTTTGTGTTTAACATATACGCGGTTGTGACATATATTTGAATAAATAAAAAATAAGAAAATTTGGTAATGTATTTCTCCACCAATCATTAGCAGAAAAAAGTCAATATGCATTCGCCATAAACATAATGCCATTATGCTTGTTCATGATTTTTAAAAACCTCTAATGACAAAATCATGTTATTTATTTCTTGTCTACCTTTTATTAAGAGAATTATACAGTAAATACATATGCAAATTGGCTTGAAGAGCTGCTGACGCAACATCATAATCTATATATAAAAAATAAGAACGGTAATTAAAGGCTCCTGAAAAGATGGTTTCACTAGGCACTCCAATCAACCTCTTATATGAGATTTCAGAAAAATACGTCCAGACCGCTCTGGCTCTGTTCTTTTTCCACAATGTAAATTTTTTTTGAGTACATTGATTCAAATTTTTGTATCTGAAATTCAGAACGCTCGGAACTACTGCAAACGGGTCAGGCGTCGATTAATATCAATTCTCTGTATAACTATTTCACCAATTTTTTATTCAGATACAGAGCAATATGTATCGTTTATATTATACTGTGCATGAGCTATTTTCATTTTGTATGAATATTAAATATCTAAGACAGATATAACAGGAAACGAAATAAAACTTTAAAAAATCAATGCTTTGGCGCCATGTGCTTGTACACTTTTGTCACACGGTGACGTCATGCGCAGACCGGTTCGAAATCTGTCCGCCAAGTGATCATATCTGTCAGTGTCGTAGTATCATGGCTGTGAGTAGTAGTAGTAGTAGCAGTAGGCCTTTTTTGCCATCCCCGAATATCACCCCTCAGTAGCCACTGCCTGCCTCCCTGCCAAACCTTCCCGACCCTTTAGCAAAGGCCAGTATGTCGGTCTAGCTAAGGGAACGGAATTCCTCTGACTGAAGTCTATCGAATCCAAAGATCTTGTATTTGAGCCCGCCTAACCACACACATTCCGCAAGGAGGTGGTACGCCGTTTCATCTCCACAGGCCATACATCTTCTTCATCCTCATCTTCTTCAATTCCTAATACTGATAGATATCGCCTGAGCTTGCAGTGCCCCATCAGAGCACCCACGAGGGTTCTCATTGCCCATCGGTCTTGAGATTAGCTCTCCTGTACTTCTCGATGTTCCACATGCATCCTTGCTCCATACTGAGAGGCCAGTCCACTAGCATGGCATACCAATGCCTCTCCAAGTACAATGATTCTTCAAACTCTGTTGTATCAAATGTCTGAATCATGGGATGGCGATCTGCCCAGAAAGTGACCCTAAGGTTCTTTTTTCCCAATATCTGGAGCAGATATGGTTCACCACCATTTTAATAAGTGATAAATACCTTCTCTCAATGAGCAATGGCCTGTAAGGACTTCTACCAAAAGGTTGAGCATATTTCTGCCTTTGCTCAAAAGCCATATCGTACGTATTTTGATAGGACCTGCTATGCTATGAATCAGGGCCGTAGCTAGGCGTTGACCATGGAGGGGGTTCATGGTGACCTTAGGGGGGGTTCATGTATAAAAGAATATGTAATGTCTTAATTTGCTTAAAATCTGTATAGATTGTATCGCTGCTAATGTGTCATGAGCGCCGAGGGATTGGTTAGCAGTAGAATAAATCCATCCTTGATAATTTTTATTTTGTATTATTTTAGTAGTTATTTCATTCATGGGAATACTCATGGGGGTAGACTTGGAGAGATCTGTGAGTCTGAGAATTTTTGATCTTCGTTACCTGAGGCTGAAATTCAAAACTACGGCTAGATTTTTAATTAGCGTCGTAAAATTATACACGACACGAGTTTTTGTTCTATTATGAATCCAGATAACGATTTTAGGTTTTTAGGGTAGACTTTGAGATCTGAGGGCCTGAGAATTTTTGACTTTCGTTATCTGAGGCTGAAACTCAAAACTACCGCCAGATGTGTAATCAGCACCCTCAAACTATACACGACACAGGTTTTCGTCGTGATAGGAAGCCAGATAACGATTTTAGATTTTTAGGGTGAACTTTGAGATCTGAGGGAGGGCCTGACAGTTTTTGACTTTCGTTACCTGAGGCTCAAAACTACGGCCGGATTTGTAATTGCGTCTTAAAATTATACACGACACGAGTTTTTGTTCTATTAGGAATCCAGATAACAGCTTTAGATTTTTAGGGTAGACTTTGAGATCTGAGGGCCTGCATCTTTCTCCGACTAAGTTTTCACCAGATCACTGTTCCAGGGCAGCAATAACATCATCGTCATAGTTGCAATGTCTTAACAGACATGTTGCGAACTCGTAAAATGCATTAAGTCGGAGCTAGAGTATTGCCGACACGAATATTATCAATAGCTTTTGCTCCCCATCGTTCGCGATTTACTGTCAGTTCAGTGGCGCTCTTAATACTCATATCCAGCAACTGCTTCGTCGTACCTACCCAGCGTGTAGGGTAACGGCCACGGCGCCGCCCACTCGGAGCATGACCCTGAACTACAAGTTTCTCCATATTATAGCTTCTGTGAATATGTCAGAAGAATGGAAGCATTCTCGTCGACACAATGGAGGATAGTCTCTTTGGATAACCGAGCTCATCCAGTATGGAAACGATAGTTCGATAGGCGGTATAAGGAGCTCTCAGCATTCTCCTCCAGTCCACATTTCAAAAGCATCTATTCGAGCTCGATCTGCCTTTTTAACAGTCCAAGTTTCCGGGGCATACAAAAAAATGGAGAGCACAAGAGAGTGAACCAGCGACATTTTGGTAGCTTTAGTGATGTTATGCTCACGCCCTATTTTAGTAAGCTAACTACCCGAATTGTCGATCAAAGAACCGAAGTACACAAAACTTTTAACTACTTCACAACGACCTACTGACTGTATTTCTCGATTTCTCTACGATCTTAACCTTGGTCTTGTTGTAGTTAACACCAAGACCGTATGCTGCACTGTGTAGTTCTAAGATGTTTAATAGAGCTACTAGTTCCTCCTGAGAAGCAGCAATAAGGGTTGTATCGTCAGCAAATCTTAAGTTGGATATTTTGCTTCCGCCGATAGTTATACCGTCATTCCAGTTGTCCAATACCTGTCTCATCATAAATTCAGAGTAAATGTTAAACAACATCGGAGATAATACACATCCCTGACGAACTCCTTTTCTTGTTGCTGTCCAACCAGACAGGTTACCATCAATCCTTACACGAGCATTGATATGGCGCCTATTAATTCCAAGCATAGATTCAGAGGCCAAGTAAGAGGTATTGTTCTGGGATCCACAACAGGGTCACAGCTTGGTGCCATGCTAGTTTCTGGAGGACAGCAGACTATGCCTGGGCTACAGCTTAAGGCTACGGTTACTATGCATGCGAGTTCTGACGAAAATGTGTTCTGACGATCGTACGAACTCCTCGTCAGAACAAGGGTGCACGCGTTTCCAGAGTATTCTGATCGCCAGTGCGTTTCCGCCACCCAGCGGAAGATGGACAAACTTGACGAGTTATATTTTCTTGAAAATCCTATAATGCCGATTCGGACGAATTCGCTCAAAAATTTCAAACATTTTTGAACGCTCAAATCGTACTGACGACTGAGGCTTCCCCTCCCATAGTAACTTCCATTGGAAATCAGGCATTTGATTGTTCAGGCGAATTCGTCAGAACTTGTCAGAATACATTTTCGTCAGAACTAGCATGCACAGTAACCGTAGCCTAAGAATGTCAGGCCACACATATATTATGTAGATAATTATCGGTGGTCTTATAATAGAGCTGGATAGTGCTGTTATATCTAAAAATGACATAAGGCTCGATTGTTAGCAGACCTGGTGTGGTGTGGTAGGCTGCGCACTTTCTCCAGTATCTTCCGCCCGCCCAGTGACAGTAATCATCAATTAAGCATTGTATTAAAACGGTGCGATCAAGTGACCGCTATTATTGCGCGCGATAATTATCGTCCGATGATTTATCTGCCGGCTCAATTCGACCCTCGCCTCGTGACAAATCGGCCACCTTTATTGTTGCTGTTGCTGTTGTTGTTAAGGATGTGGCCGAGCCCATCGTCTCACGACAGCGACGCTTGCTCGTTAGAATGAAGTCTGTACCACCAGCAGGCGCTTTATGTCACACATAAAAAGAGTTGTGATATTCTTGTAAATACATACAACAAGAATATCTGTTCTCACTCTAAGAAAGAATATTTGATGAGGAAATTATACAAAATTTATATCAAGAAAAATATATTTTTGATTTATATACCTACTTATTTTAAAGAAATATGCTCCGAAAGAAAATATAATTTTCTTTGCAACCAAGACTATAATAATTTAATATTTCATAATTTTATATGAAGATTATGATTTTTTCCAGCAGTGTCCAGTTTATTTCTATCAAGAATATAGACAGCTTGCAAATGCGAACCTTCATTTACAATACGATAATCTTGGTTTGAAAACGAACGCTGTTTTACAAGCACACCCTATATTTGTATCAAGTAAATCATTTATTTGACGTCTACCAAAGTCGAAGTGCGCAGGCGCTCAGCGTGTTACGTGTCAACTCTAACCCCTCCACCCTCTCTACTCAACAGCCTGTTGCCCATCCGCGTCCTGTTCCGCAAACTGTTAAATAAATTGCCATTGCCACGTGATACCACCGTCAACCATCGGTCAACGAATCTGCCGGTAGTGCTGGTCCACCGCCATTCAAGTCGCGTCCCAGTTCCCATCAGCTTCCCTATCACTGGATCTATCCAACCATGAACGAGCTATTAAAAAAAATGGGAATGTGAAGATCTGAATCTGGTGTTCCTATTAACACGTATGTTAAGTGTCATTTAAGAAATTTTCTTGCAGATAATGACATAGACGAGAAAAATTTCTACATGCTCATAGAAGAGTTTGAATGCTCAAATCAATACTACTAGATTCCTCATCCAAGAATATCACAATTTGAGAATAAAGTTGAGATACTTGCGTCAAGTTTATGAAATGCTCCAGTTAAGATTATGAAGTGCTTCAGTCAAGATTATGAAATGCTTCGGTCAAGATTACCATATGCTTGATTTAAGATTTCGGTATTCTTGCTTTCAAGAATTTTCCAGTTTTGCATTGAAGATATTTTCTCAATCTAACCCTTATATGGTCAAAGATATCGTATTCTCACTTTAAGATTAGCATAACTTTGCGCGTATAGGAAGCTATGGTATACTTGAATTAAAGCATCTGTACTTCATCTAAGAAATTATTTTTATGTATGTACACAGTGCTGCAGTTTTAGTACATTTGTACTATTTCTAGTACATTTTCGACGGCAAAGTACAAAAGTACATTAAGGCTCAATTTTGGCACACTTTCAGTTTTCTAAAAATGAACCAAAAAGTCAGCGTTGCCTACAAACTTTGAGAAAAATTCTTGACTGCTCTTTAAAATTTCCCTAGATTGGCACTTTTTTCCCTAAATTTAAATTCACGGGAATGTTAAAACTAGTTGGTAGTTATATTTATTGGAAAAAGTTAGGATAAAACGATAAAAACACAAATAAACGCGATTGTTGAAAAAAACATTCTATAAAACATACATTATTAACATTTTACATTCATAAAATTTTATTCATTTTACCCAATAACGGGTTATCAATTTCAACATTGTACAGCAAAATGTTACGAGTTCACAACATGTCTGTTAAGACATTGTGACTATGGTGATTTATTTATTTATTTATTTGTCGTTTATTTCCAACAGGTTGAACCCAATTACAGGAAATGCAAAAACAAAACAATCAGATATAAAAGTGTGAAATAACATTATAAAATATAAAAAAAGATGTATCAACTAAATCTAAAGGTGCTCAGTATTATTCAGCTCGGATTTATAGTGGCTGATAATTGACTCACAGCTGTCATTATAAATATCACAATGTTTACAAATGGAGTTGAATAACGAGCACATAACATTTAAAGGAGATTTTAACATAATGTTTGTATGATAGGGGTTACAATAAAAAAGAGGTGGATGGCGGTTACCTAACCTTGGAACACAAATGTTAACTTGTCCCAAAAGACAAGGACAATCAGTTATGCCATTCATTAGTCCATATAAAAATGATAACGCAAAAGCATTCCGTCTTGTGGATAACCTATCAATGCTAAACATTTCCAGCAGTGTACTATGACAGAATCCTCTGGGCGGGTAAACACTAGTACATTTCAGGAAAAAATATTTTAAAGCTTTCCGCTGAATGGCTTCAACTATATCAATTGAGTTTTGGTAAATAGGAGACCAGATTAGGGTTCCGTATTCTAACTTGCTTCTAACAAAAGAAAAATATAGTATCTTCAAGCTATTGACATTAGAGAATCCCTTCCAATTTCTAATACAAAATCCAAGCAATCTTGATGCAGCAGATGTAATATGATTTATGTGCTCGGTAAGTGTCAATTTACTATCAAATATGACTCCAAGATCTTTGAAAGAGGAACATCTTTCTATAATCTGGCCGTTGGTGTTATAATCATCATAAATCAAATAGTTTGACTTCCTCGTAAAAGACACCACTTTGCATTTAGATATATTCATAGTGAGGAAATTACGCGAACACCACGAGGAAATTAACGTCAAATTATTTTGCAATACGGCACAATCACCAAACGATTTTATTGATGTGAATATCTTGAGATCATCCGCAAAAAACAGATGCAGGCATTTAATTTCGAAAGACAAGTCGTTGATGAAGATTAAAAATAACAATGGTCCGAGATTGGAGCCTTGAGGCACTCCAGATGTGGCTTCATAGTAACTTGACCTAAATCCACCGTATTCCACATACAGCTTTCTTCCACGGAGATATGACCTCATAAGCGATAAGAGCGATTCAGATAGACCCACTACTCTGAGCTTATCCAGAAGCACGAAGTGATCAACCTGATCAAATGCCTTCTGGATATCAGTGTAGATGACATCCACTTGCCCCTGCGAATCTAGCACTTCAGACATGTATTGAGTGATCGAAGTCAAGTTGCTAATAGTGGATCTATTGCTCATGAAACCATGCTGATTCATTGACATCATACCCTTGACAGACCAATAGATAGTGTCGTAAACAATGATTTCGAACAACTTTCCAAAGTTACTCAAAATGGCTATTTGACGATAATTAGATACATCAGCAGTAACTCCACCTTTATGAATCGGACAAATTTTTGTCATTTTCCATATATCTGGATATTTTCCTGTTGTTAGTATTAGGTTGAATAATCGAGTTAGTGGCTTGGAAAATATATATATGCAATCTTTTACAAGAAAACTGGGAACACCGTCGCAACCAGAGGTCATTTTATTTTTTAATTTTTTTGATGCTTTAATTACATCCTCTTCAGTAATAAATTTCAAAGAAATCGTGGAGCTGTCGGTGTAGAGAGGTGAGGATAAAGACCTTGATGGACCAGACTGGATAAAAGCCGTAGAGAAAAAATTGGCAAAACTGTCAACTATATCCTGAGGTGTATCGAAAGCATAACCGTCGTGCATCATTTTTGAGGGAATTCGAGATTGTTGCTTCTTAATATGGACAAAAGACCAAAATTTGCTGGGGTCAGTTGCAATGGAATCTTCCACTCTTTGAATATATGCAGAATAGGCAACGCTGATCTGATTCTTAACCAACTTTCTGAGATTATTAAATTGGGTCTGAAAATAAGTAGTTCTGTATCTATTCCAGTTTTTCCTGGCTTTGTCTTTTCTGCCTATATTTGTTATAATTTCTTTTGTGTGATGATGGGTTGAGAGCTTTTTTTGTAGCTCATCATGCAATTCGAGTCCAGCATCGCTGGTCGTCCGTCCCCTCCTAGAAGAAGTCCTAAATTCGCCCCCGCTTTAGTAAAAACGCTAACATATTGAAAAACGTATCTGGTTTGAAACACTCAGTTTGGCGACAGCTTATCGGCCGTTTCTCGTTTATCTACTGTCTTATTCTTCAAATTAACACCTGCGTATCTTTTAGAATCCAAACAAACCATACATTGAAGGAAACCGGAACGATAGAGAAACTCACATTTCACATAGCCAGTTCTTCAATTAGCTCCGCCTTCCGATCATTGTGTTTCTCCACCGGTAGGTACGTGATCGTTTGTAGGTGCATGCAAATCAGAAACAGACGTATGTACACGCTTTCCAGAGCCCGAAATTGATTAGCCAATAAATAAATAACAGGTAGGAAGGCATATGAAGGAGGCCGCACCGCCAGGGTTGCCAACTTAGCGGAATTTCCGCTAGATGTAGCGGAATTTGGTTTAAATTTTAGCGAACAAAATTGGCGATAGCGGATAGCGGAATTTTTGACGGATTATGAGATTTTCTAGCCGATTTCAGCTGATTTTCATCATGATTGGTTGTGTTCAACGGGACTTAGCGGACGTAAGCGCTTGTGGGCGCTTTGCGCTAACTAACCGATGAACGACGAGCTGTCAAAAAAGCGCCATTCAGCTTGGTTAACGCTTTTAGAAAGCGCTATTTGGTTAGCGAAGCGGCACAAAACTAGAAAAAAGTTATTTGTGGTTCTGAGGGAAGCTGTTACCTTTGTATAGTGTAAATTAATATTAGGATTTGTGATTTATAGCCTAGGTTTTTGACAATACGGATTACAAATATTAAAATATGGAGATGGATATGACAGTTTTATCACGTCATAAAGAAAGTCGTTCAACGGTCACACCTAGCGCCTACAGGCGCTTCCACGCTAGCGCTTTTGGGCTAAGTCCCATTGAACACACCTATAGTCACAATGTCTTAACAGACATGTTGTGAACTCGTAAAATCCATTAAGTCGGAGCTTAGAGTATTGCCGACACGAATATTATCAATAGTTTTGACAACTGATTTTAGCTTATTAATTTTCATATAAGTAAACGATAACTAGACATATGAGGAAAATCTAATTTGCAAGCTTTCTGCCAGACTGGGAAGTAGAAAATGTGGAAAAAGATATATAAAAGTATTTAAATCCTGAACGATATTTGGGCTTCCAGCTTGAAAAAAAGATAAATGAATTAGTTCAAAACAAACATATAACAGCTGCTGATGAAAAAACAGTGAGAAGGATATCGCGACTTCCTGGTCGATTTGTATAACCAGTTAAAACAACGTTTGCCTGATAATATAAAACATTTAGAAAATATATCATTAATTTCGGTCCAAAATGTACTAAAGCAACAAAAAGATAATGGAAAACTATTAAGTCTGCTACAGAATTTAAACATGCCCGAAAACATTATAGATTTGATTGAACAGCAATTCAGCAATACACCAACATAAATTTTGTTAAATGGGAAAATACTACTGACACAATTAAGTTTTGGTCCGAAGTGTGGCTTATCGGGACGCGAGTGGAGAAAACCCTTTTAAAGAAACATATGAGCCTTGGGCGTCCTTGTATTGCCCTTCTCCAAATTATCACTATTTTATGTTAATATAACTTTTTTGTTTGGCACCCTTAAATTTATTTTTGACCTGGGACGACTTCGTCAGCAAAACAAAATATTAAGATATTATTCGTTCTGGGGGGGGTACTATGTTTAGCGGACACTGATCCAATCTAGCGGATTTTAAGCCTGTACTTGGCGGAAAATATTTTTTACTGGTGGCAACACTGCACCGCCACGCCGCCGCCGCCGCCGTGGCGTGGCGTGGCGTGGCAGCAGGGGCATAAATAATTGCACAGGTAGTAAAATTAGAAATGTTACTTAATCGCATTAGCTGTCATTAGATGAAAGACGGTCGGCATTCGGTCTGTGCCTAGGAACAACCTGTGCCCGGTACACTACGGTTCTTTCGCTGCGGTTCCCAGGACCTCGAAAACGCAGGACAGGACTCCGCTCAATTCTGATGTGTAAACCATCATCATAGTCACAATGTCTTAATAGACATGTTGTGAACTCGTAAAGTGTATTAAGTCGGAGCTATTCTCTGTCCAGCGAAGAAAAAGAGTGATCACGCGCAAGATGAGTGAATTCTTGTCACCTGGCCGTAGACAAGCTTACACCACACCAGACCGCCTCTTGAAACGAACACGATGTGGATGCCGTTGTGCCATAAGGAATTTAACACAATTTTAGTTATAATCGTTTATTTGATACCAAAACCTGGACGTTCCGTTCTACATTGAGCATAAATGTCCTAAACCATCGTTCACATTTTGGCGACATCTGTGGGCAAGTTACTATTCAATATTGTCAAACCAATAATCTAATAAAGAAATTCATCCAGCGGAGAAACGGGAAAACAGGTGAGCAATGAGTGCGTGCTCGCGGCTTGGTCAGAGGCAAGCTTACACCACTTGGAAATGCCAATGCCTAAGCGCACGCCTGGCACCGACAAATTTGGAGGACAGGCCTCCTTTCCTGAAGAATCAAATACACAGCTATTTGTCGACGTCTCCTCATAATATGGCCACGGTCGTATTGTGGTCTGAACAGGTTTGCCAAACATCGAAAACACATGAACATGAATATCACATTTTTGTTTGCCCTGTTTCTCCGCTGGATTGATATAGTAGTATTATAATCCACAATATGTGAGATATACACCATTATTGAAAAACTATACGTTGTTAGTGTAGATTGCTAGATGAAATATGATATCAAAACTGTACAAGATTAGGTTGAACGTATTCCTAGAAAGTATAGTCGTCGGCAGACTAGGGGTATTTTCAATATTTGATTAGAATATGAAGCTAGGATGAGTACGGAAAAGCAAGTTGGTTCCTGCTCACGTAAATATGTAAATACAAATAAACATCTCCCATTTGAAAGTATCTCCAAACTCAAGATTTTGAAAATATCTTAGATGAAATGGTCGTGATTCAGAATCAGATATTGAGGAAAAACAACTTTGTTAAACGCAGCGTACTTCAGCTTATTTGGCTAGATAGGTGGTCCATTCCTGTTAATAAATCTTATGTCTGGTTTGGTAATCTCTTCATAATTTTATTTGAATATAAAAAAAATATATCTAATAAGAGTGTTTTTAACTGGTACAGTCCAGAACGCAGCTTAATACAAAACTAGTTTTCTCAAATCAACAGACCGGTGGCTCACGTCACTATTGTATAACACCGTCCATTTGTGGTTCCTGGAAAGACTGTTACCGTCGCGTCGGTGGTTACCGTATAAACAGGTCTCGCAAATATCGAGAGCACGTGAACACCATGAATTTTGACGCTCTTTTTCTTCGGTGGACCGAGTAGAGAGTATTGCCGACACGAATATTATCAATAGGTTTGAGAACTGTAGCTCGCCATCGTTCGCGATTTACTGTCAGTTCAGTGGCGCTCTAGATACTCATATCCAGCAACTGTTTCATCGTATTCACCCAGCGTGTGGGGGAACGCCCACGCCGCCGCCCACCCGGGGCATGACCCTGAACTACAAGTTTCTCCATATTATCGCTTCTGTGTATATGTCCGAAGAATGTAAGCATTCTCGTCGACACAATGGAGGATAGTCTCTTTGGATTACCGAGCTCATCCAGTATAGAACTGTTAGTTCGATGGGCGGTATAAGGAACTCTCAGCATACGTCCACATTTCAAAAGCATCTATGCGAGCTCGATCTGCTTTTTTAACAGTCCAAGTTTCCGAGGCATACGAAAATATGGAGAACACAAGAGACTGAACCAGCGACATTTTGGTAGCTTTAGTGATGTTATGGTCACGCCATATTTTAGTAAGCTTTGTCATGGCCACATGGATCTGTAAATAGTAGGTAGGTTAAGAAACTGATTTGTCACCTTACTCAAAGCACAGAGGAGGGAAATACCAGAGCAGACAGACACACAAAGAAACGAAGATTAGAGAAAGATAGAGCAAAATATCCAATTTATAGGTTCAAGGTTCGGTATTGCCACGTAAGGCTGTCGTTAAGGTAATCACGTATATTTCAACATAATTAAGAGAAGATTAAACAAGACTTTGGTATCGAGCCTGGAAATATATTGAAATCACTATCTTGTAATGATATTTCACTTAACTGTTATGGTTTATTTTTTAAGAAGATGATAAGGGCTATATGGCAACATTGCATTGGGTAGTATTGACATTGACAATAAGCGGGTTGGCGTCGTATCGCCATTTTATTTTGTCTAAGAAAAAGGGCGGATGAAATATATATTTAATTGTAACTCCGAAATTATGATGTTAGGTATTGAAAATATTATATAAAAAAATAATCAGTATTTTCCAAGGATTTCAGAAATATAGAAATATACGGGGTGATCCATTTGCAATAACAAAGTTTATTATATTTCCGAAAAAACGGTCGATCTGACAACATTGTAAATACCATCACAAGATTGACCCCCACCCCCATCCCAAAATTCATGAAAATCATGCAAACCGTTTGGAAGATAACTGAAGCGTAGAAACATTACCATCAAAAGCCACAGACGGGCGTCACAAGAGCAGTTAAATGAATATCAGCTGGTGTATATACACTTTACCAACATTTAATAAAAACCAATACAAAATGTGATCTTTTCATATTCGAAGCAGCCAAGAATTCCTGAATTCCGGTCCTGCGCTAAGTCACAGAGCATCTCTCGGGGGTCAGCAGCACACTTTCTTCGCAATTATAAACATTGAATTTAACGAACTAGAATCTGGTACCGGCGGTACCGCGGGTACGACCGGCCGACCGACGAGCGTATATGCGCGGACGGCCGCCTACGATCCTCTTCATACAATAATATTCTCGACCGGGAAAGTCGTCGTCTGCGTTCGCCATTTCTGGCCGCAGATTCTTCGCAAACGCGATATTATCGACACATATTCTCTTATAATTGCATTGTTTTTTACCGTGCGCGGTCGGTAAACACTCGAGATTTACGCAGATGGCTTTCAGGACAGGGAAAGGAGTATTTATATACAGATAAACAGAGCGGCAGCATTGGCGCTTACTAAGCTATTTAGAAATGACATCAACTAAAACTTTTGCTCCTCAACCTCTTCTTTTTTTGCGGATTCGCCCCATGATTCCCTTTCTATCTACTTGTTTGTGATCCGCATGACCATCTGTCTTTGTTTCGTCTTCCCTAGGGGCTGTAGAAGTCCGTCGGCAGGTAGCTATAGCTGGCCTCCGTGGCGACGTTGATTGTTGTCACGGAAGGCGAGATCTTTCGGCCGAAGCCACAAATGTGCTGGCTGGCTCTTGTCGGTGGCTTCTGGCTTGATTTTTCCATCCGTCACTCCTCAGGTTACACCCGAAACCAAGTGTTATGTTGTGTGACCTCATCTAGGTGTGGGCACATGACATCGATTTGGGCCTGATGAAGCCAATTAGCAGAAACACGTGTCGCTCGGGTTACCATCCTTTAAATGTTCTACTCCTCAACCTCTTCCTTTTTTGCGGATTCGCCCCATGACTCTCCTTCTCTCTACTAAAACTTTTGCTTATGTCTAAAAACGTAAGGTATAAGGTCTGTTGATGAAATTCCAAATATACAGAGCATCCCATAATGAAATATAAAAACATGTAAAAACTGCGGTGATTGGCCATACCAACATGCTGTTCATGGACAGTGGCGACCCGTGGTCACCTAAGCAAGGAGGTCAAATCAATTTTTTTAAAATATTTTTTAAAATACTCAATACCGAAGATGCGCCCACATATTTGTATAATTGAAAAGTGATAAAATAATATTATTATAATTCCGCGACAAAGTCTATCAGACCACAAAATATTCGTAACGCCAGTTCAAATGGCGCGCAAAACTTCGCAATCAATTACTTTATTTAAAATGTAGCGATTTTGGGGCACAGTTCCATTAAAATCTCGAATAGATTTACTATATGCGCTTCCAGTTGTACCAATAGCTCACCCAGCACGTCAAGTGATTGATTGTAGTCTTTTAAAGTTTCTTGTAAATATCTCAAATCTTTAATACCTGTTCGGTACCACAGCGAATGTTCAGAAAATGATAGACACACATCCAAGACAATAGAAAGCATCTGTTGTTTCACATCCACAAATCCAATCCGCCAAATCGTACGAAGATCTTCTGGTCTAGCTCTACCACTGACTGGTTTCAAGTTTCATCTGGCCTTAATTTTTCCACAGCCGACATTTAGAAAAATATAATGATGGATGCCAAAGTACAGTCGTACACTCGTGACTCGTGACGCGTCTTCTTTTATCTCTCACTATTGAAAAGGGTTGGGAAATCTAACACGTACCTCTGTTATGATTAGCGCAATAGGCGCTGACCCAATCTGTAGTGATGACGTCACTTTTGCTCATTTTATCAACGAGTTGTCTACGTAATATGAACGGGTAGTGCGAAGTTGCGGGACTGTTTGCGAGACTGACCCAAAGCGGTGGTGCCGCGGTGCGAGGAGGCAAACGACGCGACGGCAACGTCTTTGTTGGTACGAGGGAATGAGATGATTATTCGTCATGCACGAGGGGCAATCAAAACAGTGTACCTGATTTAAAAAAAATTAAATTGCAACAGGACATTTGATAGATTGATAGAATCTTGATTTCTTAAGAGACTAATTGGGAGGTCATTGACCGAATGACCTTAATGAGGAACCGCCACTGTTCATGGAAGGGAATCTCAGGATATCACCATTCAGGGTGATCTCACAATTTCAAAATTTTGTTTCTATTAATTTCTGAGATACGGCAACACCGCTTTTTCAGTAAACGGTACCGGAAGGCTTAAATATTTTCAAAACGGCCACAGCTGGAGAGGTGAAATTCAATACTTGGGGGTTTTTGAACATACAGAATTCAAAAACGCTAACATCAGTGTTGTCAGATTTACCAATTTTACGTCATAATTTTGAATGGAATGCCCCATTTATGAAGTCTAACGTAAAAGTGTTAAATCTGACAACACTGATGTTAGCGTTTTTGAATTCTGTATGTTCAAAAACCCCCAAGTATTGAATTTCACCGTTCTAGCTGTGGCAGTTTTGGTAATATTTAAGCGTTCCGGTACTGTTTACTGAAAAAGCGGTGTTGCCGTATCTCAATAGTCAACAGAAACAAAATTTTGAAATTGTGAGATCTTACTAAGTTACTAAATTAAAATCGGGGATATTTGTTTAAAAATCTGGAAATATAATTTATAACTTGGCAACGCCGCAAACGCGAAAAAAAATTACAAGGCGAGATGGGGTATTTGTAGATGTTTCGATTTAAAATAAAACATACAGGGTGTTACATTTAAAAAAACAAAGTAAAATGGCCTTCAAATTGCCGTAATTTAGATACCTTAAGCCTAGACAACAATAAACAGTGTTTTAAGTAATTTTTTTTATAATCTGTCGCCTAAGGCCTGCTATTACCCGATTAACCTCCTCCTTAAATGATTGAAATACCACCACGGACTTCTGAAACACCAAAAGCGAGTTTGAATATTAAAAAAATATATGAGCAATTAAGTGTTACTGACAGACGAAAATGAATGTAACGTAGATGTCATAGCACGTTCATTTTCCTAAAGTAATAAATGAGAAAATCCTAAATGAGGCAATAATAATAATACGTGGGGAAGGCCTACGTCGATCGGCACAACGCGATTCTACGAGTGCTCTACTACCATTTAAGGTGCATATGAGATACCGGTTATGTCATACACTCCAGGGGATATAGAGTCCGTTGTGGAAAACGACTGATAACATTTATACTGGAACTACTCCTCCCCACATTCGTGCTGGTACAAGAAAACCATACGATATAGTCCTTCTCGACCTGAAACATTAGAAGGCGATGTGGTTTACCGACATTTTGGCACCTGGCGAGGTGAATATCGTCTCTAAAGATAGCCGTTCGATCTCGGAAGCCGCGACCCGGTAGTAGCAACCCGACAGTGGCGACACACCGCTCTGTATGCATTCATATGGAGAATTTTCCGACGCAAGCGAATGTGTCGCGCGGCCGGGAGCAGTGTGGTCGCGCGACTGAGTTACAGTCAGAATACCAAAATGGCATCATTTTGCGATGAGCTCGAAGACCTAGCTGGCATCTCCATCAATGAAGGTTGGATATCACAGTGGCAAATTCTTCTCTGTTTTCAGCGGTTCTTATCAGTTCGTCGAATCCCAAGCCAGTCCACTGACGTATATTCCTCAGCCATGACAGTTTTTTCCGTCCCAGCCCCCGCTTGCCTTCGATCTTTCCTTTTACGATACGTTGTGCGTATCGATATTTATCATTTCTCAGTGTGTGGCCCAGGTATGCTGTTTTTCGTACTTTTACGATTTCAAATAGTTCTCGTTCTGTTCCCAGCCTGCGCAAAACCTCTTCGTTCGTAGTACGCGATGTCCATGGTATTTTGAGTATTCTGCGGTATGTCCACATCTCGAAAGCTTCCAATTTATTGATGGTTTGTGTTTTGAGTGTCCATGTCTCGACTGGGTAGAAGAGAGTAGGCCATACATAGCATTTGAGAGTCTTAAACGCAGGTCAAGACTGATGCGTGAATCGCAGAGGAGCTTTCTGAGACGTACAAAACAGCTTCTGCATTGTTCTATTTTTGATATTGATGGACGCCTTAGACCATTCAAACTTCCAGCATTCGCCGACAGAACGCTTCGAGGGGACCTCATAATTACGTTTACGACCTGAGACATTATGTACCAGCTTTCACTCAGCAATCTCCGGGGTCATAACTTCAAATTCAGGAAGGAGCCATTCAGAACAGCAATCCACCAATGTTCTCTCCAACCGCGTATTTGACGCATGGAACAGGCTTCCTCCCTATGTGGTTAATGCTAACTCTATCACAAGCTTCAAAATTGAATATGATGGGTGGTATCCAAAACCTGTAACTTGTAACTCTTAAATCTTCGCGTTTATATCTGTACAATTTCTCATGTATTTCTTTTCTTTTTCTTCTGAGAATGAGTTTATAGTACTGGTATTCCACTCAGAAGAGAGAATAGAAGAGTTTTCGGCGCCTGCCGAGGTGAACATAGTCTCAAAGGAGGAGGAAAAGCGGAATAAATATCAGGAGTTGCTTGGACAACTTTACAGGCTCTGGCCAGACTACACTGTAGGTCTGCTGATTATGGTCATTAGATCCCTAGCAGAAATGAGGAATACGCTGCTCTCTGTATTGCGCAAAATACCGGTGTGCCGTGCGACGGCGCACATCTTGGCCGCCAGAATGCAGAAGGCGGTCATCTTTGGGTCCCTTCGTCTACTTAGGGTGCACGATTCGCGGGCCCAGTGATTGTTCTCCCAACAGTGTGAGAAGTAGTCACTGGGTAATGGAACAGCAGCTCAGTGTGTCGGAGCCCGGACTGCACTTTTTTGTTTGTATAATAATTATTATTTTGAGCATTTTGCATGCGATTTTTGGTCACCTGATCACCATCACTCTAGTCTTTAAGATGGAAGGTCTGCATCCGTGGTCTGAATGATCCATCCACGGGTCAGTAGAAGCGTCAACGATAGATAGAAGGCATAGCCGCCACAGCCACGGCCTGCTTAGACGCTGTCTGAGGAATTAAACGTGATACGTAGCGGCGGACGAATCTATCATTAAAAGGGAATTTGGCTGCTGATTGATGACGTGGACGATGACAGAAGGCATGGCGGTCGTGATCCGGACTGTTATAATTACTGACGACGGACGGAGCAGAGCAGAGCGAACGTTTAGGTAAATCGTCTTTCACTAAATTTCCATAATTCATCGCCTAGATACAGTTTTCGGGCAATTAGCGGAAGAAGACTGTCGTTAACTGTCTATATTAGTGATGGATGATGGATTGCTTTCGAAATAGCCATTGTAGATGGTTAGACTGTGTACTGGACGTTCACTTTGAAACCCGGAATGAATTTAGCATCTTCAGGACAATTGGGGTTTAAAAAAATAATTAGTGATCTTTATAATGTATTTTGATAATTTATTATTATTATCCCTGTTTTACAGATTCTATCACGGAAGCTGTTCGAGTGAGGTCTCCCAGGCAATAACACCAAAGGCCGTCCGGACCAGGAGCACTAGAGAAGCTCTGCGAGCTCATCCTTACCAGGTCGAGGTCCTTACTCCCCGAATCAGTCCCCTCCAGCATTCCTTCTTTTGGAGAACTGCGACACTGTGGAATCAGCTGCTAGGGAATTTTTTTCCCGACAGCTACAACCTGCAGAGTTTTAAATCTAACGTGAACCGACACTTATCCTCTCGCAGCGCATCTACAACGCCATAGGCCTTCAGCCTTTGCGGGAATCTGACCACAAAAAATACTGATAGCTGACGAGAAAAATATAAATAATTAAAACTGGATAAGATATGATACAAGATCACGTGACTATGAACGCGTCACGATTGGACACCGTAGTTGTGATGTCATAATGTTAAAGCTAACTTATCTATACCTACAAATTAACCTTCCCTCTTAGGTATTACATTGTTGATTTTAAACGTCTCAGGTCGTAAAAACTAAAGAAAATCAACTCTGCATACAACAGAAAATTCCCCAAGTTTCAATATAATCCTGATAAATTCGGCAACACCGGCACGACAATAGTCAAAATGTCAAAGGTGTTATTTTTCCTGTCACCACCAGTAAGTTGACCCCGTGTGGGGGCGGGTTATAAAATCTCCCATCGTATATCCTGCGGGTTGTAAAAGGCGACTAAAAGGAACCAAACTACGGTCGGTATAAACAGTAACCTCTTCTCAACCAACAGCTTTGGGTGGACGAGTTGAGAAGAGTCAGGACACCTTCTTGTCCTTGGGGTGAGAAATTGCCCCTAAAGGCGGATGAACCAGTAGTTACCGTCTGGTCAACGGCATGAGGATGCAGAAAGCAAATGGGAATCTACTGCATTAAAGATCTTAAAGATATCCCAAGAGAGACTCGTAAAATGAGTAAATGCATTTTACGAGTTCACAACATGTCTGTTAAGACATTGTGACTATGATGATGATGATGATGTACTTGAGGAAGTGTATACATCGGAACAACAGAGAGATCGACATAAACTGGATTTTTGAACACAAGTCAAATTGCCGATTAGGTCAGGCAGAAAAATCTGCTGTAACTAATCGTGCACTCCAGAAAAGCAATGTCCCCAAAATAAAGTTTGAGAAGACACAGGTTCTTGGTACCACCTCATCTTATGACGCCATCGAGATATATAAAAATAAACACAACAACAACCAAAAAGCATACAAGCTTAACAGAATATGGATACCCGCCGTGAGAGACGCGGAGATTCTAAGATGCGCAGGATATCCACAGGGTTCGGCGGTGCATAGCGCAGCCGCCTGCACCCCTAATCCGAGGTATATAAGTGCTCAACTCGGTGGGGCGTCTCAGTTTCTCAGAAGGCGCCGAACAGGTCACAGCTTCTGAGGATGCCGACCACTCGTGTTGGCGAAACAACAAGCAGCGCAGCGCGCCGACGCCAAGGCAGCGGAGTATGTCGACGCCGGCCAAACAGCACAAGAACCAACAGTTCGTTTCCAAGAAAATTGGAATCAAATGTATTTAAAAAATATTATTACCTATTGATGACAACTTAGAAATAAATGTTTTTTCCATTAATTACAAACAATTAAAAATAGATAAAATTATAAAACAAAATCATGTAAGTATGAACTTGCCACGGTTGTGACTCATAATGTTAAATCTATTTTATAACAGTACAGATCCTCCCTCATAGGTATTGCGCGATGTTGAGTTTAAAAGTCTCGGGTCACAGGACCTAAAAAAAGAACAAATCTGCATCCACCAGAGATTTCCCAAAATTTTAATACAATCCTGATAAATTCGGTAACACCGGCACGACAGTAATCAAAATGTCAAAGGTTGAGTGTCAGATACCATTTGACAGCTTGACGAAACATATCTCACTTGTATTCAGAAATCGTGTGGTAGTGAGGGAGCCGATAGATTGGCCAAACTCGACACAGGACAGTCTGTGGGCCCAAAGCCCTTTATAGGATTAAGTAGGCAGCAGGTAACGTCAACCCTCAAAAAGTGGGTGAATGGTAGCATAAATGAACGGTAAAGTGAGAGATACAAACAAGCCAAGGATTTAATAGCCGGGCTGAACACATCTAGATCATAATGGCTACGGAACCAAGGTCGATAGGTAATCATAAACCTCAACGGTATTCTGACGGGGCACTGCAGGCTCAGGAGGCATCTATCATTAGGAATTAAAGAAGACTCTATGTATGGGATGTGGGAAGACCAATGAAACGGCCTACCACTTCCTTGCGGAATGCGAGTTGCTAGGCTGGCTAAGATACGAGATCTTTGGATCCGATATACTTCAGCCAGAGGAATTACCCTCCCTAAGCTGGGCTGACATATTGGCCTTTGTTAAAAGGCCAGAAAGGTTTGGCAGGGAGGGGGAAGAAGGCAGTGGTGGCTGATGGGTGCTATTCAGGGATGGCAAAAAGGGCTTACTGGGACCTTCTCGCTAGGCGCGGCCGCCCCACAGCCACTAGGTTTTATTAAATAAATAAATAAATAAATAAATAAATAAATAAATAAATAAATAAATAAATAAATAAATAAATAAATAAATAAATAAATAAATAAATAAATAAATAAATAAATAAATAAATAAATAAGTGAATAAATAAATAAATAACTATTTTATTGCTCAACAGACACGAGGTCCAATTACAAAACAAAACCCCTTCTAACTAATGACAAAAAGAATATCACTTGACATAAATTAAAACTAAAATTCCGTCAGGTACAAAGACGTGCTCAGATAGTCCCCTAGCTCACAAATAAAACTAATTTGAAAAAATGTTAATAGTTCAACTGGCAGTTGAATGAATTAATCGGTGATTCAATGTAACATTATTGACATCACAATTCTACAAGTAAAGATTAAAATTAGCACACATTACATAAATAGGTGAATTTATCGAGACATTAATAATTTTTGGGGTTATGCTATACACACATAAAAAGAAATTCTCAAGTCAAGAATTGTGATATTCTTGTAAATACATACTCACAACAAGAATAACGGTTCTCACTCTAAGAAAGAATATTTGATGAGAAAATTATGGAAAATTTGTATCAAGAATGACATATTTTCGATTTATATACTTATTTTAAAGAAATATGGTCCTAATGAAAATATAATTTTCTTCTTCTCTCAACCAGGGCTTTAATAATTTAATAACAAATATTACATAATTTTATATCAAGATTATAATTTTTTCCAGCGGTGTCCAGTTTACTTCTATCAAGAATATAGACAGCTTGCAAATGCGAACCTTCATTTACAATATGATGATCTTGGTTTGAAAATGAAAGCTGTTTTACAAGCGCACCCTATATTTGTATCAAGTAAATCATTTATTTGTCGTCTACCAACGTCGGAGTGCACAGGTGCGCAGCGTGTCACAGGTCAACTCTAACCTCTCCACCCTCTTTACTCAACAGCCTGTTGCCCGTCCGTGTCCGCGCCGCCATTATCGGTTTTCAGATTGTCGCTTTCGCCGCCGTCTTTAGCACCGTAGCGTAATACCTGCATCCTGGATCCTGCATAATAGCACATAATAGTGTCTAGTCAAACTGTTAAATAAATTGCCATTGCCACGTGATACCCGTGATACCACCGTCAACCATCAGTCATCGAATCTGCCGGTAGTGTTAGTCCACCGCCATTTGAGTCGCGTCCCAGTTCCCATCAGCTTCCTTATCACTGGATCTATCCAACCATGAATGAGCTACTAAAAAAATTGGGATGCGAAGACATGACTCAGGTGTTCCTAGATAAGTACTAAGTATATTAAAACTGATTTAAGAAATTTTGCAGGACTATTTCTCCAGAAAAATTCCTACATGCTCATAGAAAAGTTTGAATGCTCAAATTAATACTACTAGATTCCTCATCCAAGAATATCACAATTTTAGAATAAAGTTGAGCTACTTGCGTCAAGTTTATGAAATGCTTCCAGCTAAGTTTATGAAATTCTTCAGTCAAGATTATGAAATACTTCGATCAAGATTACCATATGTTTGATTTAAGATTTTGGTATTCTTACTATCAAGAATTTCCCAGTTTTGAATTGAAGATATTTTCTCAATCTAACCCTTATATGGTCAAAGATATCGTATTCTCACTTTAAGATTAGCATAACTTTGCGCGTATAGGAAGTTATGGTATACTTGAATTAAAGCATCTGTGCTCCATCTAAGAAATTATTTTTATGTGTGTAAAATGTAAGGTTGTGGCGAGTACTTACTTGCGGTGCATCAAATTTATGAGAGACAGTAAATCGATGCAGTCGATGCAATTACTACTACTACTACCCTTCGTACCAATTAGATTTGCTTTCTATCAACATTCAATTAGATCAAGCCTTTGCGAGAGAGCGGTTAATCATAATTAGGTACGTGTAACCGGCGCTCAAAACAATGTCACAGCTTCGAGCTAATGGTGCGAATAGACAGATCGTGACGCAGCTTTTGGTGGCAAAATGATTGGTTGGCGCTCACGTTAGCATCATTACCATACGAGCACCGTTTTGCATGAAATTATCAATCTACTTCGATCGCCAATTATAATCGCATAACTTTCTGACCAATTTTCAGCCTTAGGCTCGTCTTACGCCGCGCATTATTAATTACAGTCATGATGGATTCTGCTCGAATTGGTAAAATGTTCGTTTAATACAAATGGAAATTTATGCTTTTATAGCTTTAGTCTTTACGCACTATTACATGTACACCCTAAGTAGACGAAGGAGCCCAAAGCTGACTGCCTTCTGTATTTTGGCGGCTAAGATGTGCGCCGCCGCACGGCATACCGGCATTGCGCGCAGTGCAGAGAGCAGTGTGTTCTACATTCTACTCCTTATATTTGGTCGGCTTTTTCTCCTCCTTAGAGACGATGTACATCTCGGCAGGTGCCGAAGACTCTATAACGAACATCGTCTTCTGTTGATGGTCGAGTAGGACTATGTCGGGCTTGTTTGTCTTTTTTTTTATAATTGAGCAGACCGCTTAGGCAGAGCCTAAATATCAGAGTACTGCGGCTGCTGTGAAAGGGTTATGTTAGGGGAAGTTTGTTAACGCGGGATTTGCCTTGGATACCCTGTGAATAAATGTGCGGTTGTACCGCTCGATTCTTGATGTATGAAGAACGATCGCCTTAGAATGAGATGCAGCGGTCGCGCGGGTGCATCTGATGGGAGCGGTGAGCGGCAGAACGATAGAGAATAGCTCAGAGGAGCTGATTCCGTTTGAATATCGGTATAAGAGCGAGAGATCACCAACAACACGCCGATGAGAAAGTAGCTCCCGATACATGAGAGCAATACTCCAGGCCAGATCTTATCTGGGCTTTATATAGCGTGAGGAGGTTGCATGGTGAGAAGTACTTTCTGGCTCTAAATAGGTACCCAAGACTTTTACCAGCAGCTGTTGCAATTGACGCAACGTATTCGAGCCAGATCAGATTTTCTGTAATGTTAACTCCTAACAGTGTGTACAAGTTCGAGCATGGGGAACAAGTAGTTCCAGTAAATCCTTCATCTCTCGTCCTCCACCACGGACTCTATATCCCCTGGAGCGTATAGCAGCACCGGTGTCTCATCCACACGGTATGAGTGCTTAAAACGATAGTAGAGCACTCGTAAAGCTCCACTGTACTATTATCATTATCATATTTGTCATTGATGATTTATTTTATATTTACTTCATTCTCCACTTTCAGTGCGACTACACTCGTGGATGTATTTCGATGTTTATTAGCGGACAACTTTGAATTAACAAACATTATTCTAATAGAAATTTTTTACGATCGTTTCGGTTGTTTCGATAGCATTTAACAAAGTACAGCTACATCTTTTTTTAGTGAATTCTGAGAGAGGATGGGTCATTTATATTGATTCGACTTTTGTAAGGTAACAAAAACTCCAAAATTAAGGATGAGTTCTAAAATCGAAAACATCCAAATGTACCCCCTTTTTAAAAAAAAAGGCGAATGGAGCAAAATGTAAAGTAAATAAAAAAAATTGTATTCCCCGCAGATCTGTTTACATGTTTACAATTAGTTGTGTTAGAATACAAGGTCGCAGAGCCAATCTGAGTACACCACTACATTAAGCGGTAAATTTTCTTTAAGGGACAGTAGGAAGTGATGAGATAACATCCCAAAGTTAGGGATGGTCGGTGTTCTAAAATCGAAAAAATTCAAAGGTGCCCACTTTGTTGAAGTCGAGTTGAGTCGAGCAAAACTTTTGTTCTCAATTAGGACAAAATTCCGTGCCATTGGCCATGAAATCGGTGTCTGTCCCCATTTTTGCCATGCTTAAGGTAAATAAAAAATGTTGCATTTCAAGCAGATCTACACATTCACGGAAAAAGAATTGTTGTTAGAATACGAGGTTGCAGGGCTAACCTGAGTACACCATTGGTTTCTATAAGGAATGGTAGGAAATGGTTAGATGACATCCCGAAATTGGGGATGAGATTCGGAGTTCGAAAATCCACTACACCAAAATATATAGATTTTTATTTTTAGATTCAGAAAAGACATAACATTCTGGTTGCTTGCTACAGAACCACTAAAAAATATCTGCAAATGATTTGGTATCAATACACACGCTTTTGTCGCAGAAAAGCAATAAATGAAAATATTAACAAAAAAAGTTTCATATACTAGATAGACTACCTACCTGATGAGACTTCAAGATCTCTTTAACATCCTCAAGTTATTTCAAATCAAATTGAGTACTGAAAAATAGATAGTTTATAAGTAATCTGTGCTTCAAATTTATTTTACAGAAAACTTATTGTGTCTATTTAATTTCCAAATGCTTTTCAGAGACGGTAGGTAAGTTTCTCTACAAGACTATCACTTACTGCAAATTCCAGCTTGTTGTGTGTTGTACATATATTTTACGCATCTTCCTAGCCATATAAAATCTGCAGAATATCCTGTAAAATATTCTTGCTTAATATGGTTATAATTCCTACACCTACGCGACATTAGACATATTTTAAGGTTATTAAATAGCCAGACGCGAATCGTGTGTCAACCAATCATATTTATGTCCCTGTACTTGGGTAAGACACACAGTTTACCTACCGAGTCATCATAGTACGGTCACACTAGGTCCTGATCGGGTCGTGAGATTGTGAGGCATTGGAGGTAACTAAAAGCACAATTAGGTACCTGACCTGTTCAAGGAGTGACTTAAAGTCTACACAGACTGGCGCGAATGATTCGCGACGACTGCGAATAATTCGCGGCGGCTAAAATCGCACCATACTGTTTACGTAGCGGCAAACGTGCCTGTTCAGACCTGTACGATTTTTTCCACCGCGACTGCGGATTTGACAGCATTTATTTCGCGACGCATTTCATTTTGCGTTGGAACGCGTTTTGGTCGCTACCGCTCCTGATTCGCCATGGCAAAACAATATAAACTAATCGAATTGGTTAAAAATTATCTTATATTATACTACTTCTCCCACGAAGATTATAGGAATGGGCAAAAAAAAGATCAAATATGGGACCAAATATCAAAAGAACTTGGTGTAAGCCGTAAATACCTATAATTTAATATAAAATGACACTAAACCAGAAACAGATTTAAGTAATTCCCACGTGGTATTTTAAAGGCTTTCAAAAACAGATGAAATATATGAGAAAAATATATTATTCTTAGAAATGTTTTATATAGGTACTTAGAGTGACAAAACACCATTTTCAAATTCGTTTAGATTGTGACGTAACGTAGTAAAAAAATGAACTGATACATGAGAGGCGCTTTAACACCAATTGAAATTAGAAGGATATTTTGTAACTGGAGATTATTTCACTTCACTGCAATATTTATATCAGTGTTCTGCTTTCCACTTCCTTCTAGTTATATTTACCAAAAATAAAACAGGTTAGTAGCTCCACCGAAACAGAATCAAACTAAAAACATTGTTTTTTCCGTGGATTTCTGTCGGGTAAATAATGAAATTCTTGCTGCCCTCCTTAGGTCAGTCTTAACTAGTAGAAGTGTCATTTATGTGTTTTATACTATATTTTTTAACAATACCTTCTTTGGGATACCGTCTGCGTTGTGACGCCTGAGTGTGAACAGGTAAGCGGCTATCGCTACCGCAGTTAACGCGAAACTTCCGCAACTAAGGCGAATCCGCGATAGGCACGAATAGTTTGCGCAAGTCTGTGAAAGTCTTTAAGCAGCCCCCAGATGCTCCGGAAATCCTCAGAGGAAAAACTGCACAGTCCTGGCCTGAATGCCCTTTCACTTTGGCCTGAATACACCCTCCTTCACAGACGCTCAGGAAACCTTTCAGTTCAGTTCAGTTCTAGCAAGCATGACATCAAAAGACGCAAAAGCGCAAGCTATCGAATGGTACAGTCCGGCGAACCTCCACATAGGCTCCGATAATCCTTGAGGCCAGGACTGTGCAGTTTTTCCTCTGAGGATTTCCGAAGCGTCTCTGGGCCGCTTCAAACTCTAGCACAAGAAACATTGAGACTTGATGCTTGAATGGAAGCATAGGAAACAAAATGGCTGAAGGACTACATTCCTTTGAACAGGAATCGGCTTCGAACTGGTCTCCTCATGGAACATTGTGACCCGAAGAAACATCTTAAGAGAATGAGGTTAAACGATGGAGACCTCAACCTTAAACAACATTGGAGAGGGACAGAGTCAGCGTTTTATGTCATATGGGGGTGCAAAGCGTTAGATCATAAGAGGCAACTCTTTGGGAAACGTTGGTAGAACCAATAGAATTTAACTCAGTACCAGGAGGAGCATGGAAAGTGTACAAATTTAGAGTTGGGCGTCAGAGAGCTGAAAAGCACCCTCCTAACAGTAAAAAAATTATTTAACTAAGTCATGCATTTTTAACCAACTGTTTATAGGATAACGAGACATGATCGATCTTCTTCAATGCAAAAATAAATTGAATGACGCAGCTATTCTATTACGACTGACTACATCTAAACTAGGATAGTAAACTATGTTGCAGTGGTTGAAAATAGACAATACAAAAGATTCGCACAATTTTTTTCACACCTTGAATTCAGCGAACCTTTATTTGCATACAAGGTGCCTAAATCATGGTATAAGTTTTTTTAACAGGTAACAAAACTGCAAATTTTCTTCCACAATCACTCCAGGACACTTAACACTCAGAAAAAGGTAGACATTTATTATCGATATTTACTTTAAACCAGCTTTTAGTAAATTTTTTTACTAGAGCTAGTATCAATCGGACCTAAATCATTCGGAAAAACTCAACGAATTCGAATATGTGAGAAGAAGTAAACAAAGTTTTTGTTTGTGCCCACAATCCTAACGCCGCAGCTGGCACACTGACAGCTGAATCGCTGATAAACCTATATACCCTTTGTACAGATACCAGGTAAAGAATCCTAAAAATAACAGCACTCATGTATAGGCATAATATAAATAGCTACCTTGTTTGGGTTGATCGTTTCGGGTTAATTGTTATAGTTTTGAATAAACAGTGCAACTATTTTAAACTATTTTAAAAAATTCTATAAAATTTGAATCCCGCAGATTTCTGTAAAAAATAACACCGTGTTTGTGAACACAGCAAATAATAACAACGGGATCTTGGGCACGCTCATATGCCTGTTGCATGCATGGGCGTTGCTTTTTCTAACCTATTCGAATTCGTTGGAGAGACCTACCTAATTTTCCGTGAGCATAACGTTGTAGGGAATAATTGAGGTAGGACGTATGCGGCAATAAGCTTCAGATAACTCGAATATACCGAGCGTTTAGCTTTCAGTGTTACGATTCATAAAATAAACTGGTATGCGCGCCATTGTAAGCTACATTAAATGCTAATATATCTTAGATTTATGCACCACATTCGCCCGGCGCGCCGTACGGATGTACTCATGAGAATATATGGACGAGAGAGCTGGTGGTGGAAAGAATGGACGTCGCGTCCCATCGTCTGCACTTGAATTAAATTATAACAATGGACATTCCAAACGATACATATTTTTCTGTCTGAGAGGTAATTCATGCAGAATGGGCCAACAGTAAGTGAATGAAGGGTAGTCGGCTTATTAAAACGTAGATCAGTAATTTTGTCACTTGGTCATGTTAAGGAGCCTTGAAGGCTATAATCTTAAAATATGTTTAACATTTGAAGTTATTCAAGGGTGATTCTTATCAAAGTTATTTTTTCTTTAAATAGAATCCCCTCTACATTATTGCATAAATGGATTCCCTGGTCAATTCTAGTGCACCTTTATGAGACCCTAAAGGAACCGTTTAGGCGCAATCACTACTTTGATATAAGTATGTTTTTTCATTTATTTGGAACTGTTTTACAAATTTTGCTACTGACGAGTAATTGACCCTTAACAATACGTATAAACGAAAAAATGTATTTGCTCCGGTCAAACATTTTTGCTGTTAACTTTTATATAGTGAATCATGTCCTTGTTCACAAAAATAGCAATGAGATATTCAGTAAAAATATTACTAAGACGGTCTTCGTGAGGTGATACCTATCAAATAGACGTCAAGCCAGACTAAAGTATCAGGTAACAGGGCTTAGATAAGGAAAGAGAGGTGATACCGCGCGTCAGTATGTTGCTATATGAATTAGCTGTGACAGAAAACGATTAGCTGTCAAAATTTTGATGGAAAACAAATAATTTGGTACGGTAGTATTTTTTTGTGATATTTAGCATTTTTAAAACCAATTCTTGTAAAATATTGTGGTGTGCATAATGGTAGGGTGCACAGCTTACGGTTGTAAAAGCCACAGCAGTAGGAAGGAGTCATACAGGTGAATTTATGTTCCTATTTTTTGATGCATTCTAAGTTTATCCAAGTATCTCGACATCTAGCTCAGAGATATACAGGGTGGGGCATAAAACCAACTGTTTTTGGTTTAAGTAGTACTCATATATTAGAAAAGGGAGGGACGCGCGGTTTATTACAATCCATTCCTTGACTCAAACCGTTTCACTTTCTTACTTGTCACTTGCCATCATGGAGCGGTAGACGCTAGAACAACGCGTGGCATCATTGACTCATTTTTTTTTGGAGAAAATGGAGTCACCGCTACAGTAACATCTGAACGTTACATTCATATGGTAAATAACCTTTTCCATACCTGAATTGCAAAGAAGAGGTGTGGATATCAAAGATTTGTGGTTCCAGCAAGATGGGGCCACGGTACACACCGCCAGAGCATCCATGGCTGTTCTTCGCCACCTGTTTCCAAATCGTTCAATTTCGAGGTTTGGTGGCATTTCATGACCTCCTCGGTCTCTCAACTTAACAATTTGTGATTTTTTTCTATGGGGGTAACTCAAGTCACGTGTTTAAAGGGCCAAGCCCCGTACGTTAGACGCAGAGAAGGAAGCGATTCGCCATCAAATCTCTCAAAAATCAACAGAGACATGCTGGAAACAGTGGAGTGCAATTTTCGTGAACGGCTGCATCATATGCCAGATGTAGTTTTTGCACTTAGATATTTCAAAATGGTTTATTATCAGCTATGTTCTACTACCAATAATTTTTTTTTAGAGTAAAAACTAATAATTTTATGATTTACGAGGGCTGCTCTATACCTCTGTCAATCCACCAGTACGCAGACAGCTGTTTCACGCTTATTAGCGATCATATGGAGCGGCCCTCGTATATCGGCTTTCATACGCAGCTGCGTATAGAACCCGCGCTCTCTAGGGCCTTGGCGTCCCACCAAGAAGTCTACTGCTGCTAAGCAAAGATTTCCTTGGTTTGCCGTTATATTCGGGTACTAGATGGCGCACCGGCAGAATTCTTTCTGTCTGCTCGCAATTTTATGATTATTTCAAAAACACTTGATACCTATGCCCCACCCTGTACATGTATAAAATATAATTTCAAATGTACCACTAACATGCAAATCATTTTGGAGCATGTAAAGCGTTAAAATTATATTTTTAAGGCATGTTTTAGTTCAAATAAAATTAGTTTTCTAGGGACGAATCCGTTATAGCTTTCATTTTACAAGACGAGATATCGGTCGAATGGACATTCACATACAGAACTCATGAATAACATTTTTTTAATAAATTTTATTTGAAAACAGATTATTTCTCCAAATAGCTTAACCATAATGTTAATCCCATTAGCCACGGCACTGGGACTAGCGCTTTGGTACTTTTTGGTAACAGAGATGTCAGCCGCGCGTTCTGTCCACTCTCTTTCCTTGTGTAAGTAACAGAATGTATTATTATTATTATTAGTTTGCACAACAGGCCATGAAGGCCTAGGGCAACAGAATGTATTATTATCATCAAATCTAACCACTTGTAGTTTGTGGCAAGATACCCCAACTGCGTGTTCACATTTTCTCTGACGGTCAGTATATTTGAATCTGAATCGTATCTTTCAAATCTACGGCCGGTCGCAGGCTATAATAACAATTCGCCGATTATATTTCGGTAATCAATCCGACACGCATGGTTCGTGTTTATCATCGTTCATCATCGGTTGTCGTACTGGTACAACATCCAGCGCGATCCTTCGAGGTGTAAGGTGTCAATTATCTGATGCTCCGTGAAAGTTTATAACCGTAATCATACAATGCTGCGTGATGCTGCGACCATAGTGTGCAATAACTTGTTGATTCCTAGTTTTGGTCGAGTTCTATGACGAGGCAGTTCGCTTTTCTTTTGGATTTCACGTATACATTTTGTTTGCATATACCGGGCGTATTGCAAAGTATTCTATATAATAGAATTTATATTATATTAATAGAATCGTATTTTATAGAATGCAACAGGTAGGTACTATGCAGCCGCCAACTTAATATCCCATTAAGAGCTCGGATACTGAAATGCTATGTTTTCTCCACTGTACTGTACGGTGCTGAGGCTCGGACAATGACAGAAGCAACACAAAAAAGAATGCAATCTTTCAAACGCTGGTGTTACCTGAAAATGCTTAGAATATCTTACGTGAGCCATACGACAAATGAAGAAGTCCTGCGGAGAATGGACAAGACAACAGAGCCTACGAACCTTATAAAAGAATTAACACAATATTATGGCCACATTATGAGAAACGAGAAATACGAACTGCTCCGTCCTATCATCAAAGGCAAAATAAAAGAGGACCAGGAAGAAGACGCAACTCCTGGCTCAAAAACCTGCGACAATGGTCAAACATGACCTCCATAGAATTATTTAGAGCCGCCACAAATAAGATTAAATGGGCAGATGTAATAGCCAACGTCCTCAAGGATAAGGCACCTTAAGAAGAAGATTGCAAAGTATCAGAAGTGGGATCGAATATTATTAGAAATTGGCAGTGAGAGGGAAATGTAGGACTTATTATGTTACGACTAACAGAATGCGTGGGAGATTCCATGAACCAGATGTTTTGGTGCCATGATAGCCAGGCAGATGAGGGTAACTCCGACGTTGAAGAAATGTAAAGCTGGAGAGCTGAAGATCGCTGCATTGCTAGATCTGTCACGAAGTATCAAAGTTTGATGAGTTTAATTATCATCATCCAATAACTTTATACAGGGTGTTACCTTCAAGGGTGGCCTTCATTTCTATTGGTGCTTGTATGAATAAGTAATAATAATAATAAAACTCTTCATATATATAAAATCAACCCAGTACTTTGTCAGTTTCTTACACGAACCATGGAGACATGGCGAACAAATATACACCTTCAAACTCAGGACGGCCATATCCAAACAAATGAGCTGCATACATGGCGCGGTATCTTTCAGGGTGAATCTCTCAGTTCACTATGGTTCGGCCTGTGTCTAAACTAGTTCTCAAGCATACTTGACACCACAAACTGTGATTTCACAATCAGGCACCAGAAAGCGAATCAACACAAAATCTATGCCGCCACAGAAGTGCAACTGAGAGAATTACTCAGAATAACAGGAATTTGTACGTCAGATAGCAAAACAAAGTTACTATTGTCCCTCTAATTATGGCGGTCTCAGGCGTTACACCAAACAATTTTACACCGCACCTACAATAGTTAGGCCTAGCCGAAAATTTACGCAAAATATTTCAAAAAGTCTGTTATCCTTAAGATTTTAATATTGTACGACTTTTCCTAAGTTCAGATTAGTTTAGGTGTTGACTTGGCACAGCCCGTCAACATTTGTTGCTACCGCAATCATGCGAGACAAACTTAGAGAATCAGGATAATAATAATAATAATGAAAGAATAATAGATTGAGTTAACGCCACTCTTAGTCCAACGATATCCTATCATTATCCACACTCTCGATCATGTCTGTCACTTTGTCAATACTCGAAATAGTCAGTGAGAAGAAATGTAGGAAAATATATATACTAAAGCCTCGTGGCCACTAGCAAATAAAAGTGCTAGAGTTACTCTCACAAGTCACTTGCGTAGCGTGTGCACGACGTCATTAGAGAAATATTGCAGCAAAATTACTTGCACATAAAGGACTTGCGACTTGCTGAGAGCTTGTAGTGTACACGGTTACTCTCAGGAAATTGGTTTGCCACAAAAATTTCAAGCCTGTTCCGAAAGTCTTGCAGCAAGGAGTGTTGTAAATCAATCAAATATGGAGAAGTTCAACTGGATGAGAGAAGAAGAGAAGACACGTGTCTTTTATTTGAAAATTTTGAATTATATCCTGAATTATGGAATGTACATACTCCAGAATTTAAGGACAGAATCAAAAAGCAGCAGCAGCATAATCTGAGAACGCAAGTTAATCAAGAGTGGAGAAAAATTCAAAAAAAGAAAAGTGGACAAGGGACTAATGAAATATGTAACAGTACTTGGGAGCTCTTTGACTCATTAAAGTTCATGTATCCCTAGACTAGTTCTACGCTGAATCCACTTTCTCACTTAACATTTTCTCCGCCTTTTACTATCTTTCTCTTGTTTTCTTTTTTTTAAATTAAATATATCACAACTGCCGCAGCGGCTACAGATTTTGCGTACGACATCAATAGTGTACACGGAATCAGAACAATCAAACCCAAGTGAACTTGCGAGAGCAATTTCCTAGATTAAATTTGCGAATAATTAAAAGATAGTGTAGATAAGCAAGCAAGTACTTGCTGCAAAAACTACCGCAAGTTACTTGCAAGTGGACACAAGCCTTTAGAGTGATAAAATCAAGAGATAAAGGCACATAAATCTAAATGAGGCAAATGTACAACAGGGTTTTGTTAAGTCGTAGTCGAGGGCTGTTTGTCGTAGTCGAGGGCTGCTCATCAGACGTATTTTCAATAAACGCCGGCGTTCCTCAAGGATCTGTCCTATCCCCTACACTGTTTCTGCTGTACATCAACGAGCTGCTGGAAATAACATCCAATCCAATCTACAGCTTCGCAGATGACAGTACATTAGTGTCGTGCATGGAACCAGGCAAGCCACTATCATCCCAGGAGACGGTACGTCGGCGACAGCAGCATGCCTCACAGATCAATGCAGATATCAAAACAATTGTCGAGTGGGGATTAGTAAATAAAGTTCAGTTCAACGTACAAAAAACTCAGGCAACAACACTTACAAAGAAGTCTCACGATGGCTTACCAACCGTGGAAATGGAGGGTCACCCCATAGTCGAATCACCTTCCGTCAAGCTTTTGGGAATCAACATCAACAATAACATGTCCTGGCACGACCACGTCGTCAGTATTGCTAAAACGGCATCCCAGAAGCTTGGAGTGTTGTTCCGCTGTAGGAAGTTGTATACACCAGAGCAACTGCTGCTGCTCTACAAGGCACAGATCCGACCAGCGCTGGAGTATTGCTCCCATGTGTGGGGATGCGCTCCGAAGCACTCTCTAAAGCTTCTGGACACTATCCAGAAAAGAGCGATTAGACTAATCGATACGCCTAACCTCACAAAGGACCTCCACAGCCTGGAACATCGAAGGAGGGTGGCTGACCTATCCCTGTTTTACAGATTCTATCACGGAAGATGTTCGAGTGAGCTCTCTCAGATAATAACACCACAGGCCGTCCGAACTAGGACCACTAGAGAAGCTCTGCGAGCTCATCCTTACCAGGTCGAGGTCCTTACTCCCCGAACTAGTCTCCTCCAGCATTCCTTCTTTTGGAGAACTTCGACGCTGTGGAATCAGCTGCCAGGGAATTTGTTTCCCGACGGCTACAACCTGCAGCGTTTCAAATCTAACGTGAACCGATACTTATCCTCTCGCAGCGCTTCTACAGCGCCATAGGCTTTCAGCCTTTGCGAGAGGCCGACCATAAAAAAAAAAAAAAAAAAAGTCTGTCAAAATTTAATGTAATATACAATTTTGGGCCAGTATCCTTATACAAGGTATGATCTTCGAGAGTGGTCTTTGTACCTACGTTATTGTGTTACAGATACATAAATTAAAACAATATTTTCACTTTAGGAAACGAATGGAGCAAGGCAGGAAGAAGTCATAATTTTGATCCCTAATTGAGGTTTTGAACAATTTTTTTTTGTGATAAATTCAAAGATCATATATAAGTTTTATAACAAAACTGTTTTTGTTTTCTTTTTTTTTTCGCAATAATTCAAAAGTTATATCAAAATAAAAATGGGTTTTTGCATCCAGTATCGAAAACACGCCGACGACTCCCGAGTCGTGTGACGTCACCATGGCGGTCAGGATGATTCTTTGACCAACGACGTCCTACTCCGATACTAGATTCTAGATTCCCAACCAATCGCGATAATACGTACTGGTAAACTAGTAACTAGTGGATATTTGTTGCAATACAGTCGATAAATGAAGCTTGCAGCTCGAGACGAAGTTGAAGATCGAAATATGTTTTTGAATGTTTGAATTGAAGTCAGATTACAGATTCCAGTAAGTAAGTACCTAATCAAATATGTTTCGTTGAAAAGGTCTCCTCAATCGAAGGATGGCCGAATGGCTAGAGAGCCCGATAATGGATCTCAGGGTCTTTGGATCGAAACCCGGGCCTTCCAGCTTTTTTTTTATTCATCAAAAAACCTTATTGATGTGCTTTTTGCACCCGTTACGCACATTTTTTCTACGATCAACATAAATATGTATTTGAATCAAATTTTGTTAGACATATTATTTGCACTACACAGTGCTTGTTAATTTTTTATGAAAATTCAATTGTTAAGCTTCATTGCCCAAAGTTAAATAAATAATAATAACAAGTTTTTTACATTAAAAAACATAAAAATGAATGAATTGAATGGATGAAGGGATTTTGTTTTATTAACCAACTATTACATTTAAAAAAAATTAATGACGATTGATATTGACGGACAAACCTCATTTCCACTGATTTTTTGAATTGCCCACCGCCTCCTGTACTTAGTTCTTGCACTATGCAGTGCAAGTAATATGTCTAACAAAATTTGATTCAAACACATATTTATGTTGATCGTAGAAAAAATGTGCATAACAAGTGCAAAAAGCACATCAATAAATTTTTGATAAAAAAAAATAAATAAAAAGTTGGAAGGCCTGGGTTTCGATCCAAAAACCCTGAGATCCACTATCGGACTCTCTAACCACTGAGCCATCCTTTGATTGAAGAGATCTTTTCAACGAAACATATTTGATTAGGTACTTACTGAAATCTGTAATCTGACTTCAACTTCAAACATTCAAAAACATATTTATTTCGATCTTAGACTTCGTCTCGAGCTGCAAGCTTCATTTATCGACTGTATTGCAATAAATATCTACTAGTTACCAGTTTACCAGTACGTATTATCGCGATTGGTTGGGAATCTAGAATCTAGTATCGGAGTAGGACGTCGTTGGTCAAAGGAGCATCCTGACCGCCATGGTGACGACACACGGGTTCGGGAGCCGTCGGCGTGTTTTCGTTACTCGATTCAAAAACCCATTTTTATTTTGATATAGCTTTTGAATTATTGCGAAAATAAAGAAAACAAAAACAGTTTTGTTATAAAACTTATATATGATCTTTCCATTTATCACAAAAAAAATATTTTTTTTCTTCATTCAAAACCTCAATTCTAGTGATACATACCCGCATGTCGGGCTCTCAAATCAAGGTGCTACCAGAAAATGGTTCGACCAGGTGACATCTGGTGTCGAATGTGGTCAAAGATCAATGTTGACCCAACAGATATCCTCGATGCACGGATACGACCGTCATGGCTCAGTCGGTAAGAGCGCCGGACTAGAATTCCGGAGGCGCGGGTTCAAATCCCGTTGGCAGTCGTTTTTTTTCCGGCATCTTCTGGTAGCACCTTGACTAACTCTAATGCAGCTTTAGTAACGTAATTAAATGGTAACGGTTTTCATAAAAAAAACTCCTGAGGAGAGAGGTTCTCCTAGCCCCCCGGTAGCTACGCTCCTGAACGTGTCTAAAATCGCTGGGAGGCTGACGTCTAATGGAATTATCAATAATTGAACGATGCGCCGTCTGACCGCAATCGTTTGTAACATCTCGCTGTTAAGAGAGTTAAGTATAGGCAATTATCGACTTTCTTTTGTTTATGGCATCCACCACTACTAATTAGACCTGAGCTGAGCAGACCTGAGGATCTAATAGTCGCTAATTACCCACCTGTAAGTAAACTTATTAAATAGCTATCTGTTTTGTTCTTCTTGTCAGATGGTGATGATCCGAGTAGTTTCACAAGTCGGCGGAACGTTTTGGATTATGCACATTTTTTTTAGTAATGAGGGGGGTAGGGTTTAGTTACCCTAACAGTTGCTGTTCAGCCTTTGAACTTATTGAGCTCCTCTGGTCAAAGGGATCAGACAGAGTCTCATCCTTTGAGATGCATTGGACTATGCTGTCCTGTCTTTCCTCTTAGCCTGCATTCAGTCGCAAAGAGATAACGTACTTGGCTGTTTCCTCTACCTCACCGCACTTCCTGCATCAAGGAAGAAGAGTTTGGGAGAGTGAATACTCAAGATTAGTTCTTATGTCAAACTTGTTATGGCAAGATTGCCCCTATTGATGATTCAGTATTTTAAGTGAGAATGCACATACCCATAATATGCCACAGTTAATGTTGGCTGACAAATACTACACATGAAAGATCTCTAAATAGATACATGATAATTGAGTTTTTTCAATTATTGCTCCGAAGTTAAGGTCTAATCCAAGAGAGCTCCTAGATTATTTGAAAGGTGTAGTATCCTCACTCAAACGTTTCATATTGAAATACAACTTAATTTATGCTTAGCGAATTAGCTATGCACCAAACTTCGAATTCAGGTTCATGGGAAATAGAGTTAGGCCCGATGCAGAGCCTTGAGGCACCCCATACAATGTACGCACTCTAATGGCAGCAGATTCTCAGATATGTGAACAATACTCCATGCTGGGTCTTATCTGGGTAACATTATCCCTCTGCTCCCTCTGCTTATTGGATACTCTTAATAGCCAATGATTCTGCAATCACGTAGGTACAGTTTTGTTATTGGGGAAGATATATGTAGTCTGGAGATAGTGCTGAATCCAAGAGCAGCTCAGAGGTTCTGGCTAGTTTGAAATAGGCTTGGGACACTTATAATTTTCATCTCTGAAGCTGATTGTTTTGGCAACCTATAGTTTAAAAAGAGTCGGATTTTGTCATATGCATTTTAATTTCTTTCTACCTTTTATCTTTTCGAAATAGGTTATCTAATAATGACCACTATCTTGAGACTTGATATAGTATTATATAACAAAATCTTAGGATACGGCCAAACATTATATTCAAAAAATATATGTATATACAATTTTTGGTAGCTGGTAGTTAAAATTAAATGGATATCATAAATATAAAATTATACTGCAGAAAAAACTAATATCAACAACGGGGAAAATAAATAATATTTTGCAAAAGACATTACAATTTAAAGTTAAATGCATAGAAAACTTACATTATACTACAACAGTCAAATTTATATTTTTACCGATTTTTACGGAGAGACTAGTGATACAAAAATGTACAGCTGATAAAATATACGTTAAAAAATATATAAAAACATATTAAAATTGATTTAGAGGAAGTAAGTATTGCATTATGTACATGCAAGATTGCTAGTATATGTCCCGACATGCATGCTGTTAGAACTTTGTAATATGTATCATACCTCAGATATTTCTTCTATACCAATCTTTTCTTTGCATGATGTTCAAACATTGTCAAAATCGATCGTATGTTTATTTTCTGTAAATTGTTTGCTAAGATCAGTAGAATTCATGTTCTTATTATTAATGTCATACTTATGTTTGCACAATAAGCGTTTATTTAAGTATTGTTTAGTTTGCCCTCACACATAAAAAGAAATTCTCAAGTCAAGAATTGTGATATTCTTGTAAATAAATACTCACAACAAGAATATCGGTTCTCACTCTAGAAAGAATATTTGATGAGAAAATTATAGAAAATTTGTATCAAGAATAATATATTTTTGATTTATATATACTTATTTCAAAGAAATATGCTCCGAAAGAAAATATAATTTTCTTTGCAACCAACGCTATAATGATTTAATAACAAATATTTCATAATTTTATATCAAGATTATCATTTTTTCCAGCGTTGTCTAGTTTACTTCTATCAAAAATATAGACAGCTTGCAAATGCGAACCTTCATTTACAATATGATAATCTTGGTTTGAAAATGAACGCTGTTTTACAAGCACACTCTATATTTTGTATCAAGTAAATCATTTATTTGACGTCTACCAACGTCGGAGTGCGCAGGCGCGCAGCGTGTCACGAGTCAACCCTAACCTGTCCACAGTGTCCACCCTCTCAACTCAACAGCCTGTTGTCCGTCCGTGTCCGCGCCGCCATTATCGGTTTTCGGATTGTCGTATTCGCCGCCGTCTTTAGCACCGTAGCGTAATACCAGCACCCTGGCCTGGATCCTGCATAATACCCGTGATACCACCGTCAACTATCAGTCATCGAATCTGCCGGTAGTGCTGGTCCACCGCCATTTGAGTCGCGTCCCAGTTCCCATCAGCTTCCTTATCACTGGATCTATCCAACCATGAATGAGTATTAAAAAAATTGGGATGCGAAGACCTGACTCAGGTGCTATTCCTAGATAAGTACTAAGTATATTAAATGTGATTTAAGAAATTTTGCAGAACTATTTCTCCAGAAAAATTTCTACATGCTCATAGAAGAGTTTGAACGCGCAAATTAATACTATTAGATTCCTCATCCAAGCATATCACAATTTTAGAATAAAGTTGAGCTACTTGCGTCAAGTTTATGAAATGCTCCCTGTTAAGATTACGAAATGCTTCAGTCAAGATTATGAAATACTTCGGTCAAGATTACCATATGCTTGATTTAAGATTTTGGTATTCTTACTATCAAGAATTTCCCAGTTTTGCATTGAAGATATTTTCTCAATCTAACCCTTATATGGTCAAAGATATCGTATTCTCACTTTAAGATTAGCATAACTTTGCGCGTATAGGAAGTTATGGTATACTTGAATTAAAGCATCTGTGCTCCATCTAAGAAATTATTTTTATGTGTATATGTATGTATGAGTTGGGGCAGTGTACATGTACAAGGGATATTTCATAAACTGAATTACTTGCATGTCCCTTAAACTTGATATAATTTATTATTTACTCCAAGGGGGGATATATCCCCCTCATCCTCCCTCACCTATACCGCTGCGATTCTGTATCATGGAAGTGGAGTTGAGGAGCGCTCCTGGTAAACCGTGTATAGCGAAGATTATTCGGAGAAGTTTACTAAATTTTTTTTATCGATTCAAAAGAAAATATAAGAAAAATAAAAGAAAAGCGCGAAAGAAATATGAATATATCTCTAAAGATAAAAAAGTTATAATGTTTCAAAGTTGCGCTCCGCAGTAATATTTTTGGCAGGACTGACCAAGTGGTGTGACGTCATGTCTCCGTAGCCAGTGCGGGCGGCCGCGGCCGCTGAGCCACACGACGCAACGCACGTATCAGACAACGCACACAGGCACAGCGTGGTGGTGACGTGAGCTGAGCAACCAATCGTCTCATTTGTTTTCTAGTTTAGTGCCTATCAAAATAATATTGCTATGATGAGTGAAAAAAGGATGTTATAAAAAATATTGCATTGTTCCAAAGTGTGTGAGCACAACGATTAAAACACCTAACAAAGTTTTTTCCCACGTACCTTTGAATGTAAAAGAAGTGGTGCAAAGTGATGAAACGGGAGTTAATAATACCGAAAAGTATAAAATATGTTTGTGAGGATCATTTTGATGTGAGTATATTATACTATTGTATTTATCTTTTATTGATAAGTATTAATTATCAACTATATATATGGATAGCTTAAAGATTACTTTACCTAGTAGTAAATTAGTTACATTTATAATTTAATATGTATTCTGAATTGTTTTATTGTATTATATATTTCTATATTTTCGGATTCGTAACTTATGTTTTTGTTATTACAGCTTGAAAATGATACTGAAAATCCAATCAAATATAAACTAGCTGGTGGTACATTAAAGCTGAAAACTGAAGGCTGCCCTCATAAGTTTGACTATCAAAAAGTTGTCCATCCTAGAAGAAAACTCGCAGCATATGAAAAAAGGCGCCGCGCAGAATGTTTAGAAAATTTATTGCAGAACGATGCTTCATCGGCCTCAAGGTGGCAACCTTTCGAAGTAATTATTCAGTGTCATTCAATATACCTACAAAGAGCCGGATGGTACTAGAAAATCCACTATCTAAGGATTGCACAGTGGATGTATCAGATAATCTCGACAACAAAATTTAAACAAAGTGCAAGTTGACATCAAAGTTAATCATGAGAAGGAAAAAAACGAACGATACAGAATATAAGTGTCTGATGACGATCCCCGAGAGTTCTCCTTCAAAAGAATCAGTATCCTGCTAACAGTTGCTACGTTCAGTTAGTTATACTTTAAATACAACAGTCATCCCTCAGTATTGCAAAGAGGCAATAACAAAAATATCAACAAATTCTGGTTTTTATTTGCGTTTACCAGAAGACGCAGACGTTTATTCTCTCACGAAACTATTATCTTAAAGCGTTTCTAGATCAATAAGAGATATTTTAATATCACTTCGTCCTTTTACAAGTCCTTCCGTTATGGTCAAAAACTAAAAAACATTTAAAAATCAAAAATAAATTACGTCTGATGCGTTGAGCTCTAATGCGTTTTGCACAAGCTGTACGTACAATACACTCTACAGCTTCCACGATACACAGCGCGGCACAGACGGTTGGCTATGCGGACTGCGGAGACGTGACGTCACAGCCAAATTGAAGGCGGCAACTATTTCGCCCTAAATATGCAAACTTTAATTATTGATTTCTCTGCCATTTATTGACGGATTTCAAAAATCTTTTCACTGACTAATTATTTTTCGTCTATATTTTACGGATTCGTAACTGCTTATTTCATTATGAGTATCATGAGACTTCTCCATTGACATTAAAGATACCTTACCGAATGCATTAACGTCTACTACGCATGGAATCATACGAATTCTGGAGGGGATCGTAACAGGTATCATCTCGGATATCAGACGGATAATGAACGTCAATTGGTTATCCGGCCAACGTGCGGCAATTTCACTTTAAATGAAGCAATACTTCTCGCTAATGAACGCCGATATGGGTTTTAATAATATCTGCGATGTCACTTGCGCACGCACTTCCATAAATCCCGACGCGGACAGCTTAATCGAAATAATTATCATGAAAACATGTATAAGAAAATGTTATACGCGCATCGTTAAATTTTACGATTTTCAATGGACTGCTGCTGCGTTGATATTTTCCCAGATTCCTCGATACAGAGTGACACTCACTATAGTCGTAGACCATTCATTTGCGATCTCAACACATGACTTTTTATTACTGAGTAGACCTCGAAGATAGACCCTGAATACTACACACAATAAAAATTCTCAAGTCATGAATTGTGATATTCTTGTAAATATATCATCACAACAAGAATACCTGTTCTCACTCTAAGAAAGAATATTTGATGAGAAGACTATATAAAATTTGTATCAAGAATATATTTTTGATTTATATACTTATTTTAAAGAAATATGCTCCGAAAGAAAATACAATTTCCTTTGCAACCAAGACTATAATAATTTAATAACAAATATTTCATAATTTTATATGAAGATTATCGTTTTTGCCAGCGGTGTCCAGTTTACTTTTATCAAGAATATAGACAGCTTGCAAATGCGAACCTTCATTAACAATATGATAATCTTGGTCTGAAGATGAACGCTGTTTTACAAGCATATCCTATATTTGTAGCAAGTAAATCATTTATTTGACGTCTACCAACGTCGGAGTGCACAGGCGCGCAGCGTGTTACGTGTCAACTCTAACCCCTCCACCCTCTCTACTCAAGTCTGTTGCCCGTCCGCGTCCGCGCCGCCATTATCTGTTCTTGGATTGTCGCATTCGTCGCCGTATTTAGCACTGTAGCATATTACCTGCATCCTGGAACCTGCATAATAGCACATAATAGAGTGTCTAGTCAAACTGTTGAATAAACTGCCATTGCCACGTGATACCCGTGATACCACCGTCAACCATCGGTCAACGAACCTGCCGGTAGTGCTGGTCCACAGCCATTTGAGTCGCGTCCCAGTTCCCGTCAGTTTCCTTATCACTGGATCTATCCAACCATGAATGAGCTATTAAAAAATGGGGATGCGAAGACCTGACTCTGGTGTTCCTATACCAGCACGTATGTTAATTATGATTTAAGAAATTTTCTTGATAATGACATAGACGAGAAAAATTTCTAGATGCTCATAGAAGAGTTTGAATGCTCAAATCAATATTACTAGATTCCTCATCCAAGTATATCACAATTTTAGAATAAAGTTGACATACTTGCGTCAAGTATATGAAATGCTTCGGTTAAGGTTACCATATGCTTGACTTAAGATTTTGGTATTCTTACTTTCAAGAATTTTGCAGTTTTGCATTGAAGACATTTTCTCAATCTAACCCTTATATGGTCAAAGATATCGTATTCTCACTTTAAGATTAGCATAACTTTGCGCGTATAGGAAGTTATGGTATACTTGAATTAATCCATCTGTACCTCATCTAAGAAATTATTTTTATGTGTGTAGGTTACAGCGGCTGATATGAAAAGCCTATGGTATGTGCGATTATGTTGGTTTCAGGCCTTACCTTCTCACCACACATGAAACAGTTACACCTGAACGAAAAGTTAGACAAAGTATTCCAAAACTTTGTAGTCCTGAATATTGTACTATCCTTCCTAAATCCCCATCAATAATAGTTCGGCTGTTGACTTCACACAGCCCGTCAACATCTGTTGCTACCGCAATCATGCGAGAGAAGCTCAGAAAGTGGAAACAAAGCAAAGTTATTATTGTCCCCCTCATTATGTGTAAAGTTACACAAAACCTTCCAAAAGTTTGTAATACTCTCAAGACCTGTAGCATTGTACGGTCCTTCCTGAATTCCGAATAAAAATAGGTCAGGTGTTGACTTGGCACAGCCCGTCAATACTTGCTACTACCGCAAGCATGCGAGAAAAAATAATAAATGCAAAATAATAATAATGAAGAACCCAAGAAAAAGTAGAAAAAAAGGATCCAGAACTCCTAAAATGCCTAAAAACGAAGTTTGAGGCATATTTAATTTTTTCTATTTTTTGCTAATAATTACTCCACCACCCATGCACCGATTTCCAAAAGTTTAGCAACATTACCTACTAGGACCCCACAGCATATCGGTACTCAAATCCACGGAGTGGTTACTGAGATTACGAGGGTAGAAAAAACGCAACAGACAAGAGATATCGACATACAGACCGACGGAAATGAGTGCCGTGGATTTTCGTTATGTAGACATCATAAAACGCCCAAAAAGCGTATTATTTCAAAATCGAAAATTATCGCGATCACAATACTGTCCGTGTGGGAAGAAAAATGGTAGGTGTAACAAGTGCATCTGTATTTTCCAAGTGAACTAGGTCTATCTCATCAGCCTAATAGCTTCCCCAGACAAAGTAAATCCTCTTTTTTTGTCTCCAGAACCCGCTTTATTAGAGTTTAATTTAACTCTCCCCCACAGACCAACTTTCTTAAAAAAAGGTGAATGCTCTGTAATTTTTACTCATGTGAGTCGTTCCATTTCAAAAGCCGTCTTATCCACTTTTTATGAAAATTGTACTAACCTCGCAATTGGAATCCTGGCCATAAACTCTACATTTTCAAATATCGTTCCGGAACTTGCCTTAACCAATAGCAAAGTGAACGAGAAAATTGAGAATCGTTCCAAAACTCGCCTAATCCATTCAGAATGTCGCGCCAAAAGTTCCCTTATCCCACTGACCAATCACAGCGCTTTGAATGGTTGGCAGCCGGTGTTGCGTGTTTTAGTGTGTAATGAGCTGGTGTATCATTTATTATCTTGTTTAGAACAAATTTGGTATAGTGGGTATTATTATTAAAAGTGAAAATAATATTAACAATATTATGGAGCCTCATATTTCGCCACAATGGAAGTAGAAAACCTAGGTTTTAGTTTGCTTTGTGTTACTTGAGAACAACCTTATGTTTGATGTTTTATAACCAGAATTAGTTTCCTTTCTGATATTTAAAAACAACCTCACTTCTTTGTTGAATGAAAGAAGTCTTGAGTCTAGATTAAATCATTTGTTTCTTTTTATATGCCTTCATGTGGCGCTTTTTTGCATCAAAACTTGCCTTATCCACTGGTGATACACCAAAACTCGCCAAATCCAAAACAAAAAGTTGAAATTGTTGTTATTTATATCAGTTTGCTTTAAAAGAAAAACACCGTTACTATTGCTATCACCTCATCAATATATAAAAAAATATGCACTGATAGTGTAACTAGTGTGTTCAAAAAACGGTTTTAATCATTTACCAAAAATTGAGTAAACTGGATGTGAAGACTTTTGGAATGGACCGACTCTTGTCCTCTTTCTCGAATTGGCAAACCTAGTTCTCCGTACCACTGCCACCTTGTAAGCTAAGCTGTAAGGCCTCTGAAAGCATCGCCCTATCATCGCATATCACGAGCGTTATCAGATTTTCGCTGAACGACGCGACGCGGGTCTGACCACAGCCACCTGGGATTGAATGCCGACACACCGCACCTGTTTATATGAACCGATACTGCGCAGCCTCATTAAAAAACATTCCGGATTCTTGGTATGCACCTCAGTCATGCGACCATGCGACCACGTCGAAGGGTTTACGGCATTCAGTTTTTTTGAGTTGTGAATATGGCGGAATTAATTAGAAGGTATTGAACGTGCCTTTGAACTGTTGATATTATGTATTGTCACTGAACATAGAAGCACGCCCCCAAACTTATAAATATATACAAAATAATTGGTGCATAAACGTATTACCAAATTTCGCAGTAACTTTAAATTATTCACTTGCCTCTATTATCTGAAGTCGAGTAAGATCATGGTCGGAGTCGAGTTTCAGGTCAAAAGTAAGTATCTTATAAGTATAAAATAGCTTTGGAATCTCATTCCAAACAAGAAAGATTACAAACCCGGTCGCAGTTTTGAGTTTCAGTCTTGCTTGACGGAAATCAAAAATTTCAGATCTCTCAGATCTTCGGGTTTGCCTAAAAAATTGAAAATCTTTATTTGGCCTTCTATCAAGATAAAATTTCGCGTTTTGGATAACTTGACAATGCTGATTACAAATCCGGTCGCAGTTTTGAGTTTCAGTCTCGTTTAACGGAAATCAAAAATTTCAGATCTCTCAAATCTTCGGGTTTGCCTAAAAAATTGAAAATCCTTATTTGGCCTTCTATCAAGATAAAATTTCGCGTTTTGGATAACTTGACACTGCTGATTACAAATCCGGTCGCAGTTTTGAGTTTCAGACTCGTTTGACGGAAATCAAAAATTTCAGATCTCTCAGATCTTCGGGTTTGCATAAAAAATTGGAAATCTTTATTTGGCCTTCGATCAAGATGAAACTTCGTCTTTTGGATAATTTGAGGGTGCTGATTACAAATCCGGTCGCCGTTTTAAGTTTCAGTGAGGTTTGATGGAAATCTAAAGTTTCAGATCTCTCAGATCTTCGGGTTTGCCTAAAAAATTGGAAATCTCTATTTGGCCTTCGATCAAGATGAAACTTCGTCTTTTGTATAATTTGAGGGTGCTCATTACAAATCCGCTCGCAGTTTTGAGTTTCAGTTTCTTTTGACGGAAATCAAAAATTTCATATCTCTCAGATCTTCGGGTTTGCCTATAAAATTGAAAATCTTTATTTGGCCATCTATCAAGATAAGACGTCGCGTTTTGGATAACATGACACTGCTGATTACAAATCCGGTTGCAGTCTTGAGTTTCAGTCCCGTTTGACGGAAATAAAAAATTTCAGATCTCTCAGATCTTCGCGGGTTTACCTAAAAAATTGAAAATATTTATTCGTCCTCCTATCAAGATAAAATTTCTCGTTTTGGATAATATGACACTGCTGATTACAAATCTGGTCGCAGTTTTAGTTTCAGTCTCGCTTCACGGAAATCAAAAATTTCAGATCTCTCAGATCTTCGGGTTTGCCTAAAAAATTGAAAATCTTTATATGGCCTTCTATCAAGATGAAACTTCGTCTTTTGAATAATTTGGGGGTGCTGATTAGAAATCTTCTCGCAATTTTGAGTCTCAGTCTCGTTTGACGGAAATAAAAAATTTCAGATCTCTCAGATCTTCGGGTTTGCCTAAAAAATTGAAAATCTTTATTTGGCCTTCTATCAAGATAAAATTTCGCGTTTTGGATAACATGACACTGCCGATTACAAATCCGGTCGCAGTTTTGAGTTTCAGTCTCGTTTGACGGAAATCAAAAATTTCAGATCTCTCAGATCTTCGGGTTTGCCTAAAAATTTGAAAATCTTTATATGGCCTTCTATCAAGGTGAAACTTCGTTTTTTGAATAATTTGGGGATGCTGATTAGAAATCTGCTCGCAATTTTGAGTTTCAGTTTCGTTTGACGGAAATCAAAAATTTCAGATCTCTCAGATCTTCGGGTTTACCTAAAAAATTGAAAATATTTATTTGTCCTCCTATCAAGATAAAATTTCGCGTTTTGGATAACATGACACTGCTGATTACAAATCCCGTCGCAGTTTTGAGTTTCAGTCTTGTTTGACGGAAATCAAAAATTTCAGATCTCTCAGATCTTCGAATTTGCCTAAAAAATTGAAAATCTTTATTTGGCCTTCTATCAAAATGAAATTTCGGGCTTTGGATAACTTGACACTGCTGATTACAAATCCGGTCGCAGTTTTTCGTTTCAGTCTCGTTTGACGGAAATCAAAAGTTTCAGATCTCTCAGATCTTCGGGTTTGCCTAAAAAATTGAAAACCTTTATTTGGCCTTCTATCAAAATGAAATTTCGGGTTTTGGATAACATGACACTGCTGATTACAAATCCCGTCGCAGTTTTGAGTTTCAGTCTCGTTTGACGGAAATCAAAAATTTCAGATCTCTCAGATCTTCGGGTTTGCCTAAAAAATTGAAAATCTTTATTTGGCCTTCTATCAAAATAAAATTTCTGGTTTTGGATAACTTGACACTGCTAATTAGAAATCAGGTCGCAGTTTTGACTTTCAGACTCGTTTGACGGAAATCAAAAATTTCAGATCTCTCAGATCAGATCTTTGGGTTTGCCTAAAAAATTGAAAATATTTATTTGGCCTTCTATTAAGATGAACCTTCGTCTTTTGAATAACTTGAGGGTGCTGATTACAAATCCGCTCGCAGGTTTGAGTTTCAGTTTCGTTTGACGGAAATCAAAAATTTCAGATCTCTCAGATCTTCGGGTTTGCCTAAAAAATTGAAAATCTTTATTTGGCCTTCTATTAAGATGAAACTTCGTCGTTTGAATAATTTGGGGGTGCTGATTAGAAGTCTGCTCGCAATTTTGAGTTTCAGTTTCGTTTGACGGAAATCAAAAATCTCAGATCTCTCAAATGTTCGGGTTTGCCTAAAAATCTGAAAATCTTTATATGGCCTTCTATCAAGATGAAACTTCGTCTTTTGAATAATTTGGGGGTACTGATCAGAAATCTGCTCGCAATTTTGAGTTTCAGTTTCGGTTGACGGAAATCAAAAATTTCAGATCTCTCAGATCTTCGGGTTTGCCTATAAAATTGAAAATCTTTATTTGGCCTTCTATCAAGATAAAATTTCGCGTTTTAGATAACTTGACACTGCTGATTACAAATCCGGTCGCAGTTTTGCGTGTCAGACTCGTTTGATGGAAATAAAAAATTTCAGATCTCTCAGATCTTCGGGTTTGCCCAAAAAATAGAAAATCTTTATTTGGCCTTCTATCAAGATAAAACGTCACGTTTTGGATAACTTGACAGTGCTGATTACAAATCCGGTCGCAGTTTTGAGTCTCAGTCTCGTTTGACGAAAATAAAAAATTTCAGATCTCTCAGATCTTCGGGTTTACCTAAAAAATTGAAAATATTTATTTGTCTTCCTATCAAGATAAAATTTCGCGTTTTGGATAACATGACACTGCTGATTACCAACCCGGTCGCAGTTTTGAGTTTCAGTCTCGTTTGACGGAAATCAAAAATTTCAGATCTCTCAGATCTTCGGGTTTGCCTAAAAAAATGAAAATCTTTATTTGGCCTTCTATCAAGATAAAATTTCCCGTTTTGGATAACTTGATAACTGCTGATTACAAATCCGGTCGCAGTTTTGAGTTTCAGCCTTGTTTGACGGAAATCAAAAATTTCAGTTCTCTCAGATCTTCGGGTTTGCCTAAAAAATTGGAAATCTTTATTTGGCCTTTGATCAAGATGAAACTTCGTCTTTTGAATAATTTGAGGGTGATGATTACAAATCCGGTCGCAGTTTTGAGTTTCAGTCTCGTTTGACGGAAATAAAAAATTTCAGATCTCTCAGATCTTCGGGTTTGCCTAAAAAATTGAAAATCTTATTTGGCCTTCTATCAAGATAAAATTTCGCGTTTTGGATAACTTGATAACTGCTGATTACAAATCCGGTCGCAATTTTAAGTTTCAGTCTTGTTTGACGGAAATAAAAAATTTCAGTTCCCTCAGATCTTCGGGTTTGCCTAAAAAATTGGAAATCTTTATTTGGCCTTTGATCTAGATGAAACTTCGTCTTTTGAATAATTTGAGGGTGCTGATTACAAATCCGGTCGCAGTTTTGAGTTTCAGTCTCGTTTGACGGAAATCAAAAATTTCAGATCTCTCAGATCTTCGGGTTTGCCTAAAAAATTGAAAATCTTATTTGGCCTTCTATCAAGATAAAATTTCGCGTTTTGGATAACTTGATAACTGCTGATTACAAATCCGGTCGCAGTTTTGAGTTTCAGCCTTGTTTGACGGAAATCAGAAATTTCAGTTCTTTCAGATCTTCGGGTTTGCCTAAAAAATTGGAAATCTTTATTTGGCCTTCGATCAAGATGAAACTTCGTCTTTTGAATAATTTGAGGGTGCTGATTACAAATCCGGTCGCAGTTTTGAGTTTCAGTCTCGTTTGACGAAAATCAAAAATTTCAGATCTCTCAGATCTTCGGGTTTGCCTAAAAAAATGAACATCTTTATTTGACCTTCTATCAAGATAAAGTTTCGCGTTTTGGATAACTTGTAACTGCTGATTACAAATTCGGTCGCAGTTTTGAGTTTCAGTCTTGTTTGACGGAAATAAAAAATTTCAGTTCCCTCAGATCTTCGGGTTTGCCTAAAAAATTGGAAATCTTTATTTGGCCTTTGATCTAGATGAAACTTCGTCTTTTGAATAATTTGAGGGTGCTGATTACAAATCCGGTCGCAGTTTTGAGTTTCAGTCTCGTTTGACGAAAATCAAAAATTTCAGATCTCTCAGATCTTCGGGTTTGCCTAAAAAAATGAACATCTTTATTTGACCTTCTATCAAGATAAAGTTTCGCGTTTTGGATAACTTGTAACTGCTGATTACAAATTCGGTCGCAGTTTTGAGTTTCAGTCTTGTTTGACGGAAATCAAAAATTTCAGTTCTCTCAGATCTTCGGGTTTGCCTAAAAAATTGGAAATCTTTATTTGGCCTTCGATCAAGATGAAACTTCGTCTTTTGAATAATTTGAGGGTGCTGATTACAAATCCGGTCACTGTTTTGAGTTTCAATCTCGTTTGACGAAAATCAAAAATTTCAGATCTCCCAGATTTTCGGGCTTACCTAAAAAATCGAAAATCCTTATTTGGCCTTCTACCAAGATGAAACCTCGTGTTTTGGATGAGTTGAGGGTGCTGATTACAAATTCGGTCGAAGTTTTGAGTTTCAGTCTGCTTTAACAAAAAAACATGAAGTATCTACCCACATCTACCCCTGTTCAATTCATTTCCATTCCATGTTAAAGTACAGCGTATATTAATGTATTCTAACACTAGATGAAGATGATCGGAAGAAGGTCTGTCTAGGCAAGTGTCGCGTGTCTTACTGTGAGCCTCTGAGCTGTGAGCTCATTCCGTCATCTTCGCAATATTGTACATACAGATTAGGTAGATAGATAAATATACTTTACTATCTCAGAAGTTACAAAATTCTTATTGACAAAGCTATATAACAACAAAGTGTGGAATATTCACTAACATTTTTTGTACCGACAAAATCAATAATAAACTTCAGCAGAAAAAAGGCAGTCATGCTATAGTTAAAAAAAAATATATTATATTCAGAGAACAAGTATCTTGTATGCGACTATAAACGCAAAACGCATCGACCACATCGCCGATTGTCCCGTATGTGCAGGCCCTAAACGACAGCTTCCGTCTTCCAAAAACCAAGAAATCAAACCACATTAATTTTCCATACTCGTGCCGTTCCAAACACTAAAACAACAGTTCACGTAATATAGTGCGTTCCAAATTAGTCGGTGGATCCTATAAGGCACCTTTCGCGCCGTCGCGTCGTTCGTCGATTGTTCTCGCCGGCCGGCCACAGCGGCACAGCCACCTAGGATCCGAACACAATGCGCACTCGACTGAGGTATAAAATAAAGACGGTTGATTATTATTATTATTAATTTGTCCGAATCCACCACGCACACTCCCGTACTTGACTAACTTTGGGTAAATTCGCGAGTAGTGTAGCTGTAGCTTAACCGACTAATACAATGAGAGACTCTCACTTAACTTTAACAGACACTACTGTCAACCTACTGGAATATTATAATAACATGTGACAGCTAGGTATCCATCAGTTCAAAATCACAAATCAAATCACAGACAGTAGTTAATAGCATATAAAACATAATTAGATAATTAAGTTTAGAGGTACTGAGTATCCTGTATCTTAATAATGTTTACTTGGATAATATATTGTTTTTAGTCGATTAGGCATGACTTACTGCTACAAGTAAAGTGAAAACGAAAAAAATGAAATTTTGAGCTTAGTTTTCAGAATGAATTCATACTAATATATATTTTTGAAAAGCTTGAATTGTTTCCGATTGACGTAAAAAATAATATAGAGGGTGTTCCATTTAAAAAATATATATGCTAAAAAATGGTTGGACGAAGAAAAAATTAAACTACATTACTAGATTCTACAGAAAAAATCCTGTAAGAATATTTTTAAACTTTTCAATGAGATAGAAGATACGAGATACGAGATACGAGGGTGGTTCCGAAATCTATAGGTTTCGATTTCAGCTTGTATGTCTTAAGCCAAAAGGGCCATGATAATTTTGTTGTCGGCATCTTTAGTTTTACAAAAAACTAGCATACTACCGCGAAAACCGCTACTCTCTATCCTCAAACCCAACCGAGACACTCCGTAATAGTGTCCAAAATGGGATACCCTGTACAGCGGAAAAAAACTCCAAGCTTCTGGGATGCAGTTTTATCAATACTTAGAACCAAGAGTCAACATTACAGAAAATCTGATCTGGCACGAACACGTTGCGTCAATTGCAACAGCTGCTGGTAAAAAGCTTGGGTACCTATTTAGAGCCAGAAAGTATTTCTCACCATGTAACCTCCTCACGCTATATAAACCCAAGATAAGACCTTGCCTGGAGTATTGCTCTCATGTCTGGGGAGCTATTGCCCCCACTACCTTGTCTATGCTAGATGCCGTTCAGAGAAGGGCAATTCGACTAATTGAAGATCCGGCCTTAACGCGCCACCATGAGTCACTTTCTCACCGGCGTGTTGTTGGTGACCTCTCACTCTTCTTCCGATATTCCAACGGAATCTGCTCCTCTGAGCTATCCTCTATCGTTCCGCCGCTCACTGCTCCTACCAGATGTACACGTGCGACCGCTGCATCTCATCCTAAGACGGTCGTTCTTCATACATCGAGGACTGAGCGGTACAACCGCACATTTATTCCCAGAGTGTCCAAGGCTTGGAATGGACTGCCAGAAGATGTATTTATTGGGCCTGCGGGTATTGGCCCATTCAAATCTCGCGTTAACAAACTTCCCCTAACATAACCCTTTCACAGCAGCCGCAGCACTTTGGTATTTAGGCCCTGCCTGCGCGGTCTGCTCAGTTATAAAAAAAAGGAATCAAACGACATTAATTCTCCCGTTTCGCTCCAAACACTAAAACAACAGTTCACGTAATATAGTGCGTTCCAAATTAGTCGGTGGATCCTATAAGGCACCTTTCGCGCCGTCGTTCGTCGATTGTTCTCGCCGGCCGGCCACAGCGGCACAGCCACCTAGGATCCGAAAACAATGCGCGCTCGACCGGAAACAATGGCCGGCGATATACATGTCGCCCGAGTCGGCCGCATTGTCTCTAAATAAAGGCAGGAGGCAATCTGTCGCGAGGGCAATTTGTCAAATTAGACCAAAAAGGCAGCCTCCGCAATTCCGATTATGAAACTGCACCGCAACGCGAGCTGCGGCGGTAGCTCTTCTTCTTTTGTTGCATAATGATATCGCCATGTGTGGCTTCTGCGGACTAACGTCTTTTTTTACGCCGGGGTTTATTGGCGTTTCATGGTGATATATCTATTCCTCTATACTGCACACACTGAAATCCTTTGCAAAAATCTAAGCACCAGTCTATTGGTAATTCGACAACTTAAACGGATGACCTCACTTGAAAGCTTACTTAATGCTTACTATGGTATCTTTCATAGTTATTTAGTTAATGGTATTGCTGTATGGGGAGGCTCAAGTCACGCAATAAGAGCATTTAAACGAAAGAAGGCACTCAGAATTATAACTGGTGCTCCTTTTAATAGTCACTGTCAGCCAATCTTTGAAAGACTTCACATTTGCCAATTCCATGTTTATATATCATATACCCACTAATTTCTTTTTATGAAAATTTAAATAAGATTTATGTTCATTCTGATTTGCATGATTATAATACCAGAGGATCTGTATCACTGAGACCTCCACGATACAGGCTTACAGCATCTAAAAGAAATTCTATGAACTCCAGATTCTACAACAAATTGCCTCGTGAATATAGGTATTGGAATGCATACACTTTCAAGAAAACGATAAAAAATCTCTTACTCAACCACTGTTTTTATACCGTAGAAGAATTTTTAAACTGCCGAATAAACAGTTCTCAATGAGGCATATAGGACCATGTCTTGTTCAGTACTCAATGTAAATGTTATTCTATATTCCTATAAACACGTTGAACATTCCGTGTAACGGATTAGTTGTATAATTCAATACTTTCAAGCTCAGACTCAACTATTTATATTATGTTTGATGTTTTTTTTTTCCTAATGACTTGCCATAAATGCACCTGTATGTATGATATGGTTAAATACTACTACTACTACTACTACTGCACTGGCGGAACCATGGAAAAAAGCAATACGCCTAACCTCACAAAGGATCTCCACAGCCCGGAACATCGAAGAAGGGTGGGGAGCTCTCCCAGATAATAACATCAAAGGCTGTCCAAATGAGGAACACTAGAGAAGCTCTGCGCGCTCATCCTTACCAGGTTGAGGTCCCTGCTCCCCGAACCAGTCTCCTCCAGCATTACTTCTTTTGGAGAACTTTCGACGCTTGGAATGAGCTGTCGGGGAATTTCTTTCAGAAGGCTACAACCTGCACCGTTTCAAATCTAACGTAAACTGCCACTTATCTTCTTGCAGCGCTTCTACAGCGTCATAGGCTTTTAGCCTTTGCCAGAGGCCGACCATACAGAAAATGGTAGATTACTGTAAATACCTTAGTTCAAGAATCAACTCTCAGTCATGTGTTCTAAAAAATTTTAGAACAGTACTTGCGCAGAGTCAACTTGTTTCAGTCTACTATGCTCAAGTTGAGTCAAGACTGAGGTACGCTCTGTGATTTTGGGGCTCATCAGTTAATGCTCAGCACGTATTTTTGAGTCAAAAAAGTCCCGTCCGATGTATGACTGCTCTTATAGCTGCGTTTCCACCAGATATGTGCGAGGATGTGTTAAGAGGAATGTGTTTTTAACGAACCAATAGAATCGCTTGAATTACCTCACGTTGCTCAGCACAGCTCTGGTGGAAACGGCTTAGCGGAACGAGGTTTTTGTACTTACAAAACAAGGCATGTTGGCGAGGAATGTGTGCTATTAATGTGTTTCGAGAGATGTGCGCTAAAAATGCGTTGCGCGAGATATAGGCGAGCGACGAGTGCTGTTGATGTAGGCAACTAAAAAGAAAAGAGAAAAGAGCCCGCCACACATCTTCGCACAGCTCATCTTCCTAGCACATCTCCGGTGGAAACACCCACACTATGAGCGCCAGCAGAGGGGGCAGGAGGGGGCAATGCCCCCACCCCCCCAGAGTAGCGAAGATAAAAAACTTGCATGAGCAAAAACCAAATTTGTCGCCCTACCCCTGGTTTGAGTACTCAATTTAAGTAAGTCGCCCCCCCCCTGTAAAATTCTCTGGTGACGCTTTTGACCCACACCGTTTCACAGCTCCGCTACACATCCTCGCTGCGCGCATTTTCCTAGCACATTTTTGGTGGAAACGCAGCGTTACACTTGATGGACCCTCCCGTGGCTGTCGAAGACTGTGAAAAACAAAACAGTACTTGAGAAATCCTCAAGTATTAAGGAACCCTCAAGTGTAACCATATAGGTACTTACGGAAACAGTGATCTAGATCCGGATCGATCAGTTATATGTCAAACAGCTGTCAAATAAGATTTGTGATTCCGTGGATTAGACGGACATCGAACAACGAAAAAGTTGGTTTAAGAAAAAAAAAACAGATGGCTAAGAAAAACATCGCAATCACTTACTGTACAAGAGTGAACTGACCCTATTTCTGACTCAGCCTATATCACTTTCTGAACGTCAGGATCAGTGATCCTTGCGATCGGGTTAATCCGATCATAGTTTCAGTAACAACGGTGAACAACATCAGAACCGGTGTGTATAGAAAAGGGGGTACGACAGGGTTGTGTTTTGTCGCCAATACTATTTAATATGTACTCTGAGCACATATTCAACCAAGCAATAGGCGATGATGAAGACGGCATAAAAATTAACGGCAGGATATTGCACAGCTTACGTTTTGCAGACGACACGGTTATGATTACGGACAGTCCAGAGGCCCTTCAACGCCTAATCACCAAAGTTGTAGAGATAGGAGATCAACTAGGCATGAAAAATAATGTCACAAAAACTAAAGTAATGGCGATAACAAGATCTCCAAACCCACAACTGACATAAACATATATGACACCGCCATAGAGAAAGTTGAGATATTCAAATATCTCGGCAGCTGCATAACGACAAATGTAGACCCTGACGTTGAAGTAAGATCACGCATAGAACAAGCCAGAGCCACGTTCCTAAAGATGAAAAACCTATTATGTAACCCAACCTTGAACTTAAACCTAAGATACCGTTTTGTAAAGACATATATGCACTCAGTTCTCTTGTATGGAGCAGAAACATGGACATTAAAAGTGGATACCATGAACAGACTCGAAGCTTTTAAAATGTGGACCTTCCGTAGGTTATTAAAACTATCATGGACTCAACACATATCTAACGATGAAGTGCTTAGACGTATGAGAAGAGAAAGAGAGTTACTACAATAAAACTAAGAAGGGCCGCTTATTTGGGCACATATACCGGAACAACAAGTATGATATACTAAAACTAATAATAGGAAAAGGAAAAATCGAAGGTAAACGTGGTCCTTGTCGCAGACAACATTCAACATACTCGATTTGACTGGTACGAACACATCATCTTTAATTCGACCCACTCAAGACCGAAATAAGTACTCCGAAATGGAGATGGCACCTGAAGAAGAAGAAGTTTCCGTAAAGGCCTTATGAATACGGTCCTAACTATGCTGACATTCACTAATTTCAAAAGAAACTGTCACATGGTTATATAAAATCTGCCATTAATAACCGCTCTTGCGTTTCGGCAACGCTGTACATCACAACTGTACCCAAATAACCCCAACAAATCCTGCCTTTCGTTATCTCTCGTTAGATCTCGGCCGTTTCTCAAAAATATCTGCAATTTCTTCGCTGTCTGCGTTCATGGTGCTGCCGCATCTAACCCGTACCATCCCATGCCAATACACCGTCCACATTCGAACCCTATCGGAAAATCTCCACTCATGCGGGTGTCATAAACAGTCTTCGCATGCTATCGCGCAAAGCATTCCTTTAGTACGGTCGACATATACCCATCCTAGCCCGTAGCTACAATTCCGTCGAAAGTCCTGAGATTCAGCCTAAGTACCGATAGAAAATTCAGAGGTCACCAACCACACACCAGTTGGATAGAGGCTGGAGCTAGCGCGCTAGGGTTGGATCACTGATTATCGAATTGCCCTCTGGACTGCACCACGTATACATGAGGTAGTAGAAGCAACGGCTCTCCAGATATGAGAGCAGTACTCCAGACCAGGTCTTATATGGGCTTTATACAGCCTGAGGAGGTTAGATGGTGAGTACTACCTTCTGGCTCTGAATAGGTATACGAGATTTTTCTGACAGTCATTGCAATTGACATTCGTGGCATAGCCTGATTGTTCATTAGAACTGGGTCCTGACTTGGACACTTCTTATTTGATAGCGTACAAGTCTGGGTCCTGGAAGCATTAAATTTTACCATATCCTTGGATGCCCAAGCGGTAATGGTATCGAGATCCTTTGAAAGTGAAGCTGCCACTGCCATTCTTCTGCATTCCAGCTCGAACACAGAGATCGGTCATTGCTCATGATGCCTGCATGCAGCATACTGTCATTCGCAAAACTGTGGATTGCATTTGTAGTGCTAGAGAGTAGACCATTTATGTGAAGAAGAAACAATGTCGGAATGAATACCGATCCCTGCGGAACCCCAGATAGTAAATAATTATCACAGCCTATTTATTACTTCTGTGTAGAAGACTCTTGAATTCAAAGCTATCAATTTGGCTTTTATATAAAGCCTCGTGTCCACTAGCAAATAAAATTGCTAGAGTTACTCTCACAAGTCGCTTGCGTAGCGTGTGCATGACGTCATTAGAGAAATATTGCAGCAAAATTACTTGCACATAAAGGACTTGCGACTTGCTGAGAGCTTGTAGTGTACACGGTTATTTTCAGGAAATTAGTTTGCCACACATTTCGAGACTGTTTCGAAAGTATTGCAGCAGGTAGTGTTGTAAATCAAATATGGAGAAGTTCAACTGGACGAGAGAAGACACGTGCCTTTTGATTGAAAATAAATAATAATCAAACAACAGACTGCATTACAAAAATTGGCCGACTTATTTAATAGTTCTAGAGCGGAAATTCAAGAGAAGCAACATAATTTGCAAGTTAACCAAGAATGGAGAAAAAAAGTGGTCAAATATATAAGAGTACTTAGGAGTCCTTTGTAGCTACAGATTTTCTATACGACATGTTATGTATAGTGTACACGGAATTTGCGAACAATTAAAAGAGAGAGTAGACAAACAAGCAAGTACTTGCTGCAAAAACTATCACAAGCTACTTGCAAGTGGACACGAGGCTTAAGGAACCAAGTAAGGATAATGTGTTATTTTTTCTAACATCAAGATATCTTAGGAATCCCTTTGTACTTTTTCCATATGGTTTATATTATCTACATGTACCTATTATGTTAAGATATTCGGGGCGCATGACCCTTAGGGTATTCATATACATCTTCATGTAGCATCGGCTATTTTTTCCAGTATGCAGTATGCGTTCTTGGCACTTATGTAGCTTCTGTTGACTAGACTATCATCTTTCTACTGAGGAAGCACGGTGATTTCTTGTTCGCATACTGTTGTAACATCGGCCAACTTGTTCCTCTATCAGGCTGTATAAACGTTCTGGGTTTCAGACCTGACAAATAAAATGAACGACGTTGAACATATCTTTAGGTTTTAGGTTACTTCAGATACATCGACGGATGATCACAAAACATAAGAGAATTGATGCTACAACTTCAGATGAGTTCACAATTTAGCACGTCAATATCTATAGCAAAATGAGATGTAGGCCTGTAGAGAATATTCCAAATTCCATTCCCTATATCCTTGCCTGCGCAGGATCCTTACAAAAAATTCGAGGCCTCTCTAAGGCCTAGTTTGACAATCAGTGGTCACTCTGACGGTTTACTAACTTCGACCTGCCGGTTAACTCGAACAATCGAAAGCCTCTTGTTTCACAATCATAAAATGACGTAGGGTTAACTGACCACGCGTTGTATTTTATTTTTAGCGGTTGGTGGTATTTTGTGTTTTTCTGATAAGACTGTCAAAGAATGAGTTCGATGAGTTGTCAGTTCCATGCGATTTCCAACCTCATATTGATTTTTTCCATTGACGTTCTTTCATTTTATTCGCAGTTGTTTGGTGTTTGGTATAGATAAAAGATTTTTAAGTTGGGTTGGTGTTTGGACTGCTTGGCGTTGTAGTTGTTTCTAAAGCCTTTTCCAAATAATATCCGTGCATGTACCTGTGCGTCAGCATGGAAAAACCAAAAAGAGCGAACAACTTTTCAAAAGATGAAGAAGATCTGTTCATTTCGTTAGTAGAAAAGTACAGGCATGTAATAGAATGCAAAATAAAAGATGCAACAACATGGCGCGAAAAAGGCAACGCCTGGGAAAAGATAGGAGAAGAATTTAATTGCAAATGTGCAAATAATAGTCGCAGATCTGAAAAGGTGCTGAAAGAAAAATACAAAAATTTAAAAAGACCAAGGAGTCATGCTCATCATATTCCTCAAAATAATTGAATCTAGGTCAAAATGTTCTTGGTCTCATTGCTTCTTCATCACTGCTATACGCATTCACATCATAACCATCCATTTCAAATAAAAAGAACAATGGAAAGCGTTAAGGTAAACGATAAAACATGAAACTTCAAACGCCTAGCAAGTAGCAAAACCAAAGTGACATAACCTAATGTGCATGCGTCATCGCAAACCTGGGGTTAACTCAAGAACTTCTTGGGGTCAAGTTAACTCAGAGTTAACTTCAAGTAAAAACGAAAACAACCATTTGTGAAATATGACATCTAGGGTTAACCTCCGGTCAACACACAACCTTGAGTTAACCCATCATTGTAAAACCGGTCCTAAATTATTATTTGAAATATGTAGACAAGTCACAAATGAAATATTTCTGAAAACCATTGTCTATATAGTTTTTCAGTATCACAATTTTACTATTGAAGATGGTAAATCAAGAGAAATTGTTTCTCACAAGAAGACGATTAATGACTGTGAACCAATCAAAACGTTCAATCATTGGATTTTATCGTCTGAATAGCCAAAATGTCAAAAAGAACAAGAACTACCCACTTTTCATCCTGGAAGTCACCCCTGTTTCTCCTTCCTAGTGTTCTGACTGTACAAAAAGCAAAATTACTATAACAAGACCACTACTTAAGATGCATGGGCATAAAAGTTACTTTTTGGTTCCATTACAAGCATCAAAAGGCATCCGTTGTGTTCTCATTTTAAGTCTGTGTTCCCGAGAAACAGGAAGACGCTTATTTTCAGACACTCTTCATTAATTTTGCGAATTTTTTCATTTCCTTTTACAAATTTAAACACAGGATACAATTAAAATCGGCTTTACCCGCAATCAGGTGCAAATATTTCACTGATTATTATTAGTTTATCTTCTTTATTTCATTATGAAGATTCATAGTAATCCAATCTTATAGAAACCAATTTGTTTACTATGGTATTACTTTTGAGGAAATATAGCACAATTTACTATAAAAAGAATGCAAAAGACTTGAATCTAATGTGGTAAATAAAATTTGAATTTGAATTCGGCTCACGCTATGACGGTTGGTTGACTTGAGGTATATGACAGTTCAGATATCTTATAGATATACCGCGGCTGCTGTGAAAGGGTTATCTGTATCTGTATCTGGTAGAGTGGGGAGGGTGAGTGGTCCCACTGCACTTAGGCCACAACTGGCGCATTGTGCATCCTCCCAGGGAGTTGTTTCCTCAGGTCATCGTCCACCCTGCCAATTGTAGGAAGGTGAACAAGTCGCTAGGGGCATCTCCCTTATGTGGGCAGGTGTAGGCCAAGACTCGCCGAACGCACACTCTCTAATAGAAGATAACTCTGGGCATTCACATATGACGTGCTCCACAGTTTCGTCTTCGCTTTCACATATTTACATATCCGTGTGTCACTTAACCCCATAGTGTGGAGGTGTTTCCTGAGTTGACAATGGCCAGTCAGGAATCCTACTAAGAGACGTAGGTTTGGTCTGGTCATCGCCAAATACTTCTTGGATATTGCCACGTCAAAACCTGCAAGGGTTTCCTTGGCAAATCGACATCCTTGTAGTTCTTCCCATCGTTTTACCATTTGGGCATGTTTTTTGGCTATTTCCGAAATTGTGGTTGTCGACATTCCAGAAAGGTCACATGGTCCTAAAATTCTTTGGTCAGCGGCCTTCCTAGCTAGACCGTCCGCTATACGGTTGCCTTTGTTGTTGTTGTGCCCTTTAACCCACCTCCGGCCAATATTGTTTTTGTCCGAAGCATGGGCTAAAGATTGGTGGCATTTCATTGTTAGTCCTGAGGTGATACAAGGTCTTTTCAGGGTTAGAAGTGCTTGTCTGCTGTCAGTGCAGATTGCTACTGTTTTGCCAGATACATCTCTACTGGCTAGTTCATTTGCGGCTATCGATATGCCAGCCAGTTTCGTTTGAAAGGGTTATGTTAGGAGAAGTTTGTTAACACGGGATTTGAATGGGCCAACACACAGTTATGAGAGCAATATTCCAGGATAGGTCTTATTGGTATATAGCGTGAGGAGGTTACATGGTGAGAAGTACTTTCTGGCTCTAAATAGGTACCCAAGCTTTTTACCAATAGCTGTTGCTATTGACGCAACGTGTTCGTGCCAGATCAAATTTCCTGAAATGTTGACTCCCAACAGCTTGAATGAGTGCCTCCTTAGCAGAGCCTGGTTGTAGAACCGGGTGTTGGCTTGGGAACTTCTTGTTTGGTAGCGTACAATATTGGGTTTTGGAAGCATTAAATTTTACCATATTCCTGAGCGGTAATGGTATCGAGATCCTTTGAAAGTGAAGCTATCACTGCCAGTCTTTTGCGTTCCAGCTCGACCACAGAAGTCGGTCTATTGCTCATGATGCCTGCATGCAGCGTACTGTCATCCGAAAAACTGTGGATTAGGTTTGTATTCCATTGGACTGCATGGAGACATGGACGCTGAAGGCAGCAGTTATAAATAAAATCGAAGTGTTCGAGATATGGACAGAGCGACGAATACTGAGAATGCCCTGGGTCGATCATGTAAGAAATGAGCAGAACGAGAACTTTTTGAGGTTATAAGGAAGAGAACAGTAGCTAACGTAGGACATATAATGCATGGGAAACGCTATCACCTCCAGCGTCTCATGCTTCAAGGAAAGATCAAAGAAGGGAGAAGAGAATTGGAAAAAAGCCAGCATGGCTGAAAAACATCCGTCACTGGACAGAAATAAGCGACTTTCAAGAATTACAGAGGGCTGCAATGAATAGGATCGTCTGATGAGACAAAGGACGGACGTCTGCACAGAAATCTGCATCGCGCCCTAAAAAGGAGACGAGTAAAGTAAAAGAGTAAAGAGATGTTAACAAATGAAGTAAACAGCACAAGAAAACAGATATTTTAACGTTATATGTTATACCTCTAACAGTCAGAATCAGAATGATATGTTCTTATTGGTCAGTGCAAGCAATAGATTTGGAGGTAAATGTAAACATTAAAATCGTGATTTTTCAGCAATATTATTTCATAAAACTATTTATAGCATCTATTTAGTGTAAGGCTTCGTTTACGCACAAAAAAATTGTGGTATAGGCCCATTCTTCATCCTTCCATTCATCGACTATTATTACCATATGCAAGCGTATGGAATACCTTAAGTAGCGTCGACAAAAACCTTTCTGAATGACTAGACCGGTAATCCATTTCGCCAAGAAACAACTCCGCGCAGAGCCGTAAAGCCCAAAAAAGGCCGCAACTCCATCCGACCGGTCTGTACCTCGCATGTCGGCCGCAAAAAAGCCCAAGGTCTCGATACCGAAGTCGATCCTGTAACTCATAGCACGGCTGGCTGCGATTTTTTCCCGCAACAGCGCCATCTGCAAAAAAATCGGCTTCCTACACGCTTGTTCGCAGGCCGCGAAAGAAATTATTCACATTCTAGTGGTCAAGTGCATGGCGAGGTTGACAGCCGATACTAATTAAGATTAATTGCACTTTTCTGCATTACCGACGCCCGTTCAATGTTTTACTTGCTGTTTCACTTGCTCTTTGCCGTGGAATATTGGTGGAAGTAGCTTAATATTTATTACTTTACCAACTTTGGAAATGGAGGGTCACCCCATAGTCGAGTCACCTTCCGTCAAACTTTTGGGGATCAACATCAACAACATGTCCTGGCACGACCACGTTGTCACTAAAACGGCATCACAGAAGCTTGGATTATTGTTCCGCTGCAGGAAGCTGTATACAGAGCAACTACTGCTGCTCTACAAGGCACAGGTCCGACCATCGCTGGAGTATTGCTCCCATGTGTGTGGAAGTGCTCCGAAGCACTCTCTAAAGCTTCTGGACATTATCCAGAAGAGAGCAAATAGATTAATCGTTACGCCTAACCTCACAAAAGACCACCACAGCCTGAAACATCGAAGAAGGGTGACGGACCTATCCCTGTTTTACAGGTTCTATCACGGAAGATGTTCTAGTGAGCTGTCCCAGATAATAATACCAAAAGCTGTCCGAATGAGGAACACTAGAGAAGCTCTGCGAGCTCATCCTTACCAGGTCAAGGTCCCTACTCCCCGAGCCAGTCTCCTCCAACATTCTTTCTTTTGGAGAACTGACGCTGTGGAATGAGCTGTCGGAGAATTTGTTTCCCGACGGCTACAACCTGCAGCGTTTCAAATCTAACGTGCACAGATACTTATCCTCTCGCAGCGCTTCTACAGCGCCATAGGCTTTCAGTCTTTGCGGGAGGCAGTTCATGAGAAGTGGTGTCGAATGTCTTGCGGTAGCCAATCCAGGTCATAGAAAGGTTACGATTGTACTGCACAGAGCCCTGCGTGATACATAGTCAACCAAAAGGTTCTCCTTGCAACCAGCTACTACTTTTTTTAAGACTCCCTGTTCATACAAGTGAGAAATACAGGATATGTGACTTGTCTAACAGTCTATACATATTGGAAAAGTAAATCTATTATCACCTGCTGGAGCCTTGTTGCCCATGAAAGAAGAACGAAATATGACCGAACCAAATGCCCAGCTTCAGCAAGAAAGACGGAATAGTTTGGAGTAATAGGTTATGTCAAATTAATGTAACATGCATGTCATGATTAGTCATAATTATGCCAATACCCCCATACAAGGTATATAGGGTGACAATATTTGTACTTTTTACAAATAAATGGAAGTTTGTTGACAATTTCATACCACCAGTCTGCAATGTTCCAAAGATGTTTCACCTATAATGCCGCAAAACAGTATAATGCGATAGATAATACCTTGAAGTCTTTACCAGTTGACAGATTTAAAAAGAAAATGAAAAACATCTTATTGCTAGCATAATGCTCAATTTCGAGTGATATATTTTTTTTTCTTCAGTGTTACTGTTAATACTGCTGTTTATAATATATATACATACATTCCCTGTTCGCTTAGGTTTAGGTGTTAGTTTAGAATGTAGTTTCATATTTGGGTTAAACGTAAGAATAGCCTTAGGCTAAATTTCGCCCAAATAAAGTCGTTTAAATAAAAATAAATAAAACAATATGTATATTGTAGGCCCATAGAATACAACACACTGGTCTTTGATTGAAACTATTTAATAGGTAAATATTAACTTATTTTTGATGGCTGGAAAGCGTATTTCTTTCAATAAGGGGCGAACAGATCACATTCCAAATTTCTTAACCACTTCTTCTTCTAATTTTCATTCTAAACATATTACAGAACCTACTATTTTATGTACCTTTTGCTCTCACAATAATCATAGTATTGTAGGAGATATATATATATCTATATGAGTATATAAATTTCTCTCAGGTCTCAATCAGTGTCGACACTTCTATAGTACAGTTACATTATTATGTAGACCTGAGTAATGATAAAACCGTAATTATCTATACACAATATATATTATAATAACTCAGAAAGTCGTAGAAGATGAAAATAATCGAAAACACCAATTTGCAATAGATAAAAACAAAATAAATTGATCTATTTATTGTATAATAACATCTCTTTAGACACAGACATATACAATTTTGACTAAACTAATGGTCGTGTAACGGCGCAGCAAAAAAAGCCGAAAGCGATAAGGGTCATTTGACCGGTCGGGTGTCTTGTGAAGGATTAAGGGGTCCTTTGTAGTGTCGGCACAGTATATCCAATATAACAGTAGCGCGACTCTCCAGAATTTTGGTGGTTCGCGCATAGCACCCCGCGCATTGTTCGCAGGATGTTTAGCACGGCGATCGCGTGAGTCGTGTTCAGTCTATGAGAGTGAAGGTAGTGTGTTTGACAGAACCGGATTAAGGCATTTGGTGAGACGTTGATATGGATATCGGGACGCATGGAGTCAAATGTTGCGCCGCTGTAGGCTGTATTAATAATTCCAAAAACTGTGACTATAGTTTTTTTAAGTGTCTTCAAATGCTGCCAGGTAAGCGATTCCTCGAATGTTTAATATGCTCCTTTATTACCTAATAATATTAAAGTGTGATAGCATAGCTCTATCTGTCTCTAACAAAGTCTGTCGGGTATTAGGGTAGCTGTGTGTTTTTTTTCAGTTTTTAGACGAGTTAGACGTTACGGAAAGTCGTTCTTTAATTATGAGCCTAAAGTCAGAATTACACAATTCGAAATGGGACTTCCGATATAGCGGATTTAGCCATTTTGTACCCGCCGATTCAACATGCTGGACGAGAAAAATAAAATGTCTTCAACATGCATGAATTTTTGTGTTTTCGGTCTTTGATTATGAGCCTTAAATAAATGGTAGACCTATTCAAAAAACTAATTTCATGAACTATTTGTTTTCTACAACTAAGCATTGCGTCAGCCAGCTGAATCTGCTATAGTCTATGTATTGATGTTTCATATTGGTACTATTTTGACCTTACAGGGCAAGAATTTGGATTATGGCATGTAACAGAGAAGATTTGTTACAAAAAGATAATCTGTACAAACTATCATACAGACTGTGTGGATTGCATTTTGAAAATCATGTGTTTTCGAATAGTATACATAACAGGTTGAAAAAGGATGCAATTCCAACCAAATTTCCTGCTTCAGAAGGAATGTCCTCAAGTCCACAAAAAGAACCATTGCCAGGTTAGTTGACGGTTATCACTTCTTTAGTTATATACCCTGGATTCGAAGAATTATTGATAACATACAACAACAGCGTGATCTCTGTAACCACTGCACCGATTTTGATAAAATTTTGGGGAGCACTTTGTTATGGGGCCATACTAGATTCTTGGTGAAATTTTAGAAATCGGTATACAGGGATGCGCAAAACACTTTCAAACTTTGAATCACCCTGAAACTTTGCTTTTAGCTGTTTCAGATGTTTCTGCATTTTTCGTATTGTGCGTGGGAGGGGGGGGGGTAAAAATAGGGTGGGGTGGAACTAACAGTAACATTTTTTTTGTATTCATGAAGTATCCCTTATTACTCTGTACATATCTGATACTGCTAATACAGAGTTTCAGGAAAAGTTGATATACAGGGTGAGTTTTTAGTACCGGATCGGTCGATAACTCCACTATTGTAAAAGATAGCAAAAAAGTTGTATATAAAAGTTGTAGCTTAGGATATGAATCATGCGTAAAAAGCATATTTTTATTTATACAGGGTGATCCGTAACTACGTGGTGATGCAATTTTTTTATGAATAACGACCAGTTTAGTATATTTTATCGTTGTTATAAACCTATTGATCTTTATTTTTTTATGTACACCTAACAGGTCTTCATCGGTTTTGCTGTTTGCCACTTTTTTGTGCCTTAAACGTTTCTCTATGATGATTGATGAAGATACCTTTAAAGGTTGTGCGATAACTAGACATAAATGTTATTTTGGACGCTACGTCTTTACTTATAGCCATATTTGAATCATATAAGATATTATAAAGTTTTTGTATTTATTTAAATGTTTAAGGTTAAGTAAGATAAGATAAAATAAAGTTGAATAAGTCTCGCATTTTTGTTGATTTACTTACAAACAATAAAGCCACCTATTAACAATTTTCTTTCATACACCGACTATTTCTTGTTTTGCTTCTAAACAAAAATGTTTACACCCCATTTATATGCAAAGAATCCATGATGAATTAGAAGAATCAGTACAAAACATTTTCACGTATGGACAATAAATTGCTAAGCCGACCCTGTGCTCAAGACGTAAACGGCAATACTCGCGGCTCGTGCTGAGGAGCCGGCGTGGGGATATAAGAGGCCTGTTTTTCGGAGACAAATTGTCTGCATGATTTCTAGGGAGTTGCGCTACTGTATTGGATATACTGTGGTGTCGGCACTCGATAGGAGCACAAAAAATGCAAACTGCTCTTTTATTTCTGACCTGTACAATACTGCTCTCACTGGATGATGCAAATCACTGGCGGTCATAGGGGAGCCATGGGGCCATGTCCTCCCCCCAATATCTCAATCAACTCAAACTTTACGCTACTACATAATAATGAACATTCTTATTACGTATTTTTCATTTCTCATTTATTTCTCCTATAATGTGTATAGACAATGTACAATTACTGCTACATATACTTAATTTTTCGTGCCCCCCCACCCCTGTCTCGTTGTAAGCTATGACCGCCAGTGCGGCAAAATGATTGTTTTTTCCGGTAGCCGCAAGTCCGGTGCATAATAATCATTATCGTCTGTATATGCAGTGTCGAAACACGTCTCGTTACTTAGCCTTATCAGACACTAACAATGTTTTATGAATTGATTGCTCGCCTTTAAAGTAATGGCCTCTCCCGTTAATTTATCTAAAACAGGACGCTTTATGTTCGCATCAGTTGCGTGACTGATAAGAACGAACAGATATCAATACAAAGTAGTAACATACAGGTATAGAAGCGGTCCTGGTTTATCCTCTGGGCACTACCCATTTATGTAGATCCTTCGGAGCAGTAATAAGCACTCATCCTCATCCCTACGACATATCTAGTAGCCTTAAACAATCTTAAATTATAAGGAGTCTCCAAAAAGCCAAAAACGAAGATAGGAAACATTCTGATAATTTTATTTCCCAATAATAGGTCAATATTTGATTGACAGGATGTTCCTGATTCATATTATTATTGCAAAAAGGATAATCGAAAAATGTTGACAATTCTGACATCTGGAACCTGAAATTTTTGACAATACAGATCTAGAAATTGAACCGAATTTTGCTCAAGAAACATTATCGCTTAAAATAATAACAGAAATTACAGAGGAGCAGACGCTGCGTACATATATGTATGTTATATGGCCCTTTGACATTCAGCCTTTTTGTATTAAATTCAAACAATGAATCTATTGTAGGCAACTTTGTTGCAAGGTTACCTCCAAAGAAGACAAAACAACTGATAACGACTTCCTGCAATAACAAGTCATACGAAGCATCATTGTTCGATGCCACGTATGCAAAACACCTTTGTCAGCATAAATTAAATATAAAGGGGTGGCACTGCGTACCACAGTTGTTCAATACCCGTTTAGACTCCGTAATGTCAAGTAATAATAAGTAAACTTTTGTGAAATTGTAACTTCAAAGAGCGACACAAGCGTATGCCGCTAATAAAAGTTTTTAAAAAGTTAATCATTGCTTCAATGATATAACAAAAATTGGAGTCAGAAGTGGGATACCTCAACGACGCTATAACGAGAACACCCCCAGACTGTAGGCTTGGACCTTCAGAAGCTTCAAGAGCCAGCATCGACCTAACTTCTGGACCCCTGTAGCAGCCAAGTCGTTTGGACTACATGGACCGGCAGAACAAGGCGACCCCTGTCTCCAACAAGGCTCAGAAAGTTGCAAGCAGCGAGTACTCACTAGCGGCGGAGGATCCCAATCCCCCAAGGGAACCCAAGCAACAAAGAAAAAAGAAAACGGCACGGAGAACAGAGCGATTCCCGATGCACGGATACATGTTAGGTCCAATACTGAAATCATTCACTTCCAGTTAGTGTGATTAACTAAGTAGCAATCAACAAACCTTCATTCACGAAATCATTCATAAACAAAATTAAAAATGGCAAACAATAATACGCGAGGTGATGTCGACTCCGCCACACTAGACGATATTATACAGCCATACCGATTGTCTGAAATATTCTCCATAATACCTGAATACGATGGCAATCCATTACTTTTGAACACATTCATTAACTCCTGTCGCACTACTTATCAAATGGCAGTAAACGATAGGTGAAACAAGCCTTTCCTTAGCAGAAATAAAGGCATATCAGCTGTGCTTTGTTTTTAGGATCAAACTGATACTAAAACGTAGATAATACTGTTATAACTCATTTGCAGAACTTGACGGACACCTGATTGATTGATTCACGTATGCACATGGAGCTTCCCAGTGGTTTGAGTGACACGAGTGCTATCGTTGCTCACAGATCAGACAATGATCCGTTCCTACAACTGCTTGTTTAATGATCGAAAGCAGATACACGTGAATTATGACCTTTTTCTAATAGCCGTACGGAATAATTAATGCGATAAATCTTGGATAAAATATGCTTTTATGGCCTCCGTACGAGAAGCACATATTTATGTGGATACGCTCAGAGATGATACTTAGAAATCTCCATAAGTCAGCTTTATAGCGTCGTCCTATTCGCTTCGTCCTTTTGTGGTCTGGTTGCTTTTAAATAATGACCAATGGCAGTGACGAACTTGACTATATAGGCCCGTTTAGCAGCTTACCGAACCTGTTCGCCTATAACGCCTATCTTTAAAACCACATGTGTTGAATTATAAGCTCTTTACTGAAAAATGAGAACTTACAAAAATACAAATACTAGAAGCTCGCTAAATGACTGCAACTGGAGAATGCACAACACACAATATATTAAGGAACATTTAAAGAATAAATTACAGAGTTGGGTGCTTGCAATGAAAGGAAAGTTAAAGTTTTATAACTAAATGATATTTCTTTTTTTTGCAACAATTCGAAAGTTTGGTCATCGTCCATCCTACCAATTTTAGGAAGGTGGATAGAAGATAACTCGTTCTGAAAACTTTTTTTTATTTTTTTAGAAAAAAATTTATTGATATACTTTTTGGACAAGTTACACACATTTATTGCTACACTTACAACAAATATGGTTTTGAATCAAATTTTATTGGACATTTTACAAGTAGAATCAATGTTACTACTAATTTTGCTTTTTTGAATCCGAGCAATTGGCGATTGATATTGATGAACAAACTTTGTTGAATTCTAGTGCTAGTGTACTATGCCACCGGTACTTACTTTATACACTAGTGCAAGTAAAATGTCCAACAAAATATGATTCAAAAACATATTTATTGCAACTGTAGAAAAAAATGTGTAACATGCATATCAAAGAATTGTTTCATAGAAAAAAAAATAAATAAAAGTTGCAAGCCCTGAGATCAAACCCGGACATTGTGGGACGGAAGGCTAAGGCTCAGCCATTGAGCTACCATGACGCCGAAATTTTTTTCCAGCAAAACATATTTGGTTAAGCACTTTATTACTGGAATTTCTGGATCTAATCTTGATCATTCAAAAACATATTTATTTCAGTCGTAGACTTCTTCATCGTCTATCGTGTAACAAATACGCACTAGTTACACGAGTAACTCTTTTCACGATTAGCTAGGAATCTAAAAAAAAAATAATTGTAGTTGGTGAAAATTAACATTCTGACGTCACACTCGCTTGGTTTTGTTCGGGAGCTGTCGGTGTGTCTTCGGTACCGGATTCAAAAATCAATTTTTATTTGCATACAACTTTTGAATTATTGCGAAAAATAAGAAAAAAATAGTATTGCTATTAAACTTATACACAATCTACGAGGGTTGCTCTATATCTCCTTCAATCCACCAATACGCAGACAGCTGTATCACGCTTATTAGCGATCATCAGTGTGTCATAGATCGATTGACGAAGATAGAGAGCATCAAAATTTTCATGACAGACATGTAAAGCATGTGAGAGCAGGCGACTGAAAAGATCTGCCTGTGCGCCATCTGTTTTTTTTTTTTGTTTTCTTGTTCTATGACTGATGTTGTGAGAGCTGGTATTGTTCATTTACACTGCTGATATTCCTTGTTAGATACTTTAACTATTGTCTGTCTTTCCATGCTGTTAGCACGTTATGCAACTGACATTGTCCTGTAAATGGTGTTCACTGTTGGACAATAAAGCTATTATTGTTATTATTATTATTATTATCTGGTACCCCAAGGCAATGGGAAACCAAAGAAAGTCATTGCTAAACAGCAGCAGCAGACTTCTTGGTGGAACGCCACGGCGCATTCGCTTGGCCTGACCAGAAGGGCGCGCTTTTATGCCAACTGCATATGAGAGTCGATATACGAGGGCTGCTCTATATATCATTCCATTTGTCACATACATTTTTTTTATCAAAAATCCTTTTGATAAAATTTTGAAAATTTAATGCATTCTTTGATCCTCTATTGCGCCTCTCCCGCTCGGTGGATTTTTATTTCTTTCCAATTCTCTTTATAATTTGAAGACTGCAACTCTCTTCTGTAATTTGTAGATTGGAGTTCAGTAATTCAAGGTCGCAAATACAGAGCAACTTCTCTCACTATTCGTCATTGTTAGTCAGAGCGGTCCGGAGGACCTTTGCTCTTAGTTGCAGTCGTGTCGGTCGATCGGTCTGTCAGGTCTGGTTACCCAGAGACCAGACAAAGTCATGGAGAAGTAAGGGAAGAAAAAGAGAGGAAGGAAGGAGAAGAGCAAACAGGAGGAAGTGTGTCGGTTGGAGGGTATAGCTTGACATAGACTATTTGACTTCAGTAATTTTTGGGTTTAACTAAAAGGGTTAATTTTGAGGTTCGGTATCTAAAAGGGCAAAAATTTAGTTGTTTCCAAATTTGCACGACTTGATTTTGATCACAGTGCGAGCCGCGGCCTTGTGTGCTTGCAGTGCAGCTGTGTAGTCCACTGACTCGCGCAACAGAGGGTTGCTGTGCGATTCCGCTTGACTATAACGTCGTTGCGCCTGTTGTTTAATGTAATCCCTCAAGTAAGGGATGTCGAGGTCCCTGTGAAGGGTTTCGTTAGAAACATACCATGGGGCGTTAGTTATTGTACGCAATGTCCTGCGCTGCAGAACATGCAGGTTTCGCATGTGCGTCTTGGCGAGGAAACACCAAGCCGCACATGCGTAGGTAATTGCTGGTCTAGTAATCATTTTATAAAGTCGGATTTTATTTATCAAACTCAATTTCTAGTTCTACATAACATAGGGTAGAGTTGACGAAACGTAATTTCGAATTTCGTTTTTAACGCTTGAGTGTGTTTCTGCCAAGTCATGCCCTTGTCGAGGGTAATTCCTAGGTACTTGGCAGAATTTTCCCACGGAATCCTAGACCTCTAACGGGGTACCATGACGTTTTTTGATACAATATATAGCCTGCGTTTTCGAATGATTTATTTTGATGAGCCCCGATCCGCCCAGTTTAACACTTCATCCACGGGCTAGATTTCCAGTCCGCGACTAAGCTACAATCGCAGTGTCGTCAGCGTAGAGATAGACTTCACAGATGCTGGGGCAAGGGACGTCATGTATAAAAAGTGAATAAAGGATAGGTCCAAGGACCGAACCCTGAGGAACACCGGCCTTTACGGGCCGTAATGTCGAACAACCTCTCTCACACAGACGGCTAGTTCTATATTATCCAGTCGTTCGACACGACAGACTGTTCCCGACTTAATAAACCCCGCATGCTCACCGGCTCGCACATTGCACATTGCACCCGTTAATCTGAACTAATCACGACGATTGGTCGCAGTCGGCTATGCAAATCGGCGCGGCGGCGCGAGCACGGCCGCCTTGATAAATGGCGGCGCGCGTTAAATATGTACCAGCAGCACGCCGCGATGAGTTATCGGCCACGACTGCGCCGTGACAACTCTATCCCGATCGAATTCCGCAGATCCTATCTCGATGGCGAATATCAGATCGATGGGAATTGGAGCGCGGGATGGTGTTTGCCAGAGATGCGGGAGGAGAGGGGATTTATGTTATCATGAAGAGAAAAAAAGCGGTTTGCACTATTTCGGGACCGTCGAGAGCTATTGGGCCTGATGGTGTATCCCCACCACAGCGTTCACGTCACGCGAGGCGCCGAGCGACCGTCCGGTCGCGTTTGTAATCGTCAAATACCCGCAGAGAGTTTTCATTGAATTTTTGGGTTTATACCGTCTACAGTTGCTGTGTACCCTTCTGCAATAGTAATTATATGGATACAGAGCGCAGACCTGTGTTGTAATTTCCAAAAGATGTAATGAAACGGAATCAGTGGTTACGCGCTATACATCGAGATATCTTCACGATAAAGGATTCTTCTGTAATATGCACCAAACGCTTCGAAGGGAGATTTGTAATTCGTTACTGCTACAAGTTTAATAGTTCCTCGAGCTAAGATTAAATTGTCAAAACATTTTTTTTGCACGTCAACCCCGAAAACTTGCCCCCAACTTATTGTTTTCAAATATCACCTCATAGGTTTTCCTACATAAATGATATTTTTATTTTATTCAAAATCTTGTGGTACTTTCATTTTATACGCAAACCTATTTTTTTTATAAAATCATAAGCATAATATAAATAAAATAAAAATTTGTTTGACACGAAAAACTGATGAAAAGGGAAACTAAGGGGTTTTAAGGATACTGAAGTACCTATCATACATGATGCTTTCAAAAACAAATGTCTTTTTATCATTTTTTAATACGAAAATATATTACGCCTGAAAAAACCCTTATTTTATTTATCTTATGCTTTGACTTTACAAAAAAAAAACCGTTTTATGTATTAAATCAAAGGCAATACAAACAATAACCTCTTTTATGTAGGAAACTCTGTGGACAGCTATTTTAAAAAACATTTTAGGGGTGAGTTTCAGAGGTTCAAGTACAAAGTATGATATGTCCTATATGTCCTTCAGTACCCTTGAAATGCCCACTTAGTTTTCATTTTTATCTGTTTTATTATAAATAAATATTAAGCTTCAAACAAATCCTTATCTTATTTATATAATGACTACATACGCAAAAAATAGGTTTTCGTATAAAATCAAAGCTGCTATAAGATTTTAATTCAAATAAAATAAAATACTTTTTTGTGTAGCACTATTGATTGCTACATGATGTGGGAGTTTTAACGGTTGAAGTACAAAGAAAATGTTTTGAAAGCATAGTATGATTGACCCTACAGTACTTCCAAAAATTTCGCTCATCAGTTTTTGTATGAACTTTTTCTGTTAGTAAAATAGTATCACGTGTCAAGGAAAATCTGGCGCACCCTATATACTACAGCTCCTATATCCTCTTTTGCTGCTACTACTACTACTACTACTACTGCAATCATGACAGCTATAATATGACTATATGTACATCATTTTGTGAATAATAGATAATTTTATATCATTTGGGTGCGTTTCAGTCCAACTTTTAATCTTCTCACGTCCAAACGGTTCTAGTTAAATAGATATACACTCGCTCCATTCATCACAAATTCAATTTCCTATAAATTCATTCCTATACATGACTTTTCTATATTTGATCGTTTTCTCAGTATTCCAAGAAAATACTCGTAGCACCGAAATTTCTCTCCCTGCAGATACGTGCGGCGTCTGGTGTGACGTCACACGCAGCACCATCAGGCCCGATAGCTCTCGAAGGTGCCGAATGTTTGCAGCCCAGGCTTCGAGGAACGTCTGATCTGCCTTGCTGTACAGTCCACTTGCTCCTCCTACGCTAATGACATGAAGATCTACAAACTGGTCCAGGTCAACCATGAAACGTTGCAGCAGGACCTCAACACAATCCACGAGTGGTCTAAAAATGGCTACTAGCCCTTAATTTAGAGAAGTGTCACGTTCTTCATATGGGCAAGCGTAACCCAGTGATTAGTTACTGTATTGGGGATCAGCAAATATCTTCGGTGTCTGGTTATTGTTACTTGGGAGCTACTGTCACTGAAAATTTATCTTGGTCTGATCACATAGAGAATTTAACATCCAAAGCTAAAAAATGTACCTGATTGAGAGATCCTTTAGAGGCTGCCATACTTAGGCTGCTGCTCTTCTGTACCAGGTTTACGTGAGACCAATTATAAAATTTGCTAGACCTGTTTGGTTTCCAGTACTGCAACGTGACCGTGATCTACTGGAAAATTTACAAAGGTGGGCAACGGTACCATACGTCCCAGTTACGACGAAAGTCTGAGCCAGTTCCACTTGACTAATTTCTCCGATCGACGTCTACGAGGGGACCTTATAATTGTATATCGATCCCTGAATGGACTTTTTGGAACTGACCTCTCTTCCATTTTCTCACTGAATACCAATCATCTACGTGGCCACAACCTTAAACTGAAGAAATAGTAGTTCAAAACCACTCCCCGCTAGTTCTTCTTATCAAACAGGATACTCGACTCATGGAATAGACTCCCTCTGGCATCTTCAGTCAACAACTTTATGAACCAGTACGATAGTTGGATACAAGAAAATGCCCTATAGTTTAGCGCTCAATACTATCAATGTTATTTATATTATGTTCGAGTTTATACTTGGTCTCAGAAGGCACTCCATGGCAAACATAAATCATACACCTGGCTACAGGATGGCCAGCTCTTTCCAGAAATTGAGGGCTTTATGCTTGCTATCCAGGACCAAGTCATTGCGACACGAAATTACAAGAAGTATATAATTAAAGATCCATCTATCACCGACGATAGTTGCGGAAAATGCCACCAACAGAAGGAAACAGTGGAACACATAACAAGTGGATGCAAAACTTTCGCTGGAACTGAGTACACAGCCAAACGTAACTCTGCAGCCAAACTCTTACATCAAGCACTGGCCACAACAAACAAACAAACTAACTGAAAGCACAGATCTATATTATAATTACACACCGACCTTAGTACTCGAAAATCTGCTTTCCCAAAACACCCCGTATATTTCAACATAATTTTGGGTTACGCGTCTTAAACAACCAAATAACTTTTGTATTTGACATTTTCTTCTATAGGGTATATCTTGCGAGGTATCGAAGAATTAATTATACACTAAACGGACATCTTGTATAATTGGATCAAACTTTGCCACTTACTCGAAGGTGTCCGTAAAATTTATCTTTGAATATACAGGGTGAGTTTTTAGTACCGGCTCGGTCGATAACTCCACTACTGTAGAAGATAGCAAGAAAAGTTGTGTATAAAAGTTGTAGCCACGGATATGCTCCTTGCTCAGAAAATATTTAGATTTATACAGGGTGATCCATAACTACGTGGTGATGCAAAAATGCATTTTTTTAAATGAGACACCCTATATATTATTCCATATTCAAATTCTACTAATGATTCCCATTCTTACAATATAGGGTATTGTTACATTATAATATATATAGTATTTCAAAAGTTATGACCATTTTTATATCCAAATCGCGGTCAAATGAACGTATTGTATATCAAAAAGTAATGAATCAAAAGCTATGTTTTTTACATGATAATATTATAAGTATCCTCTAGTTTTAAAATCGGCTATAAAAAATTCCCGTGACGCATATTCGTATACAGGGTGATGTAGAATGCAAAATCTAGACTTTCTCTCTTTTCTTAAATGTAACCCCCAATATTTTATTATACCAAAGAACTGCTTTTAATATGCTCTTTCATCTTTGTGTGGGACTTGTTATGGCTGCATTCATTAGTTTCTGAGATATTTCGATTTTTCTACAAATTTTAAATATACCTTTCATTTGTTTACTAAAATTTGTTTATTTTGAGAAACTACTATCAAATTTTATTTCTGATTAACAAACAACTAAAATATAAGGCCATAATAGTACTTGATCAAGTCAAAACACTGAACTAACGAGATAATATAGATCAAGTATGCAGAAGAAACAATTTTATAGACATAATGCATAATTATCAAGCAGATCTATCAGCTAGGCTATGAAATATTAAACGACACAGTCCAAATAAAACGATTCTTCAATCTTTCAAACGCATTAGTTTTGGAGTGCCTCCGTTCTGGATCTTGTTTTTGATAGTTGATATATTCTAGAGGCACGTAGGCAATTTCTCAAAGATTCTCCTAAATACCCTCAATGGAAAAATTAATTTTCAAAGCTCGTTTTTCACACAGTACGGAATTACTGAGCAGGTTATGGAAACTGCCAATTTTTCAAAGCCTACCTGATAAATCGGCTTGATGATTATGCATGACGCCTACAAAATTGTTTCTTCAGCATACTTGACTTTATTATCTCGATGATTCAGGGTTTTGACTCCATCAAATCCTATCATGACCTTATAATTTAGTGGTTCGTTAAATAAAAACAAATTTGATAGTACTTTCTCAAAATAAATGAATTTCAGTACACAAATAGCAGCTATATTTTAAATTTACCGAAAAATCGAAATATCTCGGAAATTCTTTGGTATCATAAAATATTGGGGGTTACATTTAAAAGAAAAGAGAAAATCTGGATTTTGCGTTCTACATCACCCTGTATATGAATATGCATCGCGAGCTTATTTTGCAGCGGATTTTGAAACTAGAGGATATATTTAATCTTTCCATGTAAAAAAATAGTTTTTGATCTTTTACTTTTTGATATACCGTACGTTCGTTTGACAGCGATTTGGATATAAAAATGGTCATAACTTTTGAAATACCCTGTATAATGTTACCTTATATTGTAAGAAGATAAATTATTAGTAGAATCTAAAAATGGGATAATATGTAGGGTGTCTCATTTGAAAAAATATATGTTTGCATCACCACGTAGTTATGGATCACCCTGTATAAATAAAAATATTTTCGGAGCAAGGAGCATGTCCGTGGCTACAACTTTTGTGTACAGCTTTTTTCGCTATCTTCTACAGTATTGGAGTTATCGACCGAGCCGGTACTAAAAACTCACCCTGTATGTGATTTTTATTGAAACACGATGAAAAATCTATACACAAATCTTACATAATATTAAAACCAGAACCAACGTGATTTATAATCGAAATCAAGAAAAGGAAGAGGAAGAAGCAGAGTGAGCAGTCGATGCATATGTGCAGCCGCTAGACGATAGCAGACTGAGGCTGTATTACATGCTTGAGATGGTCTGTTAACCTATTTCTCAGGCTTTCTTTGCATTTGGTGGGTGTAGACAGCCATTTATCGGGTTTATGCCGTTGGCTGTATGATATGTCGTACCGGTACGACAAGGACGTAGGCACCGCTCTCAAGGATGGGTGTGGAACTCACACGAAGACACTCGCACTCGGTACGGTACCGATAGATTGTGTACATGCAGGATATGTGTACAGTACATTCTCTTATGTGTTGCATATATTATGACTAGGTATACAAGATGATATATTTAGTTTCAAACCGCTCGTAATCGCTTCTGTCTTTGCATACAGCAGATTAAAAAAATGTATACATTCCAAAGTACCAAAATAATTTCCAGAGCCTACTATACTTATAATAATGATAATGCGAGATGAACCTAGCAAATCAAAATAATAATAGTAGTACTATATACAACTGACATAATAGGGTACTTGTAGAGGTCGTGAAATCGCCTCGGGAGTATAAATAGCGTAAAGAAAACCATATCAAGAAGCAGTAGGAAACAAAAAACATGATTTTACTGACGGCCAAAAAAAGATATTTGCAAAATAAAATGAGGATATATTCAAATTTTTCCACGTGACTTAAAACAAGGGCTGACGCTACAGATATCTTATCGATACCGACAATCGATACTGCTACAGGTTTTCCAACTGCGAATTTGACTAGAGATGATCTGAATTCTTTAACAATGCGACTCAATTTATTGATACTTAAACATATTTAAAACAGGCAATTAACCCACTAGCATTTTCGTTGCAATACATTTTTATAACTGATAGGTATCACAGTTCATCCTGTTTGTGACCGAGATTCGCAACTAATCGAAGCCATCATTTTATTTCGGCGCATCCCATTATGAATGAATCCAAAGATAGAATCTAATTCAAGCCCATCCCTACAAACTGAATTAGTAATCTAGCCTAACTTTTATTCTTTTGACTTTTGTGTGTGACTGTGTTTTTTGGTTATAATGATCAATGTCAAAATGTTAGGTTAGCACTGGCTATCGATATAGAATATCAATACTTTACATCCCATCACTATACGATATCACTGACGTCAGAGGTTGTTTGCGCGGCATTTTCCGGCATTTGAAATAATTTTTTTGGAATATCTCTCACAGCCGATTCCAAAAAACCAAACAAGTGATTTTGTCATGTTTACTAGGCTCTAAGGAACGCGTAAACGACATAATATTTTTTCTGCAAGTACCCTATTGCTCAGAATAACGGAAGTTTGCACGTCAGACATAAGGATTGAATTCGGAATGAGTAAGTGCAAGGTGCTCCACATCAACAAAGGTCAGTGGAAGAGCCATCAAGAACGGGAAATAGTAACTGGCCAAACACTGGACAACATGGACAAGGACGAAACATACGAGTACCTGGGTTTCAATCAAAGTGTTAAGATAGACAAGTCAAACAACTACTAAAACAAGAGTTTAGAGTCAGCCTTATTAAGCTACTAAGAACAAAAGTAGATTCCAGAAATCTTACAAAAGCCATTAGCACATTCGCGATACCGGTCCTCACATACTCCTTCGGCATCATCAGCTGGTCACACAGTGACTATCCCAGCCAATAGACCAGATATAGTTTTTCAGTCGAAGGCATACAAAGTTACCTATTTAAAGATATTGCTATCTCTAATGATACGAATGTTCAAACCACCTACGCTGGGAAAATATCTAAATACACAGACCTTGTCATAGAAGTAAAACGACTCTGGAAACAAAACAAAGTTGTTATTGTCCCCCTAATTATGTCGGTCTCACGCCTTACACCTAACACATTCACACCACACCTGCACCAGCTAGGCCTTGACGAAAAACTACACAAAGTATTCCAAAAATCTGTTATACTGAAGACCTGTAGTATTGTGAGATCCTTCCTAAATTCAGACCTGTGATAGTTCAGTTGTTGACTTGGCACAGCCCGTCACCACTTGTTGCTACCGCTATCATGCGAGATGAATTTAGCAAATCAGAATAATGATAATGAATCTTTATTCAGTGATCACCAGATGATGACATAGAATGTGTCAAGATTATGTTACAAAACAAATTGTCGAAATTGTAAAAATGTACAAGTTGGCGCAAAATTTCAACTACAAAATGTTTACATATTGGTAAATGTGGGGCCTCCTATACCGCTGCAGTGACAGTTGTGCTCCAGGTCTATGGTCTACGTAGGATAAACGAAATAATACAAAACATAGAGAAAGGTTAACCAATCTAGCTGCAAATAAGGTGATACCTTGGACAAATTGGGCGTATATACCTAGCAAATTGTAACTGTAAGATAAATAATAATAATTAATAATAATCAAGTACCCTATGGGATGTTGTCATGGTTTCGTTTGTAGTTGACATCTGTTCGAGTTTTTGTCTCAGTGGCAAAGTAGATATTTGGGAAATTCATTGTGAATGGATGAACGCCTCGAGGACATGCCAAAACCGTAAAAATTTGTTATCGAAATGATTTGTCGATTATCCTAGCTATAATGAATTTTCCAAATTTTACTTTTAAGAAAACTTCTCCATTTTCATTTTGAATTGATGAACTTTATACAGTTTGGTAACTGTGTGTATATACAGCTCAATGGAAATATTTGTCGAATTCACAATTTTGTTTAATGAATTATTAGGACTTATGCCAAAATCACCTAAAACTTCAACTTCAGCGGCTTCATCCGAAACGCTCCGTTTTTTATTGGCAACAGATCCAGTTTGAGTGAATTTTCTAACAAGTTCCAAAGCAGACCTACGCGAAGTAATCTTCTCCGGATGTCTGGCGTTAACGTTAAGGGTCTAGGGTATCGCGCGCGAAATTGAGAACCAAGAAAAGACGTATTCCCGTGTTAGCGAAGAGGCGTGGCCACCTGTTCCCTTTCTCCAGTGTGTGTGTGTCTAAGATGAGGGGAGATAAGTCCAAAAATCCAAAGCTAAGGTCAAAAGGTCCAAAGGTAAGGTCCAAAGGTCGCCATAAAAATGAATTTCGCATTTCCAAGCTCCTGACGTTACCTTTAAACTTACAGTAATGACTGAAAGAGCAAATTGAAGAAGAAAGCTTGCGTTTGTGCAACTATTTAGCCTTTTTTTGATATAGTGTTTGGTTGTTAAATTATAGGCATTTATAGAATGTATGATTTTGCATTGCGCGTTTTTTTGCACAATAAAAAACTTTTTTGAGAAAATCGAAAATAGTTGTCATTCATTAAGGTCTTAACTATCGCCTTCTGAAATATTATATATGTAGTTTGAAAATACAGGGTGGGCCAATCGTGCGTGGACGGAGGATTATGGGCTTACTAAAAAATATTTCAAAAATCTGTCACCTGATTATGGTAGGGACCCTTGAGGGCTATAACGTAAAAATATCTTCACTTAAATTTTGACGTTTATACAGGGTGATTCATATCAAACTTACATTTTTTTGAATGGAACCCCCTATATATTATTGCATATTTGGATTCCCTGGTCAATTCTAGTGTGACTTTATGTATCATACATGGAACCTTGAATGAACCGTTTAGGCGCAAATCACCATTTTTGGTATAAGTAGGTGTCAGAAAAAAATTGAATATCGCAGCGATTATAAAACTTAGAAGGCCGTGACTTTGCGGTAAAACTAAGCATGATTTGCGTCACCTTACGTCAGACAGCTAAAATTGAATTCTTTTTGTACTTGGAGAAATCAGTAGATTAATTAAGGAAACTTCAATCACAGGTAACTTGATTTTTTCAAATGGGAATGCCTATTTTTAGTTGAAGAATCAAATGTAAAATTTGATTACCTTTCTAACGATATAGCATTCTCGATATCAGTCTTTTCTGGTTTTCATTTTATTCCAAATTTTCAGCCAAATCGGTGTTTTTCAATTTTCCTGCGTGCAAGCAACCTAGCAGGCCATGAGAAATAAACAAAAGCTCGTTAATATTGAAGAAACCAACTAACTTAGTAGAAAGATGCAAACTAACTAGAGCAACGAGGCAAGATTATGAAAATTCCTTGCAGCATATTAGCTGTAACCGGATACAATAGCGGCAAGATCTCTAATGTCAATGAGTAGCTGGTGTACGACAGAAGTGTTTTTTTTCACAGCCTACTAGCTATTGAGGTATACTAGAGCTTGACAACTTTCCAAAACGATTAAACATATTGAAACAAAAGGAAAACTATCAGCGATTTTTGCTTACAGTCTAACATGTTTAGAATGGAATTTCACATTTAATGGGATAAAAAAAATAGTCATTTTCATGCTCAAACTGGAGCATTCTGAACATCTATTGAAATAATTGCTAGAATTTTTTAGTTACGCTATGTTGTAATTGTGTTTATTTAATGTAGTTTTCTGCAAACTGAATTACGTTTTACAATTTGCAATTCATGTTTCATTTCCGCGATTTTGCTAATAAGTAGAAGTACCTACTAAAGAATTTGAAGGGTTCCAATCAGAGATATCATTACTTTTGACTATCGGAAATGGCTACCTTTTTATAGCATTAAATGTGAAAATTTGTTCAGAAGACATAAATATTTTACTGCCAGCAACAATCACTAGTAGTTTTCCTTTGATTAAATATTCTTTTACTGACTTTGGAAATTGGCTGATAGTACACAATACCTTAGTCAATGCTAATAGCTAGTAGGCTGTGAAAAATGAGCGTTATTGTTACCGCTATTGTTTCTGGTTAGAGCTAATATGTTGTAAGGAATTTTCATAATCTTGCCTCGTTGCCCTAGTTAGTTTGCATCTTTCAGCTAAGTTAGTTGGTTTCTTACATATTAACCAGCTTTTGTTTATTTTTCATGACCTGCTAGGTTGCTTGCCTGCAGGAAAATTGAAAAACACCAATTTGGCGGAAAATTTGAAATAAAATGAAAACCAGAAAAGATTGATATCGAGAATCCTATATCGTTAGAAAGGTAATCAAATTTTACATTTGATTTTTTAAACCAAAATAGACATTCCCATTTGAAAAAATCAAGTTATCTGTGATTGAAGTTTTCTTAATTAATCTACTGATTTCTCCAAGTACAAAAAGAATTCCAATTTAGCCGTCTAACCTAAGGAGACGCGTTTCATGCTTAGTCGTACCGCAAAGTCACGGCCTTCTAGGTTTTATAATCGCTGCGATATTCAATTTTTTTCTGATACCTACTTATACCAAAAATGGTGATTTGCGCCTAAACGGTTCATTTAAAGTGCCATGTGTGATACATAAAGTCACACTAGAATTGACCAGGGAATCCAAATATCCAATAATATATAGGGGGTTCCATTCAAAAAAATGTAAGTTTGATATGAATCACCCTGTATAAACGTCAAAATTTAAGTGAAAATATTTTTACGTTATAGCCCTTAAGGGTCCCTACCATGATCAAGTGACAGATTTTTGAAATATTTTTTAGTCAGCCCACAATCCTCCGTCCACGCACTATTGGCCCACCCTGTATAGTGAGTTATGCGAGAAATTGTGAGTCCGTGTTTTACATGGCAAATACGTATGTATAAGTGTGTGTATCCAGGCCCCTTAACGGCAGTTTGCCGAAATAAAGAAATTTCGAACCTGCATATTCTTCTTGAAACAATTGAGATCGGGAGCCCGCAAGGTAATAATCATAAACACCTTTCAGCACGTAATACTACACCATCATTTCTAGGTACGTTGAACTGAAATTCACAGTAAAGATCGTATGTGGCATATGTGCAACATCCATATACGCGCACGGCTACGAAACAAATTACTTTTACTCTATACCACTCCACTTTTGATCACGCTTCTGGCCGTGTAACATCCTTCACAGTAATTTGTTGTTTATAAGAACACAGCTCGGCATACGAGAGAAACTAGACGTTTTATTGGCCGCAGCGATTCTAAGGCATTTTTATCTTTATGGTTTTATAGATACCTCCGTTTTTCCGTCATAAAAATATAATTCCGACGATAAAATCGTCGAATACCGCGCCGTAAATGGCGGTGCAATTATCACTCTGTTCTGTGTACGCACCCGAAGAATAAGTTTCGGAGAACCAAGGAAATTAATGTGCGTTGGTATTCGAAAAAGGTGGTATCTGTTCTGGAAATGTAAAGGGTGAAGAAGTCAAGTCTTTTCCAGCATTACTGAAAAAAGTGAAGTATCCGCAAATAGTCCAACAGCCCAGACCTTCGGAATTTTATAAAACCTGGAAGCCCCAATATGTAGGTTAGGTTAGATTGAAAATGAGTGAGGCGATTATGTTTAGAGTTCACCGTATAATCCACATCATCATAGTCACAATGTCTTAACAGACATGTTGTGAACTCGTAAAATGCATTTACTCATTTTACGAGTTTCTCTTGGGATATCTTTAAGATCTTTAATGCAGTAGTTTCCCATTTGCTTTCTGCATCCTCATGCCGTTGACCAGATGTTATCTACTGGTTCATCCGCCTTTAGGGGCAATTTCTCACCCCAAGGACAAGAAGGTGTCCTGACTCTTCTCAACTCGTCCACCCGAAGCTGTTGGTTGAGAAGAGGTTACTGTTTATACCGACAGTAGTTCGGTGTTCCTTTTAGTCGCCTTTTACGACACGCAGGATATACGATGGGAGATATTCTAACCCGCCCCCACACGGGGATATAATCCACACCTCTTGACGAAAGCGATGGTTGGATGAAACTTCATTGAAGTCACAAGGTTCCAGTTGGGCCCCAATATGTAAAGAATCGTAATTGTTTTGGTATTAATCTGGGGCAATACGCGCGATGATATATGCCACAGTAGTTTTAAGTTATCATATTGCGAAAGTTGACTTCAACAAGTAATGAGTGTTTGGTGAATTACTGTTTTATTGGTGTAAGCATAACATAGGCAGTTAGCGAGATTTTTGCTGCGTTTATTTTCTGGATGATGTATGGTTTTGAAGGCATTTGAAAAAATGTTCCAAAGCATCAAGATGTTTAATCATTAATTAGGAAATTATCCCCCAAGTCACCACAGTTATACCACAAATCACCAAAGGCATACTACTTCTCCTCTTTTCAGTAGCAAGATCGCCATGTAGTACACCTTTGGTGACCTATGATATAACTATGGCGACTTGGGAGATAATCCCCTAAATAATGATTAAAACGTCTTGATACTTTGGAACAGTTTCTTTTAATTGCCTTCAAAACTATACATCATCCAGAAAGTAAACTCAGCCAAAATCTCGCGTCTATGTTATGTTTACACCAATAAAACAATAATTCACCAAACACTCGTTACTTGTTAACGTCAGCTTTCTCAATATGATAACTTAAAACTAGAGCAAATATAGTGGCCTATATTATCACGCGTATTGCCCCAGATTAATACCAAAACAATTACGAGCAAAAATTTTCTAAATTCCAAATTCTCTATAAATACAGCTAAGAATGATCCCTACTTATGAAACCTGGGTTGTAGTAGCTTTGACAGGTAACAGGTAGCAAAGGTGTATAAAATTCGATCTCAGATTTGTTAAAGTATAAAGCTCATTTTTTACATTATTTTATTCGCAGCAATATAAACATTCGCTTTACTCGTTACTAGATACTTGGCATGGTTCCAGCCCCTACCAGTCACCCCTAGAGGACAATGATTTGTAATTATACTTCCGTTATATATTGAAAACTGAATTTTATATATGTTTTTTGGGAACTCATCAAACGATATTTACCCAGTAGCCAGTTTCGAGGGTTCTCTCATCCTGCCAGACGCATTGAAAGTGTGCAACAGGTGCGACTGCAAGGAGTATACGTATGCATTAACCAGTATGAGTGAAATAGAGATACTCTGCGGTCTTCATTCGCATCCATGCGTTAAATCAAATTTGGTCGCTATGCGACAGGCCGGTAACCTTGATAAATTAGCAAAAATATCACCAGACAATCGGAATAAGCGACAGCGAATATGCAGAAGAAAGTCACAATGGAGTGAATGCTCTTCTTTACTCGCACCCGTTGAGCCATATACTCCTTGCACCTGTTGCAGACTTTCGATGAGTCTGGCAGGATCAGAGAACCTTCGAAACTGTTTGGATACTGGGTTCCAAAAAGATACGAAATTCAGGTTTTAAAATATAACGAAAGTATAATATAAATGATTATCCTACCAGGGGTGCCTTCTAGGGGGTTGGAACCATGCTAAGTGTCTGGCAACGAGTAACGCGAGTCTTTATACTATTACGAATAAAATATGAAAAAAAAGAGCTTTTTACTACAAATCTGAGAAAGGACTTTATACACCTTTGCTCCATAACCTGCCAAAGCCACTACAACCCAGGTTCCACAAGTGGGGATGGTTCTTACCTCTACTGGGGATACCCATAGTATAACTTTCAGTTGTTGTAAAATTACGAAAGTCTGACCCTCACGGGATCTTACTCTATAACATGCATGTGCCCATCTTCATGCCTGCTTCATCCTCGTCAAATTTTTATACCTTGATAAAGGTCACAGATGTGGCAGAAACCTAAGTAAAGTCTGTTTCAATTATATGTGGGTCTTTATTAGAAGCCAGTGAAAAACGATACAACAATCACAGGAATGTCTCAGAAATTATATCATACATACCTTCGCCTACCAACTTTTGGGTTATTATTATCTAAAATGTCAGGGCTGCACATAGCGAAAAAAGGTATTTCGTGTAAGGTCAGGTAAGAGACTGGATGGTCAAGTGTTTTCCATCATTACTAAAAAAAACTGAAGTATTTGCTAACATGCATCTGCGCGTCTTCATCCTTGTAGGTCAATTCTAATGATACACTTCCAAACTGTTCGTACAGCAAAGGTTAAAATGCCGAAGCAACATGATTGATGCCCTGGATGATTGAAGATGAGCTTTACATTAAATCGTACATTCGCACTTTCGATCACTCTCACAGCATTTTGCATGAAATACCATGGATTGTTCTGTTTGATACCAATGTCCTTTCACTTATATGGGTGAGGATGGTTTGCGTTCTACTATAAACATTTAAAATCATAATGGTGATACTGTGACTATTTTCCAATTCTATGTATATGTCACGCCCAATACCCGAATTCAGGCAATGCCCGAAACAAATACGCAGAACTAGTTTTGAGCAAGGAATATAGCAAGGAATATTTCCCAAACCCGACATATTAAGTTTATATGGCTATTGAGCATTACCAAATAGGCAGAACTAGTTTTGCGCATCTTGAAATGCACATAACTAGTTTTGCGCAACTTGAGATGCACACGACTAGTTCTGTATATTTTGGCATGGTGGCATTTAGAATTGCAGATGATATTTTTTTTCTACAGGAACATAATTTGTTGATACATTTTTTATTGCAGAGACATGAAGGTTAGGTTAGGTTCATTCAATACAGTGAGGTAATGATCTTTTGTCATGAGATTATGTTTTTGTGTACATAAAGCTTCAAGTAGGCGAACTAATTCGGATTTGAATTTAGCTTGCATTTTTTACACAAGCAGAAACAAAAAACGTTCAAAGCAGCAACATAAACATAACCTCTCTTTTTTAATATAACTGCTGCTGGCCATTCAGTACTAGAGAACTAGTTCTGTGCATTTCAAGATGCGCAAAACTAGTTCTGCCTATTTGGAAATGCTCAATAGCCATATAAAATTAATATTTCGGGTTTAGGAAACATTTCTTGCTCAAAACTAGTTCTGTGTATTTTTTTGGGCATTGCTCGAATTCGGCTATCGAGCGCAACATATATAAAATGAATCTTGATGAAAAAGCATGTAACTCATTTTGGGAGACAGTGGGTCAGTATTCGGGTGCATTTTTAGCGATTTATTTATTTTTTTTTTATTTATTTGTACCGTATCGACACAAATATAGCTGTTACGGCCACTCCTGTAAATTGGGCATTGACGACATTGGCCATTAGAAGCCAAATATACAGGCCAATAAGGCTATTGCCCAGGCTTTGACGAGAATGACCGTCAGTTCTGGACAAATTTGAAAATATTTTAGTTTTTGCATCTTTGTCTGGCCATTCATGACATCGACCATTAATGCATGGGCAACGTTGATATTACAAATTAGAGCAGCTATTTGAAAAAATGAATAAAATAAAAAAATATGTTCATCGCATCACAAAAGATCGGAAGGAAACTTAAAATATCAAATACCTAATCATTAAATATGAAAACTTGAAAATATTAAAACATGTCTATAAAAACTAGATCAGAGCATTCACTAAGCATTTTTATTACAACATGGTAGTGAACCGTGACACTTTGCAGATTGCAGATTTTGCTATTGGCACTGCACGCACATTTTTTTTTTGCAGCCGTCCTGGCTTACAGCAACACTTATATCCTTGATCTACAAAAATTGTATTTTGTCTTAAAGCTTCTCTAAGTGAAATTTATTTCCGTTTAATATCGTCACTGGGATTTTCCAATGATATACGAGTAAGCTTTTCCAAAAATGGATTGAACTCGCTTCGTGTAAATCTTTGCTTGTGGAACTTGATCCAAATCATGACAGCCCACTCTTAAGTGGACATTAACGAGATTGCCCGAGCAAAGTTGTGAAAACGTTAATCCATTCCTAATAAAAAAATTGTTTTATTTAATAAACAACACTTTTTCACATTTTTTTAATTACTCAGACATTGCAGGGAGTTAAAACTTTGTATTTGTAAATGTTTGCGATATCTGATGATGTAACTGAATACGCGTTCAATTACTACTTTTGACCTAGAAACTCTTTGCGCAGAAATTCTTAAATATCGACCCATTACAATATGTGCCGCAATTTCAGCTTGAATCCGCAAAAAGATGTATTTTTCGATTAATGAAGTCAGAAGGTATACATGGAAAACAAATATTACTGTGAAATCATTATTTTTTTAAAGCTTCAAAGTCATAAAGGGAAGTCCGGCCCTGGACAATTTGAGCGTCCGGAATACTGTGTCTTGACGTGGCGCAAGTGAAATTTGAATAGACAGTAGTTTATCATCTTCTTCTTTCAGTACCATCTCCTCAGAGGAGCTTGGCGACCATCATTTGGACCTCTTCTCTGTTTTAGGCTAAAGGAATGATTGTGCAGGCCTCTCTGATATTAAACCACTGGCGTAGGTTCTGAAGCCAGGAGAACTTTTTTCGCCCGATCCCTCGTCGTCCTTCGATCTTTCCCTCAACGATTAGTTGTAACAACTCGTACTTACTATTTCTAAAAATATGGCCAAAATATGCTGCTTTTCTTCGTTTTATTGTGGTTAAAAGTTCCTGTTCTTTATTCATTCTCTGTAGTACCCTAGTGTTTGTTACCCGCTCTGTCCATGATATCCTTAATATGCGTCTGTATAGCCACATCTCCACACAGAAAAATCTGTCGTTTTGTCAAAGACTTATGCTTGGATTCAATGGGACGTTACGCTCAGCATTCCTCAAATACAGCGACGTTTTCTCCAATGAGAAGTGTATAGTTGGTAGCGAATTATATCGTATTGTCGATTCAACTACAAGATGTCATTGGATTCCAATGAATGATTCAATCGCAGCCTGTCGTTGAATCGAATCTGTGTTTGGTAATTGATTCTAAACTACTTTCTTTTCCTTGGACCAACAGATTTTACTGCGAGGACAGCTGATTGATCCGTTTGGATGTTTAATGGTGTGATAAGGTATAAGGAGCATGATATAAGAATTAGACATAAGCCTGCACCAGTTGTTGCATTATTACCTGAAATATAACTGTCTGACTAATCTAAATACCTACATTCAAATGTGGGTGTTAGTCCCAATTTCTCAGTAGGTCTCCATTTAATATATAACTGGACACATTTAAATCACACAATTGCTGATGCAATACGCAAAACCACGAGATGACACAACACGGCTAACACCGAAACAACATAGCGGAACAACTTCATCCATGTTGACGAGTTCGCGGCGACAGTAGCACTGAGATCATCCCCCTATTCTTTATTCTTACCTTCATTGAATGGGGACATCAGTCCCGCCGAATACTGATTATAGTTCAGCGAACGACAAGGGCCATTGAAATAAAATTAATTTTCATCAGATGAATTATCACGAACTGCTGTTGCAGTAACAATTTTCGTACATTGAATAGATTGTATGCTTTGCTTAAGTGAAACATAGGGTAAATTTCGAACACAAAACGGTGTTTTGATTGCATTATATGTCAATACTGGTATTAGAAGGATTATACGTATCGTTATAACAAATATAAAATTATTTTGAATTTATTGGCGTACCTGTGATTACTTCAAATATAAAGATTGAATTCTTTCAATGACATGGGTTTGTAACAACTGTAAATATATTTAAAGTGATGGAAAAACATCCAAATACTAACAATTAATTGGAAACTCAACAGTATTTTTTTCTGTGTCAAAAGAGTCCAAACGTGAGTTTATCATCACCCAGTTTAGATGAATATTCGCGCTATTGGTCGATCATTATCAGGACAGAACGCAAGCTAAATCAAACCAGTGACTTTTTCACCGCATCTTAGGCAGTCCCGACGTACTTCACTTTGAGAATGCCTCCAAAGATGTTCGGTATGCGCCGTTTTTTCTAACGATTTGCTTCGAGAAAAATCGTTCAGTAACACCACGCTAATTTTGAGGAATGCTCATTAAAATGCTCCGAGTTTTTCGATCTGGCGGGCTTTTACGAATAAGGCGAAGCCCGGCTTTGTTTTTGGCCGGTTTTTAGTGCGCTCTGGGTTTTGGTAATGCACACGACTAGCCTGCGACACGAGACAAGTTCTTTGGTTTGAAGCGATTTTGGGAAATACGTTCGTGCTGTGTAATGGACTTAAAAGCAGAAAAAGGAGTTTGATGGATTGAACGCGGTCCATAGTTGGCGTGGGTTTGTAAAACAAATATAACATTGCATTTAGATTAAATATACCATGTAAAAATATATACCATTCCCAAGTGAGATCACCTAGACACCTAAAAAAAGGGATATTTGCACTGAAAATTTGTACACAGCTTGACAATATAGTATACTGTGTAACACTTTTTATTCATTCGGGCGCTATTTACCTACATGACACCTCTAAAAACTCTAGTCGTGTAAGAACAAAGTATGGCTTTTTTACTTCCCACACCGATAGGTGAGGGGAGTATTGTGATCGCGAAAATTTTCGATTTTGACGTCACTCATTTCCGTCGGTCTGTCTGTCGGTCTGTCTGTCGGTCTGTCTGTCGGTCTGTCTGTCGGTCTGTCTGTCGGTCTGTCTGTCGGTCTGTCTGTCGGTCTGTCTGTCGGTCTGTCTGTCGGTCTGTCTGTCGGTCTGTCTGTCGGTCTGTCTGTCGGTCTGTCTGTCGGTCTGTCTGTCGGTCTGTCTGTCGGTCTGTCTGTCGGTCTGTCTGTCGGTCTGTCTGTCGGTCTGTCTGTCGGTCTGTCTGTCGGTCTGTCTGTCGGTCTGTCTGTCGGTCTGTCTGTCGGTCTGTCTGTCGGTCTGTCTGTCGGTCTGTCTGTCGGTCTGTCTGTCGGTCTGTCTGTCGGTCTGTCTGTCGGTCTGTCTGTCGGTCTGTCTGTCGGTCTGTCTGTCGGTCTGTCTGTCGGTCTGTCTGTCGGTCTGTCTGTCGGTCTGTCTGTCGGTCTGTCTGTCGGTCTGTCTGTCGGTCTGTCTGTCGGTCTGTCTGTCGGTCTGTCTGTCGGTCTGTCTGTCTGTCTGTCGGTCTGTCTGTCGGTCTGTCTGTCGGTCTGTCTGTCGGTCTGTCTGTCGGTCTGTCTGTCGGTCTGTCTGTCGGTCTGTCTGTCGGTCTGTCTGTCGGTCTGTCTGTCGGTCTGTCTGTCGGTCTGTCTGTCGGTCTGTCTGTCGGTCTGTCTGTCGGTCTGTCTGTCGGTCTGTCTGTCGGTCTGTCGGTCTGTCGGTCTGTCGGTCTGTCGGTCTGTCGGTCTGTCGGTCTGTCGGTCTGTCGGTCTGTCGGTCTGTCGGTCTGTCGGTCTGTCGGTCTGTCGGTCTGTCGGTCTGTCGGTCTGTCGGTCTGTCGGTCTGTCGGTCTGTCGGTCTGTCTGTTGGCGTTTTTCTGGCCTCCTAATCTCAGTAACCGCTGCATAGATTTTGATGAAATGCGGCAGTGATATGGTGTATGGTTGTAGTAGGTAATGTTGCTACATAAATTTTGAAAATCGGTGCTTGGGCGGCGGAGTAATTAGCAAAAAACGAAAAATTTCAAATATGCCTCAAACTTCGTTTTTGGGTGTTTCAGGGGTTCCTGATCATTTTCTACTTTTTTTGGGTGGGGGTGAAATTGAGGTGGTTGGGGGGTGGGGGGTTGTAAAGCTGAAAAATTTGTTGTACTCATAATAGGCTGTCTACTGACCTGAGAGAGAAAGACCTAGCGGTATAATATACTTTTTTAGGTCCATCCGAACATTGCCTTGTGTATTACAGGAACCAAGGGACTTAGAGAATTTTCCGATGTATACATACGAGTATTGCTTTAGATCGTTCTGTATTTTATAATGTTGAAATTACTGAATTGATGTTAATGAAATTTCGGCACAGTATTACTACTCTGGCGAGGATGGAAAACGCGTCTGATTTTTAGAAATCGTCTCAGTGGCGGCGTAGCAATATTGAAAAAACTAAAAATATAAAAAACACCTCAAACTTTGTTTTAGACGTTTTAGGGGTTCCTGATCATTTTAAAAATTTTTTGGTTGGGGGTGAAATTGGGATAGTTCGGGGGTGGGGGCTTGGAAAACTTAAAAATTTGTTGTATTCATCATACGTTGTCCATTGACCTGTGAAAGAAGCACCTAGTAGAATAAAACACTGTTTTGTTCTATACGCCGCTGCGTATGAAAGCCGATATACGAGGGCTGCTCTTGGTTTGCCGTTACCTTCGGCGCACCAGCAGAATTCTTTCTGTCTGCTCTCACATGTTCCACATGTTTAGTAAACATGGAAAAATTGATGCTCTCTATTTCCGTCAATCGACCTATGGCGCACTGATGATATCTAATAAGCGTGAAACAGCTGTCTGCGTACTGGTGGATTGACGGAGGTATAGAGCAGCCCTCGTATATCGGCTTTCATACGCAGCGACGTATAGAACCCGCGCTCTCTGGTGGCCAAGTGGACGCACCTTGGCGTCCCACCAAGAAGTCTACTGCTGTTTCAGCAGCGATTTCCTTGGTTTGCCGTTACCTTCGGGTGCCAGATGGCGCACCGGCAGAATTCTTTCTGTCTGCTCTCACATGTTTCACATGTTTAGTAAACATGGAAAAATTGATGCTCTCTATTTCCGTTAATCGACCTATGGCGGACTGATGATTGCTAATAAGCGTGAAACAGCTGTCTGCGTACTGGTGGATTGACGGAGGTATAGAGCAGCCCTCGTAGGACAACAGTGGCTTGATAAAGATTTATTTCAGTATATATGAATGCAGTACATTTGTATTCTATCTGATTTTTTTTTTAAACAACTTAGCTTCGTTCCAGGGAGTAGTTCTCGTGGTGCCCTTCCGAAGAGAAGGTGGTGCTCCAAGGAAGGTGTTACATGCTGCTGGTGGTACCCCAAAGAAGGGCGATGCCCCGGAGAAGTGGTAGTGTTCACATGGTGGCGCCCCAAAGAAGGCTGGCTTCCTTCAAAAGGAGTTCTGGTGGTGTCACCCCAAAGAAGTGTTCATGGAAGCCCAAATAAGTGCAGAGCCCCTCCAAAGAAGTGTTCATGGCATGGAAGAAGTGCAGAGCCCCTCCAAAGAAGGATGGTTTCCTCGGTTAAGACATATTGCACACACACAAAAGATTGTCTTAGAGAGACATAACTATTTTATGTATTCACTATTCGAGTTCAGAACTGCAAAGGGGAGATATATGTGTTTCGATACAAAAGGTAAAATTGGTAAAGAGAGAGAGCATACCCCAACTCATTTGATTTTTCCAAAATTTGTGGGCAGATTGTATAATATAACATTTCCAGCTGAAAGTAATAGAGATGGGAAAAGGAAGAAGTTAGAAGCAAACAGTTATGAAAACGTTACTTAGGAAATAGATGCTAAAAATGGAAGTTATAAATTATTTGTATATGGTAGCCAAGTAAATAATATAATAAACATGTCACAATATGCAACAAAACGAATATCTGTCTATTGTCCCAGCATCACCTGAATATAATCAACGTGTTGTTAAAGAAGTACCAGATATGAAGCAACATTGCAAACCACAATGAAGCCTCAATAAGCCCACGGCGTGCAAATCTCCGCCGAAAGCCACAAGCTACTCATAATTTCCCAATAATAAATAGGAAACCGGAGAGGTTAATAAAGTAATTTATCTGCAGCATTTTCTATTATTATCATCGTTAGATGAGCCCGCATGGACTGCACAGTGCTGAATAGATAAATTCGATCGGTCAATTTGGCTTATGGTCCAGTCATTTTTGTCCTGCAAGCCTCAATAAATACCACTAAAACTATCTTGTATTTTCAATGGTTTCAAGTTAATTTTTTGAGTGAACAGCCGCAAAGGCAAAGCTTAAATACCAAAGTACCACGGCTGCTATGAAGAATAACGCTGATTTTGAATATATTTGATCAAATTGCGGCGGAGAAATAGTGAAAAAAGAAAAAATAAAAAATATATATGCTCAAACCTGATTTCTAGTCCTGATAATCTACTTATATTTTGGGAGAGTGTAATAAAATGTATACTTAAACGACTAGTAGGGTATACCATTGCAGGTGTTTAGTGACATCCAGTCGATTGCTTTAAAAAAGAAAAACTGCTAGAATAATAAATTGCAGTGGTAGCGAAGAAATAATAAAAAAACGGAGGATACGAAAAATGGTCCCCTTTGAATGAATGCTGTGCTCCAAAAGGTACATGTATATGGTACCAACTATGTGTAGACCCGTCTTATATCATCGCATTTGATCTGTTGGGATGAATAAATTACTACTACTATATTCAAACCTGTATTGGAACTCCGTATCAAATATAGAATTCGACAGGTTGATTTCTATAATAGAAATTTACTTTCCAAGTCGACAGTAACCGTTGGACCTACCCTGTGTTACTATCGACGCCCTGTTATTCACATTTTTATCAAATTTAAGCACTTCTTTTTTCGAAATTCAGTCACTACGAGTATGTTGCTATAATACCAAAAAATCTAAATTTCGCCAAGCAAAACTGAACACCACCGTTTGAAGTAACATTATACTTGTTGTAAATATTATTTGCACATACACGTTATAAGTATATAAGATAAGGCATACATATTGTACACAAATATTGGTTAATAAATATTTTTAAAGTTTCATCAATTTTATCTGTGAAGATAAGCAGCGCCGAGTGAGGTTAGTACTTGGATGGGTAACCGCCCAGGAATGGCGTATTGAGCAGTGTTTCATCCTTTTTTAGCATTAGCACCCCTCAATCTAACAGATGGCACAAAAATATGGTCCCATCCATTACTATTGAAGTTTCTCATCTATGATGGGGTTTATCTACGGTAACTGTGCTATGCTATTTCAACCGTAAATTATATCCGAGTAACTAGGGTAATTGTAGCTAGTTAGCTCGGCTTAAATCACTTGCGCTGAAGAAGAAGATGTAAACCTGAGAAGACCATGGATGAATTGCAAAATAGGACCCTGATGTTCCACATAAAAATCAGTGTAGCAGTGCCGGCTTCTAGTGAAAGGTTTCTCCTGTACCTATACAGATCTATCTGCATATAAATTAGAATATTAATTCAAAAATTTACGAGCTCTGTTTCTGTTCTGTTCAGAGACCCACAGGGAAAAATGACGTAGACGAGACACCAGTGTTTCAAAAATTTCCACAGTTTAGGAGTTGAGATCTTCAACATAGACATAATGGTTAAATCAAAACGGCGGACGTTCATAATTTGTCTGAATTTTAGAAAATATTCGATTGGATAATATAAATAGTACGATTTAGATACATAACAATTACTAACTATCGACAACTTAACATCACTTTTGTCATCGGTCACTAAATTAAAAACTGTACACAGTTTGAATTAGCGTTTGACATGTAATGGTCACATTTGCAGCTATTATAGCGTCACGTTTATTTCCAACAGATCAAGATATTGGCTCCTAGCAGACGTTGTTCATAACTCACGGCTGCTATGGTCCCCTATTTAGCCTCCCCCCTCCCCCCCCCCAAAAAAAAAGATACAGAGTTGCAAACATTCAAGATAGTGGAAACAAATTTATTTTTTCATCAACGACATTACCTTTACGTCCCAAAAAGAACATATTTTAAATTTATTTTTAGTTGTCTCATACTGGGTCTAAAAATACGTCTCACTTCCTTAGACTAATCTTTTATATGCAAATTGTCAGTGGAATTTAAAATATTGGTAGTGCTAAAACATCAATTTATAAGCAAACACAATCAAATTGTGGAATGTTATCTAGTCTAAAGGGTGACGATAGTGATACGGAAAACATTTTTTCATCAACGATATTTTTACCTATACCTTCCAAGTAGCACGTTTTTTTCAATTTATTCTCACTTGCCCCGTTCCGTGTCTAAAAATACGTCTCACTTCCCTAAATTGATCTTCTATATGCAAATTGTCAGTGGAATTTAAAATATTGGTAGTGCTAAAACATCAATTTATAAGCAAACACAATCAAATTGGGTAATGTTATCAAGACCAAAAGGTGACGATCGTGATACGAAAATTATTTTTTCATCAACGATATTTTACCTCTACGTTCCAAAAAGCACATTTTTTCAATGCATTCCCACTTGTCCCATTCTGCGTCTAAAAATACGTCTCACTTACCTAAATTGATCTTCTATATGCAAATTGTCAGTGGAATTTAAAATATTGGTAGTGCTAAAACATCAATTAATAAGCAAACAGAATCAAATTGGAGAACGTTATAAAGTCTAAAAGGTGACGATAGTGATACGAAAATTATTTTTTCATCAACGATATTTTACCTCTACGTTCCAAAAAGCACATTTTTTCTGAATTTATTCCCACTTGTCCCATTCTGCGTCTAAAAATACGTCTCACTTCCCTAAATTGATCTTCTATATGCAAATTGTCAGTGGAATTTAAAAGGTTGGTAGCGCTAAGAGACCAATTAAAATTGAACGGCCGAAATTATCAAAAACGTCCATTAAGGAGATCATCGGGACGAACACTTTGCACTTAATTATATCTAATAACAGTCATTTTCCGAGTGAGCAACAACCTGTTATTCCCACCGTAACGTATTCGGCTATAGGCGCTTTTAATCCAAAATAGAATTTGTTGTCGATTTGTTGTGGCTATTCGAGAAACCCGGTTTGCTACTAACTTGATATGTCACCTCGGTATGGATAATGATCGATTAATACCCAAAATTATGGTGATAAGGTGTCATCCTTTCACATTTTGTAACTACTTGTAATCAGCTTATCGAGGACTTACGAAAACAGTTGCACTCTTAGATGCTACACAACCTGCGGACCAAGCAGTATAATGTTACAGACCGTTTACGAAAAACACATCATCAGATTGAAGATTAGTCCATATATGCAATAACTTTGTCTTGGAACAAACTTTCGAGTACATTTGTAAAAGGTTTCGTCCATTTATATACTTATCTATTTATTTGTATATTTAAATCAATACATGAAAATGCGAAAAGCCTAGGTACCTAAACGAAACGGCTTAGGAAAAGCAAATTTGTATTTTATTTCCCAATTCAACCAGAGGAAGGAATAACCAAGAAATAACGCGTAAAAAATATATTTTCAACTGTACACTCATTACCACCAATACCTTCGTGGCCTTGTGCCTACCTGAGATGTACAGTTGAGAGTGTTGAGGTAATCTTCTCAAGAAGTCAAAGGCCTTTTAAGAGTCCTGGGGTCCGAGAGGACCTCAATTAATAGTTCTTAGTTTCTACATTAAATATTATCTGACCACCGACATAGGATAATGTCATATCATACTGAGCGTTTCGGTGTTGGCAATTTTCACATTCGCAACCGCGAAGTCGTCATTTCTGGCGATTTTCATGCGAAAAGCTGGCTACAAACATACTGTATATTATGGTATTGGTCTATTTTGTATTAGTTGTCATACATGATGAAAAGTCAAAGTGTTAGGTTAGAACTGGACATGTAAACGTCATCAAATCATCTGGAGTTTTCGGGAATGACGGATGGGCGTTCTAGAATGTCATCTGGATGTCTCGAATTTTCTAGATGGTTCGATGAAGTTTCTATAAGGCGCCACAAGTAGCGTGGTGGTAGTAGTTGAATTGAGTTTTAGCTGAGATAAGGTTAAGAGATATTGTATTGAGTTGTAAAGTGAAACGGTGAGAGTTACGTCCAGTTTGATTCCTTGGAGTACAAAAAAGTACAATACTTATAACCTGGAAACGTGCGGGACTCGCTTTGAGTAAGGCGTCAATGGATCCACCGAGATTGCTTTCTTACTGAGCTTGGCTGTGCATGTAGTGGGAATCTAGGATGTATAAGGGGTATAAGGGGATATATGTTGCTCGAAAATAAGAATCAATAAGAGACGTAGTGTTTGATCTTCAACCTTTGAAGTTCTTCTAACATATATTTTGTCTGTGTGCATTCGTTTTTGTTAGGCATCATCCTCATATAGCGTATGGGTATTAGTTTTTATTGGGAGTCCAGTGGGTGAATTCTGTAACCCTAAGCGAAGCGATAGCGAAGCGTTAGCGAAATTCTTCCAACGCTTTGCGATGTCTTCATTCCTACTCGGTCATAATGAACGCAGACGAACGGTATAAGCTATAGCGAAAGATTTTGGATCTCGTTTGTCAAGTTTTGACATTATCATTGCTGTGTGTCAACGTGAGAATTTGCTTAAATTTATTTGTATACCTAATTAACAATCAATGAATCGAAGAAGAGAAAAACTAATCCTTCGCAATGATCGGCATTGCTGGATTTTGCAGAGTCTCATCCAGAGATGTTTAAGCCAACTCGTGAATGCTCATCGAGCTCCATGCCGAAAGCATAACGAAGCGTTAAACTTTGGTTATGGAATTCCGTCAAAAATCGTTTTCGTAAATGATTGACTTCGTGTTCGCCTGCTTTCGTTACTATAGCGAAAGTTACAACATCTACCCACAGTTGCAATTACTAATAAGTTTGCAAATATTTTTAGTATGCAATGGGAGACCATTAAGGGACCTGGGTATACACACCTATAAATTTGTATTTGCCATGTAAAATACAGATTCCCATTTCGAACAGAACTCACTTGTTTTTCAAACTACATACACAGTATTTCAGACGGTGATAGTTAAGACCTTAATGAATGACAACTATTTGCGATTTTCTCAAAAAAAGCTCGCATTGCAAAATCATACATTCTTCAAATGTGTCAAATAGGTGACAAAGCGCAAGCTTCTTTCTTCAATTTGCTTTTTGAATCATTACTGTAGGTTTAAAGGTATCGTCAGGAGCTTGGAAATGTGAAATTCGTTTTTATAGTGAAATTTGGACGTTACCTTTGGACCTTTTGACCTTACCTTTGGATTTTTGGACTAATCTCCCCTCATCACATAGCATTTTTCACTGGTTGCACTCGGGCTGCACTGGATTTCTGTTTTGCATTTCACTGGCACTTCCAGTGCAAAATATTTTAAGAGCACGCATTTCACTGGCATTTCTGCACTCGGAGCGGTCGAACTGAGTGCAATAATTTCGCACTCATTTTAAAGTGAGTGTCGTGGAAGTGAACCAAGGAAATGACAGTAGGTTTGAGCGGGAAACTTCAAATCATAGAATTGTGTTTCATCTGTTTCGATCTTTGAATACAATAATACCTCTAGTTGATTTTCACTATTTTCAGTCAGAGTAGAGTGAACGAAAAAATCAAACTTTTAATTTCGTTGTTTGAATTGGCAGAATTCAGCTCATCTTCTAAGGATGAACAAGTATGTATTTAGGAAGAAATTCGGGAGAAAAAATTCCCAGAATTAGCAATTACATGGAAACTATTGAACAGTTTTCAGACAAACGAGTAAGTAGTACCTATAGTAGTAGTAATATATGCAAAGATTGTTGTCAAAACAAGTTGATGTTTCTTGATGTGTATTCCACTGGAAGAACCCAGTGCAAAAGTGTTACCCTAGGTTAGGTGAACTTTTTCAGTATTCTGCACTCGCACGGAGTGCACTAAAATGTGCCCAGTGAAAAACGCTATTAGACACACACACTAGAGAAAGGAACCAGGAGGCCACACCTCCACGCTAACACTGGAATACGTCCTTTCTTGGATTCTCAATTTCGCGCGCTATACCCTAGACCCTTAAATAAATAAAAAATCTTGCGCTCTTCTCGAAACACGCCTCCATAAACAAAGCAACATCAAAAGCAAGCAGCCCAGCTCTCTCAACGCTAGCGAATAATAACAAATAGCTAGAAGGTCTGAAGGTGTTCATATAAATTACGCCGGCAACGCAGCGAGGAAATAAGTGTGAAACTGACTGACGAATTGCTCCGATTTGCATGGTTTCCGTTGGATAAAGGTATCAACACCTCTGCGTTGTTCGCGGCCGCATTTACATTCATACATCTTTTATGAGAATTGTATTTATGCTCCGTGTAAGGGATTTTTTTCGGAATCTCGTAAGCTCGGCTCCGGTGATATATCGTTCCGGGGTTGCTTGCGTTCGCGTGCAGTGGAGGTACATCGCAAATGGTCGATATTGTTGTGCTAACAGAGAATTATATCTAGAACTTTTAGGACCGATCTTATCAACAAGGCTTTGACCAATCAGAGCAGCTCGTTCAAGAATATGCATCTGTCAAAGTTCTCTGAAAATTATTGGTTTCTCTTGAACTTTACCTCAAAAAAGTGAAAAATTACATGCTTTATATACAGTCGACCATTATGAACCATCTCCTATCTTTTCCAGTCCGATTTTCCATCCTAAATGAGTGAAAAATGGCATTTTCTTGTTTAACAAGGAGCTTAGCAATTACTAATCTGATTCAATCAGATTCTACAAAAGCAGTACATTTGATCACTGGATTGTAGATCTATCAAATGATAATGATAACAAGAAATTCAAATTACTGCATCATTTTGATAAAACAATTATTTACTATCGATAATAATTATAAATTCCTGCAATATTTCTTTGTATTATACTAAAAAGGGGTAACAATAACATTTTGTTGCCTCTCAGAAAGCTAAACACACGATTTAATTGTTGGCCAATCTGTATCTCAAGTGTGCATTACTGGTTGCATATCCATTTTAACGGCAAAGCTCAAGGGTTGGCGAAAGTATAACCTTATTGTTTGTGAACCAGAAACCTGTTATATTGTCAAAAAGTGAATCAGGTGCTGTTGAGCAGGCAACATCCATTCCATTTGATTTATTCGTTTATTGATAAATCACAGTATTTTTGTAATTTCAAGTTGGGTAACAAGAGAAAACTTTATAACAAAGTGTAAAGAAAAATGTCTGTATAGCGATGGGTTGATGGTTGATGGCGTTCTTCTTCTTCTATCGCTGCGCGGCTGCGTCGCGCCGTTGACATAATCGGCGCGAACAGATGCGCACAGGAACTAGCAGTGGCGTCGTCAGCTCCAGTGCCGTGGCGAGTGGGATGGCCGTAACATATGGGCCCCCCCTTGAAAGCCTCCAGGCTTTCAACATGAATCGGAGTCGGGAATTGGTAGAGCACATAACTTGACCACGGGCCTCTTGTACTCTCCGGTGCAGGTCTTCAGAGTAACGGCACGAACGATGTTATCAGCTCCGGGATGTAGCTTGGTTATTCTGCCAATTCTCCATTTTAACGGAGGGAGTCCATCTTCCTTAACCAGCACCAAAGTGCCGACCTGTAGCTTCTGCGAGAAGTTCTCCTTCCACTTGGTTCTGTGTTGGAGGTGAGAGACGTACTCCTTTGACCAGCGGTCCCAAAAGTGCTGAGCAATTTTCTGTAGGCGTTGAAATCGAGATAAATGACCTTCAAGGCTTTCTAGCCAATTTTTGTCTGGTGTGGCTGTTAGCGTTTCTCCGATTATGAAGTGCGCAGGTGTGAGAGGAGAGGGATCTGAGGGATCGTCTGATAGTGGGTATAGGGGTCTGGAGTTCACACAGGCCTCAATTTGAGTCAGAACCGTATAAAACTCCTCAAAAGTCAGACGCGTTTCCCCGATTGTTCTCTTTAAATGGTGTTTTACAGTTTTGATAGCGGCTTCCCATAGACCCCCAAAGTGAGGAGATCGTGGTGGTATGAAAGTCCATTTAATACCATCAGTGGCTAGTCTTTCCGAGATTTCACATTCTTGCTTTAAGAGAAACTGTTTTAGTTCTTTGCTAGCGCCCACAAAGGTGGTTCCATTGTCTGATACTATATAAGAGCAAAAGCCCCTTCGAGAAGTGAATCTTCTGAAGGCGGCCATGAAGCAGTCAGTGGTAAGATCACTGACAACCTCTAGGTGAATTGCCTTTACGGCGAGGCAAACAAATAGAGCAACATATGCCTTTACCGTTTTAGAATTTCGTCCCTTATGGGTTTTAGTCAGAAATGGCCCGGCAAAGTCAACTCCCACTGAAAGGAATGGTCGCGCAGGCGTGACGCGAGCTCTGGGTAAGCTACCCATCAAATATTTTTCTTGCCTGAGGCTAAACCGAAAGCAGGGGATGCATTCGCGGACAATTTTACGGACAAGGCTCTTGCCGCCAATTGGCCAGAATCGTTCTCTAATAGATGCGAGAAGACCTTGAGGTCCAACATGTTTCAAACGCTGATGCTCGGTGCGTGCAATAGTCACAGAAAGATGATGATTTTTTGGCAAAATATACGGATGCTTTTTGTCATACAAATAGTCTGAATTGTGAAGTCGACCACCGACGCGAATTAATCCGTCCGAGTCAATAAATGGACATAGACTCAGGAGACTGCTCTTTGAATCAACTCTTCCGGTTTGAAATAGACTCCAATAATCATTAGAAAATGAGGACATTTGGACTATCTTGACAATGTATATTAAAGCACTATCGAGCTCTTCGAGCGTCAAGCCGCCGCTGAGCTGCTTATCATTTAATCTTTGTGTTTTAAGTTTGAACCTAATGATGTAAGCGAAGACTCGTCGCATTTTGGAAAATGAAGAAAACTTGCTTATGACCGAAGATAAATAGTTTTCTGTTGAGATCAAAACCGTAACATTTTCCTTTCGTTCAGGAACGTCACAAATGTGTATCTTTGGGTTAGTATGTAAAAATTGAGGCCATTCAGATGGTGGATCTGAAAGCCACTCTGGACCGTGAAACCACAATCTAGAATTCAGCAAATCCGAGGGTGATACGCCGCGAGATAACAAGTCGGCTGGATTACAACGTGTATTCACATAGTTCCATGAGTGAGGATCTGATATGCTTTGAACTTGTGAAACTCTGTTAGCAACGAACGTTTTCAATAAATGAGGGGATGTTTTTAACCAACAAATTACGATTTGAGAATCGCACCAGTAATGAGTGCTGTCAAAGTCAATCTTTATTGATTCCTTGACCTTTGCTATCAGTTGTGCAAGTAATAGAGCTCCGCGTAACTCAAGCCTGGGAATGGTAACTTGTTTAAGCGGTGCTACTCTAGTTTTAGCGCACAGAATGTTTACGAAACAGTTTTCTTGTGCGTCCACCGATCGAACGTAAACCACTGCTCCGTACGCCCTTTCCGAGGCGTCACAAAATCCATGGAGTTGAATGGAAGATGAGTTGGGACATATGACATGTCTAGGAAATTTTATCGTATTCAATTTTGGGAGATTCGATCTGTAGTCTAGCCAAGTTGTATGGAGTTGACATGGAACGCTTTCGTCCCAAGTGATTTTCAACTTCCAAAGACCCTGTAATATAACTTTAGACGTGATTGTGACTGGAGATAAAAGACCCAATGGGTCGAAGATTTGTGCTACGCATGACAAGATATGCCGCTTAGTGACCTTTTGAGGCGAGCTAGCCTCTGATATTGAATATTTGAGCACGTCTTGCTCTGAATTCCACAATATACCTAAGGTTTTATTCTGTTGGTCTATACCAATTTCTCGAGTGCATGAATCTGAACGAATGTTTAAATGATTTGATGCCCACTTTCGTAATGGGAATCCGTGCGTTTGAAATAAATTGGAAAGCTCGGTTTTCAAAGTAGCAACTTGCTCTACCGTTTCTGCTCCGGTGAGCAGATCATCAACGTAGAAGTCGTCAATGATGACATTACAGATCGAGGGATGTGTATTTCGATGAATTCGCGCAACTTCATGAAGCAAACGAATTGCCAAAAAGGATGCTGATGTCGTTCCGTATGTGACGGTGTTCAGCTCAAACGTTTCTATTTCGTGAGCAGGGTCGAAACGCCATAAAATTTTCTGCAAACGACGTTGTTCCTTGCAGACCCATACCTGCCGGTACATTTTAGCAATGTCAGCACTGAGCACCACATTGTGCTTTCGGAAGCGGATCAAAATCGAGAAAAGGTCGTTTTGTATGGTAGGACCAACCATCATGAGGTCGTTGACGGAATAACCGGACGTCGATTTGGCAGAGCCGTCGAAGACGACCCTTAGCTTAGTGGTGGTACTCTGAGTTTTAACGACAGAATGATGGGGCATGAAATAACCTTCATCATTTTGATCTTGACTTAAGGTCATGTGTCCGAGATCTATATATTCTTTCATGAATGCGTGGTACTGGGCCTTTAAGTTCGGATTTTTTTCAAGTTTTTGTTCTAAGTTCAATAATCGGTTTTTTGCTGAAGTCTTCGAATCGCCTAGCTTTGACTCAGGCTGTTTTAGGGGAATGGAGACGACAAAATGACCATCAGCGTGTTGCGAAACAGTTTCTTGGAAATGTCGTTCGCACATTTCCTCTTCTTGAGAAGTGAATTTTTTATTAGGAATTTCTTCTAGCTCCCAGAACTTTGATAATGTGTTTTCGATACTATTTACGCTAAGATTGCATACAATGCGCTGTGTCGAATTTTGTAACAGAGGACCTGAGATGATCCACCCTAGTTTGGTTTTTTGAAGTATAGGTTTATTGTGCCCAAGTTTAACTTGACCAATTGAAAGCAAATCCCAGAATAAATCTGCTCCTATAAGAAGGTCAATTTGATTGGCCTTGAAAAAGCCAGGATCAGCAAGTGGAATATTTTGAGGTAACTTTATTGAGTGTTTATCAAAATCAATAGATGGAACATTACCTGTAATGGTAGGTAATATCAAGCAAGATAGTGTCATTTGAAATCCACTAAATTTGGATTGTATTTTGACGCTAGTTTTGTGAGAGACTTTCATGTCCGATTGACCAATTCCAGATATGTCAAAATTTATTTTAGTCTTTGGCAAATGTAAGATATCACACAATTTCTGCGATATAAAATGACTGGTAGAGCCACTGTCGAGCAAAACTCTACACTCATGCGTATTTCCAGAGTCATCTAAAATATCAACAATAGCTGTGGCTAACAAAATCTGAACCTGTTTATTGGTATGAGAGTGATTAGATGACAAACTAACAGTATTTTCATTTGTAACAAGATTTTCGGATGTTTCGTTCACAGCGGCAACATCGCATGCTAACGCAACGTGGTCGCGCCGTGCCGCGGTGCCGCCGTCAGCTGTGGATGCGTTGGCGTCGTGCGACTCGCCGCCGCTGCCGCCGCCGCCACTGCCGCCGCCAGAGTGATGCCGCTCGCCTGTTCTAGGCGATGCACCTTGCCGCCGAGCATCTCCATTTTTGCTAGGAAAATGTAGTAGTGTGTGATGAGGCTTATTACATGTTCTACAAAACATTGATTTACAATTGCTTACATTGTGGCCGAATCTTAAGCAATTTACACACAAATTTAACCGTCTGATTTCATTGAAACGTTCCGTGGGGTTTAATTTATTAAAGTCGAGACAGTTGTAAATTGTATGCTCTTTTTTGCAAAGCGCGCATTGTAAATTCGCGTTTGATGACAAAAAACATTTATTTTTTGCAAAGTTGTGCTTACTAAAACCTTGGGTTTGTTTTGATTTTTCATAGTTCATTTCGAAAGACTCAAGATTTCTACATTTATTTTTCAAAAAATCCGTGAATTCCGCCATGGTGGGCAATTCTTGTGTTTTGTTTCTCATTTCCCATTCCTTACGAGTTGCATTGTCTAGCTTGGACATTATTAAATAAATGAGAAGTGAATCCCACTGTGATACAGGTAATTTTAAAACCTCAAGAGCTCTAAGATGTTTTTGCATATCGTCTAAAAGCTGTCGCAAACTAGAATATGTTTCCCTGTGGATGACAGGAAGATCGAAAAGTGCTTTGATATGATTATTCACCAAAATTTGTTTATTTTCAAATCGCTCTTCCAGGAGCTGCCATGCTACTTGATAATTTTGACTTGATATTTCGAGTGATTTAACTGTGTCAGCAGCACTGCCTTTCAGAGAGAGTCGCAGATAATGAAACTTTTGAATGGGGCTTAACATGTCATTGGTGTGAATTAAAGAGTGAAATGTATCCCTGAAAAATAGCCACTGATCGTAAGCACCATCGAAATGTGGAATATTTAATGCTGGTAGCTTAATGCTGTGCAAATCAGGCTGTGAAAATTGCTGAGGAAGTTCATAACCTACATTGAAAGTTTGAGATGCCCTTGCACTATTTAAAAATTGCTTTGCTTTTGAAATAGTCTTGTAATAAGCACTTTCAAATTCTGAACGTTCTGCTGCGTGGATTGAATCGATATTTTGTTCAAAATTCTCATCAGTTTGTTCAATTTTCAATTGGATATCATTGAATTTGTTTAAGAGAGATTCTACTGAAGGTAATCTACACTCTAGTTCTGTGATATCTACTCTAGTATCACCGTTTATGGTGTCAAAATAATGCGAAAATCGGGTGAGAGAACCTTTAATAGCTGCACGTTTGCGTTTAAGTTCGTCAGCCATTTTTTGATGTTAGGAATGAAATGCAAGCTATTTCGAGAAAATGTGAACTCCAAAATTGAGATTGAGAGGATGTAAGGAAATAATGGAACGCACAAACCTTTTCGAAGCGATGTATGGTTGAGGTACTTGATGTCTCGCTGTATTCAGGCCGATTCACCAGTGAGCAAAATGTGAGTAAAATGGAGATTTTCTGTTTGGGGTTACCGCTGTCTTCTCAGGCCGGTCAGCTACAGTTTTCTGTCTTGTTCCATCAGGCACGAAGGACCATTTTTATGTTGAGCAGGCAACATCCATTCCATTTGATTTATTCGTTTATTGATAAATCACAGTATTTTTGTAATTTCAAGTTGGGTAACAAGAGAAAACTTTATAACAAAGTGTAAAGAAAAATGTCTGTATAGCGATGGGTTGATGGTTGATGGCGTTCTTCTTCTTCTATCGCTGCGCGGCTGCGTCGCGCCGTTGACATAATCGGCGCGTACAGATGCGCACAGGAACTAGCAGTGGCGTCGTCAGCTCCAGTGCCGTGGCGAGTGGGATGGCCGTAACAGGTGCTTTGTACACTTTTTAGAGAAGGGGAAGAACTAGCAGGGGGGATTTTTATTCATATTCATATACTTACATTTCATATACTTACATTGTGTTTCTCATAGTAGTTGCGCTACTGTGCATTTTACCCAATCTCGCCCCGCAGCACCTTTACAACCTGTGTGAATAACTCTATAAGAATATCTATAACAAACATGCAGTCAGTAGATGGAAGTTTCTTCATAAAAGTATGTATTTATTTATAATCGATCTAATTGACAGGTGGGATTGTTAATTATTATTTATGAGGCCGTGACTGATACTGCTTTTATAATTCTGTCACAAATTATCACAGTTTGCAATTAGTAGTTATACAATAATTATAAGGTAAACATGAAAAAACTGGTATTAATTTGCAAATCAATCGCTTTGTTCTGGTTTTCTGCTTTGATTTTGATCCATGAATTCTAAAATATTTTTGACAAAAGTGTCATCCAGCTTTGACGTTTTGTTTCCAAGATTGATAAAATACTATTGGATGATACTTATTAACATAGCCCCTCAATATCCAATAGAAAGCTTTTGCTAAATAACATCAAATATAAAAGTTTTGTCAAATCCTTTGTCAGAATATGCATGCATCAAATCAGGCTTTAGATAAATACAAAGATTAATTTATCAGTTCTGTTAACCCTTTTGGGATAGAACTTTTCAATAAATACATATATACAAAAAATACGTATATGCAATTTAATATAGATGAGAAAATCTTGGGGTTATGGCTATATATTTTTAAAACAGCCACGGGTCACGGGCATAAACGACACTCTGGGCACAGCATAATAAACAACCAGCATAATATCTCTGAGGATTTCCTATATAAAAATGGTTCCCACAAAATTTAACCTTGGGGGGGTTTATGGATGATTTTACGGCTGTGAAGTTTGGGTAGAGATGCGAAAATGAAAATATCGATACCGGTATCAACTCGATATTTTCTAGCCAAATAGGTGCATTTGGTTCGTACAGAGCATTTTGTGCAACTGATTACACCTCTCAATAATTATATAATTATTTTCGATACCGATACAAAAGTATCGATACCAGCTTGTAATGCCTCAAAAAGTATCGATGACAAAAATACTCGATATTAGTGCAGAAGTATCGAAGTACCGCTACCATCCCTATAAAAACCCATCCAAAAGTGGGGATGCGCGTGTAATTTCCGCCAACTTGAGTTATAGTGCTGGTTCTTTATTATGCTGTGCTCTGGGGTTAAGGGTCTAGGTCATAGCGAGCGAAATTGAGAATCCAAGATAAGACTTATTCCGTGTTAGCGAGGAGGCGTGGCCACCTGTGCCCTTTCTCCAGTATGTGGGTCTAAGATGAGGGCAGGTAAGTCCAAAAATCCAAAGGTAAGGTCAAAAGGTCCATAGGTAAGGTCCAAAGGTCACTATAAAAATGAATTTCGCATTTCCAGGCTCCTGAAGTTACCTCTAAACTTACAGTAATAACTCATAGAGCAAATTGAAGAAGAAAGCCCAACAGGCATTCTAAGTCAAAATTACCTCACATCGACCACCGTACAGGTTACATGACTAATTTGAACAAGGATTATTTACTTCTAACTGTTCAACATTTTCCCTAAGTGGGGAATAAAACTAAAGTAATTTAGAGGTCAGTATGAGGTCGAAGAGGAATTTGTAACCAATAGGTCGATAATAACATGTAGACATTCTACAGCTATTTAGGTCATAATGAGGTAAAATTGTCGACATTATCCCTATAGCATAACCTAAATCTGACGTAAATTTAACACTTTTAACAACAACAAAGAAAACATGATACTTCCGATCTTTTCTTTCATAAACATACGTGAACTACGGATTATAATATGGCCATCTGTCTGTATAGATATGGTGCTGTCTTCATAAACAGTTAAATGGTGATAATGGTGCTACCTATAATGGATTGATTTTCAACTTTGTTCTTTAGTTACTTGAAAATAAAGATTCTATGCGGAATGAACTTTTTCGTAAAATGTGGACATCATAGTTACACAAAATTAAGGCGCCTTAAAAATGAGCTTTTTTAACAAATTTAGTAAATATTTTTTAATGAGGTATTCTGAAACCCATATAACCTCAAATTATATACACGTATTTTCTGGCGCGGTTGTTAGCTATATAGAACAGCATTTTTTTTTCATGTGTTTTGTTTGTTATTAGAAGGACTGATCTAGCATATTTGAAGAAATAGGTATTTATATACGATTAAATATAAATTAAAGATGTCTGCTTTTAGAATTTTGACGTATAGGGATTTATTGCTACCATTTTTAACCAATAGCACATGTTTTCCATAATGATGTCGAAGCAGAGGTACATTTTCAACCTCGTGGGCAAAGTTTTCCTATTTTAGACTAAAAAATTACTTTAAGGTCAAAGTCTATTTTAAGGCGAAACTAGGTTCCTGTTGGATAATTCAGTATGGGGTGCGTCACATTTTGTTTATTTTTCATTCGTGCATTCAACAAAATTAAATTATTTAAAGCAGTCCCAGGTCCTTCCATCTTTTGGCAGTTCATTTCTACCATGAATTGTTAACAGCTCTCGAACTGCAGTTATAGTTATTTTATATTTTAAAGCCAATATCCTCAGTTGATCTAGAGTTGTACCCAATCACTTAAGACTTCATCAGTACCTATCTAAGTCATGTTCTGTGAATGAATATGATCAGGATCATTTCTTGAGGTTAATGACTCATTGCTGGTTGAATGACTTGCGCAAGGACTAAAACTATTTTCCGTAACAGCAGTGCCTATTTTTCCTATATTTTTTATTACTCTATAATACTGTGATGTATGCCTATAAACCTTAGGCCGTTTCAGATTTAAATCTTTAGCTTTAGGTATCTTCAGAATAATTTTATAACTTGAACTGCGCAAAATATCGGAACAATGCTGTTGTGTAGGATACAGTAGGTATAGTGGGGAAAGTAGGTATCATGAAGGGTAATTTTGGGTACTTCAACTTTGAGCGAGTATTTCCAAGTAATTTTAACTTCCATCAAGACATTTGTTGTTATAGGTCTATATAAATAGAGTTTTTGCCCTCAAAGTTTGTGCCAAAGTTAAAATTAGGATAAACACCTACTAAAAATATCCCTGTAAACTCATGGCTCTTAAGAAGGCTATTTAGTGAACAGTTCAACCTCTTTTTTACCTTTTTATGTCGTTAACTTCCAAGAAGTTTTTCTAGGTAATAAATAAGGTGATTTTTCTCTATTAAAATGCCCAAAAAAATCTCTAACTTTGAGGACATATTCTAGGTTAGTGCTAGGTAATTTATTACCTCTGCATTGATGTTTGCAGACAAAGATTTTTTGGTTAATATAATTAGGTATATTTCTTGTAATTCTTAACCAATTATTTCGACCTTTTCGTCATCTGACTATTAGAACACTAATTAGGTACATTTCAACTAATTTTCGTCAATGATTTGAACGCTCCAAGACATTCTGAGTTTATGAACATTATTTAAGTATACAGTTACTAACATTTGACTTATACAGGTTAATTTCTCTTGGGAGGTGGACTATTTTAACAAAATGCTACTTGGGAGCTTGTGCAACTATTTAGCCTTTTTTGATGTCGTGTTTGGTTGTTAAATCACAGGCATTTATAGAATGTATAATTTTGCAGTGCGAGTTTTTTTGCACATTAAAAAACTTTTTTGAGAAAATCGAAAATAGTTGTCATTCATTAAGGTTTAACTACCGCCTTCTGAAATATTATATATGTAGTTTGAGAATAGGGTGTGTTATGCGAGAAATTGTGAGTCCGTGTTTTACATGGCAAATACGTTTGTATAAATGTGTGTATCCAGGCCCCTTAAATGTCAAGCTTTCAACAATGTTTATAGCCATCTTCAGAGCAAAAACAGCAATGTCCATTGAATCACAGACTTGAAACGCAACTCTTACACAAAAGAACGTCAAAAAACTTTGGTTTGGTTTATTTAACCGGGTGTGTTTCAAAACAAGAGGTCACACAAGCAACCAACACATAGGTGTAAAATACGAACTTAAACAATGACGTTTACATGTTCAATCATGGTAGAATTACAAAGTTCTGGATTTGGAAACACACAGTTTTCAGTTTGCATTTTTTTTAATGGACGTTGGTTCAGGTGTGCAAAATGGCAAATATACTCAAACTATATTTATGATACATACACACACAAAAAAATGTTTTATATAAATATAAGTAAAATAATAGAATGAACATTTTTTTAATTACTATTATTTAAATTGTAATACCTATATCAACAGTACAAAAATCCCTGCAGTATACAATATGCGTAGACCTAGTCTCAAACTATGAAATTTTTGACATATGTGAGAAGTACTGGTTCTAATATTTCTCCTTTAATAGATCCTTATAATCATAGGGTGCTTCTAATATAATCTTTTACAGGTACCTAATCGATTAAACGTAATCACAGGGCAACCGTTCCAAAATGCATCATCTAGTGGCCCGTTTCAAATAATTAAACAGAGGCATTTAGGAGATTGAAAGACTGGAACGAGCTTTAAAGTACCGTCTTGGGTGGTACCTCCGAAAGTGGTACCGCGAATAAATCAAAACCGCGCCCTGGAGGAAAGATCTCCGAATTCGGTAGCTCGTTCCTCGTGTCCACTATATTTGAATTTTGCTTTTGGGTCGAAGGGGACTGTATAATTAATGAAGACTCGGTACGAGCAGTACGATCCCCTGCGATGCCTGAAATCTGCATGCAAAAGCTTTTTCGCCACGCTGTCAAAGTTAACAGAATATTTAGGATTCAAGGGACAGTATAAAAAACAATGTAATTAGAAACTAACAACTTTAGTGTTGCTTCACCACTCTCTACTTATTGAGATCCAACAGCTTCTTGAGTGCACTCAATGTGCATTCACTACTGTTACTTTTGCGGGGATATTCTTTGTAGTTTACGGCATGATAAAAAAATATAATTTGCGGTGCGATCACAATCGACAACTGACCGTCGATTTTCATGTCAAAAGGTGGCTACAAGCATACTTACGAAGATCATTCAATAAGTAAAGAGAGAAATGTCTATAGCTCAAAAACGGTTTACTTCAATCTTTCAAAATTAAGGCTATCACCGCCACAGTTATGCACTTGTCCCATCTTTCTTGCAGCTTCCTAATTCCCTTGGCGGAGAATGCTTTCGATTTACCCCAAAGCCACTTTTGCACCGCTCCTCATTCTTAGAAAATCCTTTTCCACATAGGTCGTCATTGAGTGGTATAAACAGGTAAAAATTATGGAAAAAGCAGAATAAGGTAAGACCTCCCAACCTAATTCTTGAAGCTTATTCAGGGGTCAGCTGGGTGGTATGAGGCGGGTGTTATCCTGCTGAAAAATGACTCCATTTGACAAGAATCCACGCGTTTGCTCCTGATAACTGGTGTTTTCACTCCATACTCTGCCTTTTGGTCACAGGGTCGTGACGATGGATCCAGACCTCGTCGCTGATCACTATTCTTTCAAAAAACCATCTACTTCAATCAAACTTCATTGCTTTGAGTCTTGACTAATGGTAAGCTTTGATTCTTTATGAGCGTCAGTAAGCTGTCTGGGAACCCATCTGGCACACGTGTTTCTGTACCTTAAATTGTTTTGAATGGCATTGTGAACAGTTCCAACACTTACTTGAACTTTCTCAGCTATCACTTCAACAGTAATTTTTCTGTTATCACGAATAAGTCCGATTTTAAAGAGGGACCAGAGACTTCCACTAGACGTCCACATCGGGGTTCGTCGCATACACTTGTTCGGCCACTTTTAAACCGATTAATTCACTTGTAAAAATTCGCAGGGTTCATACAGCTTTAGCGTACTGTATCATCATTCTAGAAAAAATTTCACTTGGTTTTACACCTTCTGAGACTAAAAATCTAATGACTGGGCGCTGACCTTTAAAGATGCAGTCTTCTAGTGAACTTACCATAGTCAGTTGAAAATGTTGAAGTTATGTTAACATAAATTGATAAAACAACTTATCATACCATATCCCAAGGCCTTCAGATGTTGATGCATGCGGCGATGCAGGTATCGACTCAATGATTTATGAACTTTGCATCAGTTGTATAAGTTCCTACTCACACCAAATGTTTAGTTTTTTAAACAGCGGTTTACATTCTGCTATATATTTCGCCCCTAACATGTTACGAATTATCATTTTTTGTTTCAAAAGAACTTTCTCACAGTGAGCAGAAGCTCCCCAAAATTGGATTCCATACCGTAATCTTGATTCAATATCTCCATAGTAGTATTGTTTTAAAGAATGTATATTTAAATATAATTTCAACGTTCTTATCAGATATCCCTTTTTATTGAGTGTATTGTTTAGGCCAATACAATGCACTTCCCAAGAACGATTTTCGTTTAGGGTTAAGCCGAGTATTTTAATGTTGGACGAGCGCTCAATATGCACTTCATTAATGTCAAGATCAGGGATATCATCGATGTTTTTTTGATATGGATGGAAAACTGTGAATTTAGTTTTAGAAGAAACAATTTATTTCCAGAGAACCAGGTATGTAAGATTTTCAGTGAATCTGTCGCTTTTTGATACTTGACTGTTTCGTCTTTGTCAGATACTATCACCGTTGAGTCATCTGCAAATGATGTAATATCATGAATAAAACTTGACCTGTTCTTGCACAGTTTTTTGATCTTTCAATATTAAAGAAGCAAATAAAATGTAGATTTCAAAAAGTATATTTTATTTCATGAAATATTGTAAAAGATGGTCCCTTAATTAAACTGTATGTCATGATTTCTTGTATTCTCTCTAACGACCTTCGCTGTAGGTATTCTGGAATTGGACCATATTTGGAGGTTAGAGTTGCCGTTCCATATACACGCTGTTTCTTACTATTCAATAAATTCAATTTCATACCAAAAATGAAAGAGGTTTAGTTCGTTTCATACTGTGCAAAAACAGGTCAAGTCCAGGACTTGATTTTTGCACAGTGTAAAGAACCAGATAACCAACAAACAGTTCTGGATTGCGTGTAGTATAAGAGAGGAGCTTCGTTTTTGCAATGAACGATGCAGAATTCCAAACTATGCAGTAACAGGAAAATGGCCACAATTGGCAATTTTACGGGACGCTTGTTCTAAAGAATGGAAGTGAAAAGTAGGGGATATTGTGTTCTCTCTTCAACCTGTTAGAGTCTATGGCTATTTGCATGCGATGCGTTTATATTATAGATCCAATCTTGCCAATCATGTATAGGAAATCCGTATTATACTCGCTTCACACACAAGCCATTACAGCCTATTCTGCATCAAGCAAAAACCCAACCTTTTTCATTCAGCAGCAGCAGAAAATCAAATTACACTATTTATGTGAACTTTTTCCACGGTTAGATACGAGCAGCTGTCCTTTATTATTAAGTAGTTTTCTGTTGAAACGAGCCTTCGGAGACCGCGGCCTGCACGTATTGCCTTTTTACAAATCTCATACATAATTATAGGAACGTGTTGTGCATTCCTTTCTAAAAGTGACCACGTGCCGCCCATGTCGGAGGCCCGTAGACGGAGATTTAACGACGAAGTAGGCTCGGAAAAAAAGTCGATTGTAATCGATGAATCTCCTATACGTATTTGCGTAATTCGATTAGATTTTATGTAAGCTTGAAATAGACGTCGTGCCGTATGAATGCGTTGTCATCTCTAATGTTTCTTCACTGGCAAAAAATGCGGCTCGCGTTTCGTTGAAGAATCTGAAAATGATGGATCTGCGCGCGATCTTGGAATGCTGTATTTTATGGAGACGATTGTTTGTTTGCCTAAGAGAATGGTATTATATACAAGATTGACAAGCTGGGATCTAGAATGCCGATAAATCCGCATCTGACGCAGATAGCCGATAGCCTGTAACGGGTTGAAGAGAGAACACAATATTCCCTACCTTCCACCACCGTACATTAACAAAGACATTAACAAAGACAAGTAGGGTCACTCTAAGCCCCGCCCCCAATGTTGCCTTTCCAACTCTGCTCTCGAATACTACGCAAGCTGGCGAATTCTGGCGCCCGCTGATCTCGAGTAGTAGCCGAACGCTAACAGCTGTTGTTTACAGTCAGCCCACCTAACACGCGACACGGTGTACACGGGATACAATCGGTCGGATTCTATAAGTAAAGTGAACGTCGACCGTTGACGTCGACAATATCGCACAATCGGATTCCCTGTAAGTAAGCGAGACCGCACGAAGAGAACCCCTCTCAAATCGAGACGGCTCGCATTTGTGAGACTCACATCAAAGTCGGCACGGCGAGTGACCCTACTTGTTTTTAATGTACGGTGCTTCCACCCATTGTTTAGAACAAGCAGTGGCGGATACAAGGGTGACCGGTCATAAGCGCGCACGGTTTGATTTTTACCTGTTTTCGAAAAGGGTGCCATAATCTGCACCGGTCACTTGCGCGCCGGAAGAAAATTAATCGTGAATGTCCTTTTTTCTTAGAAATTAATAATTACGACCGTAACCTAATTGTATTTTCTTGCTAAAAAAATTCAAATTGTCTGTGCTTCTATAGTAAGATATACGTAGACAACACCTTTGATTACTGCAAAACATTTTTTTATCAAATATTTATAATCCACGCTTTCAAAAATTGTTTATACACACATACCTGTGTGTAACTACCTATCAAATTTAGTTTCATATATTTTTTAGGTTTTAACTTGTGATTATTGTAGAGAAAAGAATTTATTCTTTAACCCTTCACAAATAATTTGTGATTTTGAAATCGCCATCCATTTAGAAATAAAGCAAGTTTGCCCTAACTGTAAAATAATAGGGTGTAGATTTCATCTAACACAAGCCTGGTTCAAATAAAGATAGAACTTAAGTTTAATTGTAGCATATAAAGACGCTAATTCTGAAATTGAGCGTTAGTTGACATAGACTTTTGGTTTATTATTTCTAGATCATGAGCAGGTTGCGGAATGCTTTGTAGAAGACTTTTATGCCATTATTCACTGGATTAAAAAACATCTGTTATTTATTTAAATAATAATTTCAACAAATATAGGTCTAAGTTAACTTCTTATCTTATTTCTAAATGAATATTTCCAACATCCGCGCCGTCCTGCGTGCTTGTGCGCTTTATCCCAAAAATTTTGCGCGCTTTTGACCGGTGGGAATAGGACCAATCTGACCGCGGCGCGCTAGTGTCCTACGGCCAATACAAGGGGGGGCGATCGTCCCCATCGCCCCCACTAAGCAACCATATCGGCGCATAAGATGTCTCATGGATATATTCAAATGAAAGATGTTGACGTTGAAGTAGGTGGATCTCGTTCTAGAAACTTCCCCGACTCAAGTGGTTGTTGTTCATTCTCTGTCCTTGTTTTACCATAACCTTGTTACAGCAGTTATTAATATTTGTTCATTTCACCCTGTTTAATTTTTTTAGCCGCTATTTTGAGAAAAATTTTGTGCAACCCTCCCTTTAACCCATAAGAATCCAATCCAATAGTGATACTATTTCGAGGTAGACATTTTTAAGTTATCTACGGCTGCCTAATATGAAACAATTAGTACATAAATAACGTAGCCAGAACAACAAATAACATAAAAATAACATTTAGGTATTTCAATTTATTTAGCCTCCATTTCAGAAAAAAATAACATGTGATATATCGTTTTTGGACATAATACTGTGTCAAAATTTCATTAAAGTCAATTCATCAGTTTCCCTATAACCAAATACAGAACGATCTAAAGCAATATGCGTATGTTTACATCAGAAAAAATTCGAAGTCCTTTGGTTGCTGTGATAGGCAAGGCAATGTTCGGATAGACCTAAGTAGGGGAATAAGGTATGTTCTGGAGGAGCAACCTTGAGGAGCAACTTTGACCTTTGACCTCTTGACCTTGACCTTTGACCTCTGAGCTTGACCTTTGACCTCTTGACCTTGGCCTCTTGCCATTGACCTCGTGACCTCTCGACAAAGAAAAAAATCTCAACTGGGAATCGAACCCGAGGTCAAAGGTCAAGGTCAAGAGGTCAAAGGTCAAGGTTGCTGTTCCAGAAGATACATTATTCCCCTACTGACCTAAAACAGTTATTTATGTCTTCCTTCACATGTCAGTGGACAGTCTATTATGAATACAACATTTTTTTCAATGTTACAACCACCCACCCCCCAACCACCCCAAATTTCACCCCCACCAAAAAAAGTAGAAAATGATCAGGATTACCTAAAACGCCTAAAAACGAAGATTGGGGAATATTTGAAAATGTTGGGTTTTTGCTAATTACTCCGAGCAGCATTACCTACTACTGCCCAAATTTCATCAAAATCCATGCAGCGGTTACCGAGATTACGGCGTTAGAAAAACGCCAACAGACAGACAGACAGACGTACGGAAATGAGTGACGTGGATTTTCGTTATGTAGACATCACAAAACGCCCAAAAAGCGTATTATCTCAAAATCGAAAATTTTCGCGATCACAACACTCCCCTCACCTATCGGTGTGGGAAGTAAAAGGATTGGTGGTGGGGGTAACTCAGAAAATAATGTCATAACGTGTAATCCTAATGCCACAATATATTTTTCTTTTCTTCTGTTCACCCTCATTCAGAACCCACGAACCGCCACTGTCATCTCCTATACCCCACGTGTTGCGCCCGTGCACGCATCTGATCCGAGATAAACCCCAAGAACACCTAATTACCATGGAATATGCATCGTATCAGAACAAATCATATCTACGTCGTTAACATTGACCTTCTTGCTAGCAGGAAACCTCAACCGTGTGAAATATCTGTGCGAATAATCACTTCGCCACCTTCGCATGGACCAATAAAAGCGATCGATAGCGTGCATACGCAATCGATTGCGCCTTCTGCCTACAGATATCGCATACTTTTTATCTTACAGGGTGATACAGTTCTTTGGAACGCTCCAAGGAGGAGGTTTTTTTATGGTTAGACTCCCGCAAAGGCTAAAAGCCTACGGTGCTGTAGAAGCGTTGCGAGAGGATAAGTGTCGGTGCACGTTAAACGCTGAAGGGAAACCAAAATTTTGTGGTCCAAACGTCTTTGTATTTTTCCCTCCGAAGCTATAAGAGGACTATTTTACGTCAAATTGGGGTGAACGGTATTGGCTCACATTGTCTCTGCTCCACATCAATCAACTTCTCTCTTACTTAATCACTTGCTTACTCCACGGCTCTACAACCCGGGGTGGGTCTTGGCCAACTGTACTATTCTCCTCCATTGTTGCCGGTCTTCCATCAATGCTGGGTCATATTGTATACCGATGGTTCTCAAATCCGCTTTTATGGTATCGCGCCACCTCATTCTGGGGCGCCCCAAAGGTCTTCGTCCCAGTGGTGCTCCTTCCCAAGCCAATTTAACCATCCTAGAGTCGGGCTGTCTTTGCACATGCCCTGCCCATTGTAGCCTTCTTGCCTTTATCTCCTGCACAATATCTGGATCTTTGTGTAACTCTGATATCTCTTGGTTAGTTCTTATTCGATGTTGTTGTGTTACTGGGTCTCGCAGCGGCCCAAAAATCCTGCGTAGAACTTTTCTCTCAAAGACTTTTAATTTTCGTTCATTATCCTTGGTCAGAGTCCAGGTTTCGCTAGCGTACATAACAGTTGGTCGTATGACGGTTTTGTAAATTGCTATTTTTGTTCTTCGCGAGATGTTTTTCGATGCTAAAACTGGTCTTAGTGCATAGAGACATTTGTTTCTACTTTCCAGTACTATACAAACCAAAATACAAACCCAATCCACTGCATTGCGGATGTCACTATACTTCTCTGTGGTTGAGTTAGGAACGCAGAAGGCATCAGTTAACGTCATCCCTCAAAAAGTGGGTGAACGATACCATGGAAGCAAAGTGAGGGATGCAAACAAGCCAAGGATTTAAAGCCGGACTGAACACATCTAGATCAGCATTGCTGCGAAACCAAGACCGATGGGCAATCATAAACCTTGTAGGTGTTCTGACAGGGCACTGCAGGCCCAGCCTTCTATCACTATCAAGAATTGAAGAAAAATCCCTATGTATGGGTTATGGAGAGGCCGATGAGACGGCCTACAACTTTCTTGCGGAATGTGAGTTTCTAGGTGGGCTGAGATAAGAGATCCTTGGATCCGATAGACTTCATCCAGAAGAATCACTCTTCCTAAGCTAGACCAACATAATGGCCTTAGTTAAAATGTCTGGAAGGTTCGGCAGAGAGGATCAGGCATGTGGGCGAGGGATATGTGCTGTGGGTGTAGGTGAGCAAAAAACTACTGTTTATCAATTTAGAGATTGTAAATCTGGCAACCTCGACTGAGACGCCAACAAGAGGCAGGTGGACCCCACTCGCTGGCAATCCGAAAAGAGCTTGCTATATATCCTCGCAATTTATAGGCAAGCCTAAGTCGTTTGCCGACTTTGTTAGGAAACAAAATTAGCTGTAGCTGGGAAGCGGCAAAAATATATTAAAGCGAAGTGTACTCTTTAAACTGAATTCCAAGCTTTCGTAGAACTGTGCCTCCATCATCAGGGAGAGCTTTTTTCAATTTTGTTCCCTAACCTTTCTAGTGTAGTGGTGAGACCATCTTGGATTCTCTGTCCATCAACCAAGGAGTCCTCTTCATTGTGGTACCAGTCCTCGAACGTAACAGATATCTAATTTTATGTAGTCAATCTATAGATTTTTTAACTTAAATGTTGTGGGTGATGAATTAATTGACGAGGATATTATTACATATCATAATATTTTTAAAGAATTTTTGTGCGAGTCTAACCAGTATGTTCCATGTCGTATTTTCCAACCTAAGCAACAATCTCAACAAACTTTCCCTGATGATGGAGGCATAGTTCTCCGAAAGCTTGGAATCCAGTTTAAAGAGTACACTTCGCTTTAATATATTTTTGCCGCTTCCCAGCTATAGCTTATTTTGTGTCCTCGCAAAGCTCATCTGCACACCATTTCACAGCTCCGCCACACATCTTTGCACCGCTCATCTTCCTAGCACATCTCTGGTGAAACACCCACACCGCTTCACAGCACCGCTACACATCCTCGCTGCGCTCATTTTCAGCAGAGATGTGTAACGAACCAATAGAATCGTTTGAATTGTCTCGTCTCGCCCAGCACAGTTCTGGTGGAAACAGCTTAGCGGAGCGAGGTTTTTGTACGTACAAAACAAGGCATGTTGGCGAGGAGTATGTGCTAGGAATGTGTTTCGAGAGATGTGTGCTAGAAATGTGTTGTGAGGGATGGACCATGGGCAGATCCTCGCAGCGCTCATCTACACACCGTTTCACAGCTTCGCCACACATCTTCGTACCTAGCACATCTCTGGTGGAAATGCAGACTTCATGTACAAGACAGCCGCCCTGTATACGTTTCCAGCAAGTAGATCTGTTTTTTTTGTGGTCGGCTGGCCGGTAAAGTTCTGTAGTTGTGTATCGCGGCACGGCTATCTAGTAGTCTGTGAGCACCGCTGGTTGCTGAGGCACGGCATCGATCTCGCGTCCAAAAGCGGGGGTATTAAGAAGAGATTACCGTACGGAACCAAACGTGCTACACATCGACATGGTAGCATCTTGTGGGCTTCCACTTAGCACGGGTGCTGATATTGTGCCGGCCATGAAAAGTCACGTTTTTTATACGTTAAAAACCTTCGTCGCCTCATATTGCACATGTTAATAAGCGACTGAGAAGCCTTGTACACGAATTTTATACCATTACGACAATTTTTTTCTATGAGAATCCTAGTTAACACTGTACTTGACGTTAGCTAAATAGCTAAATCAATAATAACAATCTGACGTGAGGAGGTGCGTTTAACACAACCCTAAGTATAATACAAGTAACTCAGAATACACTCTTGAAAATCGTAACTTTTAAACCAAAACTATTCACTATTATGGAAGTTAGTAAGAAATATGGCGATTATCAAAATCCGTCAAAATCGTTTTCGCGGCAAATATGTCGCGTTCAATGTTCAAAGGAGCGTTCAATGGTTGGTCCGACCTCTTAATTCAAGGAAGCGTTCAATGATCGGTCTGACCTTTTAATTCAAAGGAGCGTTCAATGTTCAGTCCGACCTCTTAATCCAAAGGAGCGTTCAATGTTTGGTCCGACCTTTTAATCCAAAGGAGCGTTCAATGTTTGGTCCGACCTTTTAATCCAAAGGAGCGTTCAATGTTTGATCCGACCTCTTGATCCAAAGGAGCGTTCAATGATCAGTCCGACTTCTTGATCCAAAGGAGCGTTCAATGTTGAGTCCGACCTCTTAATGTAAAGCAGCGTTCAATGTTCGGTCCGACCTCTTAATCCAAAGGAGCGTTCAATCTTCATTCCGACCTTTTAATTCAAAGGACGTTCAATGTTTGGTCCGACCTCTTGGTCCAAAGGAGCGTTCAATGTTGGATTCAACCTCTTAATTCAAGGAAGCGTTCAATGTTCGGTCCGATATCTTAATTCAAAGGAGCGTTCTTTGTTCGGTCCGACCTCTTAATCCAAAGGAGCGTTCAATGTTCGGTCCGACCTCTTAATCCAAAGGAGCGTTCAATGATCAGTCCGACCTCTTACTTCAAGGAAACGTTCAATGTTCGGTCTGATCTCTTAATTCAAAGGAGCGTTCTTTGTTCGGTCCGACCTCTTAATCCAAAGGAGCGTTCAATGTTCGGTCCGACCTCTTAATCCAAAGGAGCGTTCTTTGTTCGGTCCGACCTCTTAATCCAAAGGAGCGTTCAATGTTCAGTCCGACCTCTTGATCCAAAGGAGCGTTCAATGTTGAGTTCAACCTCTCAATTCAATGAAGCATTCAATGTTCGGTCTCATCTCTTAATTCGAAATGTCACTGTCACTCAGACATCACATCCAAATTTCAAGTTTAAAATGAATAGATCATGGATAAAATTGATGAAGAATGCATGCTGCTGCTCGAGGTGGATCCACTGAAGGTCGAACCATCGAAAGGCGTACGAATATCAGTACAAGGGGAGGCAACGTGGAAGCAGCAGCATAGTTAGGTTAGCAAAATTTCAAATGTACATTTTCAAGTTATAAATGCCAATACCTCACACAAGGCCTGGCCTTCGAGGTGGCAATTATTTGTAATCAACAGTACAAATAAATAATAATAATAATAATAATAATAAGATCAAAAAGTCATTTCAACCAAGGCTAGCACACTCAGGAAGCTTTGGGCTAGGTAGACTTTATATACCCTACCGAGCACAAAGCTCCTTTCCCCAAGCTAGCCTGACCTCGGTCAGATAGGGATTTGGCAAATCCGGGGAGAAGTGCCACAGAAGACTGAGCGCCGGTCCTTCTGTCACATACCGTTATTGTGCCCCACACTTCAATGACCTCAGCAGGGCGTGGCTGGGGAACGTTGTGAGGGGTATGCAACCGGGGGGCTTGCCTTAACCGGCTGGCCCGCGAGGAGAAAGCCTCAACAAAACCCGACAGTAAAGTCGCAAATCCTCCGGAGCACCTTGGGCCAACTTCGGAGTAAATATAAGTCCCTTCTCTCCTGGAATGGGCGTCACCCGGGAGAGCGACTTTTAGATCGTCCCGACTCGTGGGAACGCGATGGATAAAGTAACTTTTGCAAAGAACCAACGACGGCCTAGGGTACGTCGATTAAACTCACCTGAACCTCAAATCCAAACCCCAGAACAACCAATAGCACCCAACCCAGCTGCGGATGTTTTGCCGGTACAGCCGGCAACCACCAAAGCTGGCAAACCAAGACAGCGCTTACAGTGGACTACTGAGATGAACAAATCTGTAATGCACTGTTACTACACCGCCACAAAACTAGAAACAATCTCCACAGGCTACAGACATGAATTTCACAGGCTGTTTACAGCACAATACCCACACCTCTCAACACGTGTAACTGAACAAAGGTTGATTGACCAAAAACGAGTCATCATGAAGAACAACCGCCTTACACCTCTAGAACTACAAACAATAAAGAATCTTGTAGCAGACGAAATAAATACAGTTCCACCGAATGATTCGCTAGCTTCTGAATCAGTCGCGGAGACACAACACATACATACCCGAAATAACCAGTCTCCAAACACCGATACGACCGACAAAACCAGCAAAAAAAATCCGGTGTCCAACGAAATAAATATTGTTGGATCAATTACGGAGACACAAAACATTCAGTCTCCAAATAACCATACTCCAGACACAACCACATTCAACAAGACCAACATACACTTTGAAACTAATCCCGAACATGAGCAAACACCAGATATACCAAACACAACATTCACTAACTCACCTTCCACAACCACACCAAACCGAAACATTAATCGACCGCCTTCTATCACACAATCTGCCGAAGAAGTCATGAACATACAATTCAACAAATGGTGTGGCACCAACCCTACACTACGAGATCCACTGCCCAGACTAATCTTTAAGAACAACACCCAACAAATATTACACTCAATAAATGCTAACGTAATACCACAATTTATAACAAACGACAGTACACTAGAAGACATCCATACTGTTATATATGCTGCCGCAGCAACTACACTCATACTTAACGGCCAAAAACTTCCAAAACGGTCTACAGGCCACACAAGCGAAAGATCTAAACCTAAATGGCAAATAAGAATTGAAAATAAAATTAGCGCAATCAGAAAGGATCTGGCACACCTCGCACAATACACCGACAATAACCCTTCGAAGCGCGTACAAAGAACTGTTAATATACTCAAATCCAAGTCACCACAACAGACAGTACCAGAAATTGCTGATACCCTTAAACAGAAGCTTGCAGTCTATGCAGCTAGACTCCGCAGATACAACGAGTCCAATGCCAGAAAGGATGCCAACAATCTTTTTCAGAAAAGTGAAAAACAGTTCTACCAAAAGATAACATCCGACAACCAGATTACAACAATAGAGCCTCCTAGTAAACAAGAGCTAACTGAGTTTTGGGGAAGCCTATGGTCAGAACCCAAAACACATAATGAAGACGCTCCATGGATCAAACAAGAAGAGCAAAAACATCAACATATAGAGGAGCAGGGAGACATTATTCTTACACCAGAGGAAATAGCTGAGACGATAAAACATACCCACAATTGGAAGTGCCCAGGCGTGGATAGTATACAAAATTTCTGGTACAAGCAATTCAGTGCAACATATGAAATGCTTGCGAACCAAATCAATAAAGCCATAATCCAACCCGAAAGGTTTCCCAAATTCCTAACACAGGGCATAACGTATATAAAACCGAAAAACGCAGATACCAAGAACCCTGCCAACTACCGCCCAATAACATGTCTCCCCACCCTATACAAGATCGTCACCTCAACAATATGCAGAAGGATTGAACAACACCTTACGCAAAATAGCATCCTTACTGAAGAACAAAAAGGATGCAGAAAACAAAGCCAAGGTTGCAAAGAACAACTGATAATTGATAGTGTGATCATGGAGCAAACTAGGAAAGAACATAGGAGTCTTCATACCTGTTTCATAGATTACAAAAAAGCCTTTGACTCTGTACCCCATAGCTGGCTAACTAAAATTCTACAAATATATAAAATAAACCCAGGCATTCGTCGGTTTCTTACAAGAACCATGGAGACATGGCGAACCAACATACACCTCAAAACTCAGGACGGCCATATCGAAACGGAGGAGCTAAACATACGACGCGGTATCTTCCAGGGTGACTCTCTCAGTTCACTGTGGTTCTGCCTCTGTCTAAATCCGCTTTCCAATGCACTTAACAGCACAAACTATGGTTTCAACATCAGACACCAGAAAGCAAATCAACACAGAATCAATCATCTCCTCTACATGGACGATATAAAACTATATGCTGCCACTGACGTGCAACTGAGAGAATTACTCAGAATAACAGAGGTTTGTACGTCAGATGTCAGGATGGAGTTCGGGATGAGCAAATGCAAGGTGCTACACATAAACAAAGGCCAATGGAAGAACCATCCCCAACAGGAAATAGTAACCGGCCAGACGTTGGATAACATGGACAAGGAAGAAACGTACAAGTACCTGGGTTTCAATCAGAGTGTTAAGATAGATCACACACAAACCAAAGCACAACTTAGACAAGTGTTTAGAGACCGCCTCGTTAAGCTTCTGAAAACAAAGCTGATTTCTAGAAACCTTACAAAAGCTATCAATACATTTGCAATACCAATCCTCACGTATTCATTTGGCATCATCAAGTGGTCGCACACTGACATAGAAAACATCCATATACTCATACGAACAGAACTTACGAAACACAGAATGTCACACCCAAACGCGTGCAAGGAAAGACTCACCATAGACAGAAAACAGGGCGGCAGAGGAATTATAGACATACAGTCACTTCACTCAAGACAAATAAAAACACTCAGACATTTTTTCCAAAGCAAACAGACAAACCTACATAGATCAATAGTCAAAGCAGACAAAAACTATACACCACTTAACCTCTCTTGTCCAGATCACGCAGCAGACACATACAATCACATCCAATCACAACAAGAAAAAATAAACACCTGGTCGCAGAAAGCACTTCACGGCAAACATAGGTACCGTGTCACACAAGACCATATTAACGAAAGACAGTCATACACCTGGCTGCATGATGGCCAGCTGTTCCCAGAAACGGAGGGCTTCATGCTTGCCATACAAGACCAAGTGATTGCGACACAAAACTACAAAAAATACATAATTAAAGATCCATCCATAACCGACGATAACTGCAGAAAATGTCACCAACAAAAGGAAACAATAGATCACATAACAAGTGGGTGCAAAACTCTTGCTGGTACCGAGTACACAGCCAGACATAACTCTGCAGCCAAGGTCATTCACCAAGCGCTAGCCACAACGAACAAACTAATAGAAAACACAGATCCATATTATAATTACACTCCAACATCAGTACTTGAAAACAATCAATACAAACTATACTGGGACGTTGAAATACATACAGACAAGACTATCCCAGCCAATAGACCAGATATAGTATTCCAGTCAAAGCTCGATAAAGTTACATACCTGATAGACATTGCTATTCCCAATGATGTGAATATACAAAACACCTACGCTGGGAAAATATCTAAGTACACGGACCTTGCCATGGAAATAAAACGCCTTTGGAAGCAGGACAAAGTTACTATTGTTCCATTCATTATGTCAGTCTCAGGCCTTACACCAAACACATTTACACCACACCTACAACAGTTAGGCCTGGACGAAAGGTTACACAAAACATTCCAAAAGTCTGTAATCCTGAAGACCTGTAACATCGTACGATCCTTCCTAAATTCAGATCAGTAATAGTTCAGGTGTTGACTTGGCACAGCCCGTCAACATTTGTTGCTACCGCAGTCATGCGAGAGAAACTTGGAAAATCATAATAATAATAATAAATGAGCATTCAATCGTCGATCCGACCTCTTCATTCAAAGGAGCATTCAATGTTCCGTCCGACCTCTTAATTCAAAGGAGTGTTCAATCTCTGTCCGACCTATTAATCCAAAGGAACCTTCAATGTTCGGTCCGACCTTTTAATTCAAAGTAGCGTTCAGTGTTCAGTCCGACCTCTTAATCCAAAGGAGCGTTCAATTTTCAGTCCGACCGCTTAGTCCAAAGAAGCGTTCAATGTTCCGTGCTACCTCTTAATTCAAAGGAGTATTCAATGTTCGGTCCGACCTCTTAATTCAAAGGAGTGTTCAATCTCTGTCCGACCTATTAATCCAAAGGAACCTTCAATGTTCGGTCCGACCTTTTAATTCAAAGTAGCGTTCAGTGTTCAGTCCGACCTCTTAATCCAAAGGAGCGTTCAATTTTCAGTCCGACCGCTTAGTCCAAATAAGCGTTCAATGTTCCGTGCTACCTCTTAATTCAAAGGAGTATTCAATGTTCGGTCCGACCTCTTAATTCAAAGGAGCGTTCAAGGTTTGGTCCGACCTCTTAATTCAAAGGAGCGTTCAATGTTGGATCCGACCTCTTAGTTCAAATGAGCGTGCAGTGTTCGGTCCCACCTCTTACTCCAAAAGAGCGTTCAATGTTCAGTCCGACCTCTTAATCCAAAAGAGCGTTCAATGTTTGGTCCGACCTTTTAATTCAAAGGAGCGTTCAATGTTTGATCCGACCTCTTGATCCAAAGGAGCGTTCAATGTTGGGTTCAACCTCTCAATTCAATGAAGCTTTCAATGTTCGGTCCCATCTCTTAATTCAAATGAGCATTCAATCATCGATCCGACCTATTAATTCAAAGGAGCGTTCAATGTTCGGTCCGACCTCTTAATCCAAAAGAGCGTTCAATGTTCAGTCCGACCGCTTAGTCCAAAGAAGCGTTCAATGTTCCGTGCTACCTTTTAATTCAGAAGAGTATTCAATGTTCGGTGCGACCTCTTAATTCAGAAGAGCGTCCAGCGTTCGGTCCGACCTCTTAACTCGAAGGAGCGTACAATGTTCGGTCCAACCTCTCAACGAAATGATAGTTACAAGCTCACAAACGAACAAACAAACATACAAGTGTATCTAATAAAAGCGTGTTAATAAATAAATAAAACCGAATATCTGTTCGAAATAAGTTTCCGCCCGTGCTAATCGGCCACCGACACGCATTGAGATGAAACAGATCAAGGTGGCCGCGAAGACTCCCTAATAAGGCGCACAGCCGGCTTCTGCCTTCTGCTTCAGCTCAGATGGAAACGGTGGCCACGGCAGCCGTGATCTCAGATTATACTAATTTTATTTATTATTGAGATTAGATTCCGCGCTCGCTCGCCGATAATACGAAACGAAAATCCCGCCGAGCCGCCATCGTGACAATGAAAAAAATGCCGTCCGATGCGCCGATGCATCCACTGATGGACCCAACCAGTTTACGCCCAGTGTGACCACTTATTTTTTGACAAATCTACTTTTTTTTCTAGAAAATCTACCAAAAATCTACCAGAGCGATAAAGTAAAATACATAAAATCTACCAAGTCAATAACTATTGTAATGAATGGATTTTGGAGTCACTTTAGGACTGTATAGATTCACAATATTGTTTTTACTCATAAAGGTCATCAAATACTACAAAAAAATCAAAATTCTATTTTCTATTCATCTCATTGGATGTTTCATAGATGTTCATAGGGTTACCTAACCTGACAGTTTTGGAAATAATTATCTCGTCCATAGATGGCGCCAGTTCTAAGTTTACAGATACAGTAACAAGAGGGAACAACGCTTTTTTTCAAAATTTTATTAGGAACAGTATTTAAACTAAGCATCTGTAACACAAATTCAAAACATAAAAATAGACAACACATTGGGTGGATACACTAAAACTAAAAGGAACTAGTTAGGAACTATTTGAATAAAATATTTGGTATAAGAATAAAGTATTGGTACACAATGCAGAAATACAAAAGAACCACAAATAGTGAATTCTAATAAAAATAAATCAGTTGATTTATATAATATAATAAAACAAAACTGAAAAACTAAACTAATCATAAAATTGTAAACTAAAATTTAAATTTAAGGGGTCCATTTATTCCTTTGAAGTTACAGATTTAATATTTTCATATAGCTCTTCTTCATTTCTCATAATTGCTAGCATAGTTTTATCCGGAACAAAATTATGACATTCACCAACATCTTTTAATCCTTCTTTTGCATGAACTATATGAGAGACATTTTGATTATCAAACCTATACACGATACACGCTGATTCTGACTAAGCGGCGGCGCATATTGGTCCCAACTCCCAAGCCACGGCCAACCCATGACACCATGATTCTTTTAATCCATAGCCGACTCTAGACGTAGATTCTACAGTACAGTCGGCTTTGGATTAACAGAATCATCGTGGCACGAGTTAGGCGTGGCATGGGCTCAATATGCGTTGCCCCTTAAGCACGGAACACGAAATTCAAAACTGACATACGCCATATGCTCCAAATGACCGTAATGACAGATAGTGCTAGAATCTACCAAAATCTACCAGATAATTTCTATCTACTAAAGTGTTCCAAATCTTAGCGAAAATTACCAAAAAAGTAGAAATCTACCAAAAGTGGTCACAGTGTTTACGCCTACGTTCTAACCTAAATCTGGATGTGATTCTACTTTTCGTGGGCTCTATCTTGATTGTTCTGTTCTCTTTTTGTCTGTAGTACGGCCATTGGATGCTTATAAAGCCTAGTTTATTTTGGTAAAGCAAAATAATACGTTCTACAGCGTGTTCGAATTTGGTGGCAATTTGTATTGTATAAATGATGACGATGACGATGACGATGTCGATGTCGATGACGATGTATTAATCGCTCTTGCGGAATAATTTACCTTAGATTATCAGTGCAGATCAGAGGTCTTGCAAATTTTTGGTTTTCATTACCTGAGGCTGAAACTCCAAACAATTGTCGGATTTGTAATAAGCGGTCTAAAACTATACATGACACGAGTTTTTGTCCTGATAGGAAGCCAGATAACGACTTTAGATTTTTAGGGTGACCTGTGAGATCTGAGGTTTTGCAAATTTTTGATTTTCGTTACCTGAGGCTGAAACTTCAAAAAATGGCCGAATTTGTAATAAGCGTCCTAAAATTATGTATGATACAAATTTTCGTCCTGATAGGAAGGCAGATAACGACTTTAGATTTTTAGGGTGAACTGTGAGATCTGAGGTTTTGCAAATTTTTGATTTTCGTCACCTGAGGCTGAAACTTCAAAAAATGGCCGAATTTGTAATAAGCGTCCTAAAATTATGTATGACACAAATTTTCGTCCTGATAGGAAGGCAGATAACGACTTTAGATTTTTAGGGTGAACTGTGAGATCTGAGGTTTTGCAAATTTTTGATTTTCGTCACCTGAGGCTGAAACTTCAAAAAATGGCCGAATTTGTAACAAGCGTCCTAAAATTATGTATGACACAAATTTTCGTCCTGATAGGAAGGCAGATAACGACTTTAGATTTTTAGGGTGAACTGTGAGATCTGAGGTTTTGCAAATTTTTGATTTTCGTCACCTGAGGCTGAAACTCCTAGCAATGGCCGAATTTGTAATAAGCGTTCTAAAATTATGCATGACACGAGCTTTCGTCCTGATAGGAAGCCAGATAACGATTTTAGATTTTTAGGGTGAACTGAGATCTGAGGTTTTGCAAATTTTTTATTTTCGTTACCTGAGGCTGAAACTCCAAACAATGGCCGAATTTGTAATAAGCGTCCTAAAATTATGTATGACACAAATTTTCGTCCTGATAGGAAGGCAGATAACGACTTTAGATTTTTAGGGTGAACTGTGAGATCTGAGGTTTTGCAAATTTTTGATTTTCGTCACCTGAGGCTGAAACTCCTAGCAATGGCCGAATTTGTAATAAGCGTCCTAAAATTATGCACGACACGAGTTTTCGTCCTGATAGGAAGTCAGATAACGATTTTAGACTTTTAGTGTGAACCTTGAGATCTGAAGTTTTGCAAACTTTTGATTTTCGTTATCTGAGGCTGAAACTCCAAACAATGGCCGAATTTGTAATAAGCGTCCTAAAATTATGCATGACACGAGTTTTCGTTCTGATAGGAAGCCAGATAACGATTTTAGATTTTTAGGGTGAACTTTGAGATCTGAGGTCTTGCAAATTTTGGATTTTCGTTACCTGAGGCTGAAACTCCAAACAATGGCCGAATTTGTAATAAGCGTCCTAAAATTATGCATGACACGAGTTTTCGTTCTGATAGGAAGCCAGATAACGATTTTAGATTTTTAGGGTGAACTTTGAGATCTGAGGTCTTGCAAATTTTGGATTTTCGTTACCTGAGGCTGAAACTCCAAACAATGGCCGAATTTGTAATAAGCGTCCTAAAATTATGCATGACACGAGTTTTCGTTCTGATAGGAAGCCAGATAACGATTTTAGATTTTTAGGGTGAACTTTGAGATCTGAGGTCTTGCAAATTTTTGATTTTTGTTGACTGAGGCTGAAACTCCAAACAATTATCAGATTTGTAATAAGCGCTCTAAAACTATGCATGACACGAATTTTCGTCTTGATAGGCAGCCAGATAATGCTTTTAGATTTTTAGGGTGAACTTTGAGATCTGAGGTTTTGAAAATTTTTTATTTTCGTTACCTGAGACTGACACTCCAAACAATTGTCGGATTTGTAATAAGAGGTCTAAAACTATACATGACATGAGTTTTCGTTCTGATAGGAACGCAGATAACGACTTTAGATTTTTAGGGTGAACTGTGAGATCTGAGGTTTTGCAAATTTTTGATTTTCGTTACCTGAGGCTGAAACTTCAAAAAATGGCCGAATTTGTAATAAGCGTCCTAAAATTATGCATGACACGAGTCTTCGTCCTGATAGGAAGCCAGATAACGATTTTAGATTTTTATGCTGAACTTTGAGATCTGAGGTCTTGCAAATTTTTGATTTTTGTTGCATGAGGCTGAAACTCCAAACAATTGTCAGATTTATAATAAGCGCTATAAAGCTATGCATGACACGAGTTTTCGTCCTGATAGGAAGCCAGATAATGCTTTTAGATTTTTAGGGTGAACTTTGAGATCTGAGGTTTTGAAAATTTTTTATTTTCGTTACCTGAGACTGAAACTCCAAACAATTGTCGGATTTGTAATAAGCGGTCTAAAACTATGCATGGCATGAGTTTTTGTCCTGATAGGAAGCCAGATAACGATTTTAGATTTTTATGCTGAACTTTGAGATCTGAGGTCTTGCAAATTTTTGGATTTTTGTTGCCTGAGGCTGAAACTCCAGACAATTGTCAGATTTGTAATAAGCGCTCTAAAACTATGCATGACACGAGTTTTCGTCCTGATAGGAAGCCAGATAATGCTTTTAGATTTTTAGGGTGAACTTTGAGATCTGAGGTTTTGAAAATTTTTTATTTTCGTTACCTGAGACTAAAACTCCAAACAATTGTCGGATTTGTAATAAAAGGTCTAAAACTATGCATGACATGAGTTTTCGTTCTGATAGGAAGGCAGATAACGACTTTAGATTTTTAGGGTGAACTGTGAGATCTGAGGTTTTGCAAATTTTTGATTTTCGTAACCTGAGGCTGAAACTTCAAAAAATGGCCGAATTTGTAATAAGCGTCCTAAAATTATGCAACACACGAGTTTTCGTCCTGATAGGAAGCCAGATAACGATTTTAGATTTTTAGTGTGAACTTTGAGATCTGAGGTCTTGCAAACTTTTGATATTCGTTATCTGAGGCTGAAACTCCAAACAAATGCCGAATTTGTAATAAGCGTCCTAGAGCTATGCATGATACAAGTTTTCGTTCTGATAGGAAGGCAGATAACGACTTTAGATTTTTAGGGTGAACTGTGAGATCTGAAGTTTTGCAAATTTTTGATTTTTGTTGCCTGAGGCTGAAACTCCAGACAATTGTCAGATTTGTAATAAGCGCTCTAAAACTATGCATGACACGAGTTTTCGTCCTGATAGGAAGCCAGATAACGATTTTAGAGTTTTATGCTGAACTTTGAGATCTGAGGTCTTGCAAACTTTTGATATTCGTTATCTGAGGCTGAAACTCCAAACAAATGCCGAATTTGTAATAAGCGTCCTAGAGCTATGCATGATACAAGTTTTCGTTCTGATAGGAAGGCAGATAACGACTTTAGATTTTTAGGGTGAACTGTGAGATCTGAAGTTTTGCAAATTTTTGATTTTTGTTACCTGAGGCTGAAACTCCTAGCAATGGCCGAATTTGTAATAAGCGTTCTAAAATTATGCATGACACGAGCTTTCGTCCTGATAGGAAGCCAGATAACGATTTTAGATTTTTAGGGTGAACTGAGATCTGAGGTTTTGCAAATTTTTGATTTTCGTTACCTGAGGCTGAAACTCCTAGCAATGGCCGAATTTGTAATAAGCGTCCTAAAATTATGCATGACACGAGTTTTCGTTCTGATAGGAAGCCAGATTTTAGACTTTTATGCTGAACTTTGAGATCTGAGGTCTTGCAAATTTTTGATTTTTGTTGCCTGAGGCTGAAACTCCAGACAATTGTCAAATTTGTAATAAGCGCTCTAAAACTATGCATGACACGAGCTTTCGTCCTGATAGGAAGCCAGATAATGCTTTTAGATTTTTAGGGTGAACTTTGAGATCTGAGGTTTTGAAAATTTTTTATTTTCGTTACCTGAGACTGAAACTCCAAACAATTGTCGGATTTGTAATAAGCGGTCTAGAACTATGCATGGCATGAGTTTTTGTCCTGATAGGAAGCCAGATAACGATTTTAGATTTTTAGGGTGAACTTTGAGATCTGAGGTCTTGCAAATTTTTGATTTTTGTTGACTGAGGCTGAAACTCCAAACAATTGTCAGATTTGTAATAAGCCCTCTAAAACTATGCATGACACGAGTTTTCGTCTTGATAGGAAGGCAGGTAACGATTTTAGATTTTTAGGGTGAACTGAGATCTGAGGTTTTGCAAATTTTTGATTTTCGTTGCCTGAGGCTGAAACTTCAAAAAATGGCCGAATTTGTAATAAGCGTCCTAAAATTATGTATGACACAAATTTTCGTCCGGATAGGAAGGCAGATAACGACTTTAGATTTTTAGGGTGAACTGTGAGATCTGAGGTCTTGCAAATTTTTGATTTTTGTTGCCTGAGGCTGAAACTCCAGACAATTGTCAGATTTGTAATAAGCGCTCTAAAACTATGCATGACACGAGTTTTCGTCCTGATAGGAAGCCAGATAACGATTTTAGAGTTTTATGCTGAACTTTGAGATCTGAGGTCTTGCAAATTTTTGATTTTTGCTGCCTGAGGCTGAAACTCCAAACAATTGTCAGATTTGTAATAAGCGCTATAAAACTATGCATGACACGAGTTTTCGTCCTGATAGGAAGTCAGATAACGATTTTAGACTTTTAGTGTGAACCTTGAGATCTGAAGTTTTGCAAACTTTTGATTTTCGTTATCTGAGGCTGAAACTCCAAACAATGGCCGAATTTGTAATAAGCGTCCTAGAGTTATGCATGATACAAGTTTTCGTCCTGATAGGAAGCTAGATAACGATTTTAGATTTTTAGGGTGAATTTTGAGATCTGAGGTTTTGCAAATTTTTTATTTTCGTTACCTGAGGCTGAAACTCCTAGCAAGGGCCGAATTTGTAATAAGCATCCTAAAATTATGCATGACACGAGTTTTCGTCCTGATAGGAAGCCAGATAACGATTTTAGATTTTTAGGGTGAACTTTGAGATGAGGTTTTGCAAATTTTTGATTTTCGTTACCTGAGGCTGAAACTCCAAACAATGGCCGAATTTGTAATAAGCGTCCTAAAATTATGCATGACACGAGTTTTCGTTCTGATAGGAAGCCAGATAACAATTTTAGATTTTTATGCTGAACTTTGAGATCTGAGGTCTTGCAAATTTTTGATTTTTGTTGCCTGAGGCTGAAACTCCAACCAATTGTCAGATTTGTAATAAGCGCTCTAAAACTATGCATGACACGAGTTTTCGTCCTGACAGGAAGCCAGATAATGCTTTTAGATTTTTAGGGTGAACTTTGAGGTCTGAGGTTTTGAAAATTTTTTATTTTCGTTACCTGAGACTGAACCTCCAAACAATTGTCGGATTTGTAATAAGCGGTCTAAAACTATGCATGGCATGAGTTTTTGTCCTGATAGGAAGCCAGATAACGATTTTAGATTTTTAGGGTGAACTTTGAGATCTGAGGTCTTGCAAATTTTTGATTTTTGTTGACTGAGGCTGAAACTCCAAACAATTGTCGGATTTGTAATAAGCGGTCTAAAACTATGCATGACATGAGTTTTTGTCCTCATAGGAAGCCAGATAACGATTTTAGATTTTTAGGGTGAACTTTGAGATCTGAGGTTTTGAAAATTTTTTATTTTCGTTACCTGAGACTGAAACTCCAAACAATTGTCGGATTTGTAATAAGCGGTCTAAAACTATGCATGGCATGAGTTTTTGTCCTGATAGGAAGCCAGATAACGATTTTGGATTTCTAGGGAGAACTTTGAGATCTGGGTCTTGCAAATTTTTGATTTTTGTTGACTGAGGCTGAAACTCCAAACAATTGTCGGATTTGTAATAAGCGGTCTAAAACTATGCATGACATGAGTTTTTGTCCTGATAGGAAGCCAGATAACGATTTTAGATTTTTAGGGTGAACTTTGAGATCTGAGGTCTTGCAAATTTTTGATTTTTGTTGACTGAGGCTGAAACTCCAAACAATTGTCGGATTTGTAATAAGCGGTCTAAAACTATGCATGACATGAGTTTTTGTCCTCATAGGAAGCCAGATAACGATTTTAGATTTTTAGGGTGAACTTTGAGATCTGAGGTTTTGAAAATTTTTTATTTTCGTTACCTGAGACTGAAACTCCAAACAATTGTCGGATTTGTAATAAGCGGTCTAAAACTATGCATGGCATGAGTTTTTGTCCTGATAGGAAGCCAGATAACGATTTTGGATTTCTAGGGAGAACTTTGAGATCTGAGGTCTTGCAAATTTTTGATTTTTGTTGACTGAGGCTGAAACTCCAAACAATGGCCGAATTTGTAATAAGCGTCCTAAAATTATGCACGACACGAGTTTTCGTCCTGACAGGAAGCCAGATAACGATTTTAAATTTTTAGGGTGAACTTTGAGATCTGAGATCTTGCAAATTTTTGGTCATCATTCAAACTTGAAATATTCTTAAATTAGTCCTGTAACTGTAACGGATCGAAGAATCATATGGTTGATTTAAATCTATCTCAAGCTTGAGTTGTATAGTGTAATATTAGATTTAGTGCTACAAACTAAAGTATTATCAAGTGAACTACAAGTAGTTAAAGTTGAAGTATATCGTAAAGCCCAATTCTAACCTAATTTGCTTTTACTAGCTTTTATTATTATTACTTTCGGAAATTCTGGGTATAGCAGTTACGCCTTGCGCTATCTTTTCGTAAGGACCACCCTTTACAATAAATTGCGTGTGACCCAATCCATATTTGGCACACAGAACGCCCCGTAGTATCTGAGCTCATCCTCAACGATGGCTGTGGCACGTTATTTATTTAACGGAGCCATTGGAGAGAGGTTACGGGTCGCACGTAGGAGGAGATGCCCTGTGATATATGTTGCTGGCGTTGTCAAGCAAATAGATGGAAAATAAATAATAAATAAGCAATTTGCTTAACCTGGCGACCCCGTCGCTAGACAAAAGCTCATCGGGAGACGGCGAATGGTGCGGTGCGGGTTCGCACGGGCACCTGGTGCGAGATATAATTTGCTCTGACGCGTTCCGTAATTGTTTTGTAAGCTTCACTCTATTAGATTTGAGAGTGCAAGATTAATCGTCTTCGGAACATTGTTGATAGCTTGCAGTATGGATTTCTACGGCGAGACCACAATTTTGTACTTACGACTCATTCTAATGTAATTATTATTATTATTATCAGTTTACGAGGGGTGCTTTCTATCTCCGTCAATCCACCAGTACGCAGACAGCTGTTTCACGCTTATTAGCGATCATCAGTGCGCCATAGGTCGATTGACGGAAATAGAGAGCATCAGTTTTTCCATGTTTACTAAACATGTGAAACATGTGAGAGCAGACAGAAAGAATTCTGCCGGCGCGCCATCTGGTATCCGAAGGTAACGGCAACCAAAGAAAGTTGCTGCTAAAACAGCAGCCTACTTCTTGGTGGAACGCCACGGCGCGTCCTCTTTGAGCCACCAGAGAAGCGCGGGTTCTATATGCCGCTGCATATTAAAGCCGATATACGAGGAGTGCTCTCTATATATCTATCTATTATTATTAGCTTGCTTAACAGGCCATAATCATCGAGAAATAAAGTCAATAGGCCGTTGTGAAGTAGTTCAAAGTTTTGTTTATCTCGGTTCTTTGATCGACAATTCGGGTAGCTGTGAAAATCAGATTCGTCGGCGTATCTAACATCAGGCACGTGTGGCCATGACAAAGCTTACTAAAATATGGCGTGACCATAACATCACTAAAGCTACCAAAATGTCGCTGGTTCAGTTTCTTGCGTTCTCCGTATTTTTATATGCCTCGGAAACTTGGACTGTTAAAAAGGCAGATCGAGCTCGCATAGATGCTTTTCAAATGTGGACGTGAAGGAGAATGCTGAGAGTTCCTTATACCACCCTTCGAACTAATGTTTCCATACTGGATGAGCTCGGTACTCTAAAGAGACTATCCTCCATTATGTCGACGAGAATGCTTACATTCTTCGGACATATCCACAGAAGCGATAATATGGAGAAACTTGTAGTTCAGGGTCACGCCTCCAGTGGGTGGCGCCACGGCCGTTCCCCTACACGCTGGGTGGATACGACGAAACAGTTGCTGGATATGAGTATCAAGAGCGCCACTAAGCTGACAGTAAATCGCGAGCGATGGCGAGCTACCGTTCTCAAAACTATTGATAATATTCGTGTCGGCAAGACATTGTGACTATGATGATGCGTAACAGGCCATGACAAAGGCCTAGGACAAAAAAATGAGTATGGTCTGGTCTTGCACTGCTAAAATGTATGTACTTGTATTTGGATGCTTGTTTCCATTGTTTCACCACCTATTTCTGAGCATATCATGCATATCATTACACGCCATCTATTTCTGTCTGCCGCCTTCTCTTTCCAGTGTTTAATATTAATTTTCTTCGGATCATCTTCAGCTTTCTTCAGTCATCTCTTCCTTCCACCTTACCTTTTTTTCCTATTGGTCTCCGGTTGAGAACTAATTTTGCCACTCTCATCCCATTCAGCATGTTTCTGCGTTTGATGACTGCTATAATATTGGGGTTCTGATACGTGTCTTCCAGTTACTGGTTTGTTCTTCTCCTCCATCCCTCCTTAGCCCTTAGGCCTCCATAAATAGCCCTCAATATTTTTTCTTTCCCATCTTATAATTTTTTGTTCCTCCTCTTTGTTCATAATCCACGTCTCACAAGCATATGTCGCTGTTGTGTAAATTCTCTCTTTGGTCTTTCTGGATACATATTTGGATTTCATAAGATTTTTCAGGGCTTCATACATCTGATTTCCTTTAATGATCATTGACTGTATTTCTTGTTTTTCCTGTCCCTTTTGCTCTATGATTACTCCTAGATACATACATTCCGTAGTCTTTTCGAAAGTAGGTTTCATGTTGTAGGCCATAAAAGTCAGGTTCGGCTGATCATCGAAAGTTTTTTTTATTTACCCCATGACCATTTATTTTGTCTCTCTTTGACTTATCCCCAGCACAAATATCTTTGCTTCCACAGCTATCCTTGCCGTAATTCTCTCTAGTTCTTTCTTTGTTTTCGCTACTAGTGTTAATTAAGTCATCTGCATATTCTATACATTGGTGTTCGTGATGGTTCCATTTGTCTTGATTTTGCTTTTTCTATTATTGCTTCAAGCATCATATTAGAAGGTATCGTTGATAGAGGATCGCCTTGCCTAAGTCCTTTTCTCACTTCAAATTCCTGTGACTCACTTTACATCCCTGCAATTCTGTTTTTCGCTTTTTGTAATGTCGTTTTTATTAGACTAGTGAGTTTTCTTGAAATTCCCAGTTGCACCATTGCTTTAGGCTTGTTTAAAGTCTATGGAAAGCAGATGTAGTTCCATTCTATATTCATGTTGTAATAACAATAATAATAGATATTTAGTTATTAAGGGCGTAAAGAGGCTTTTGTGGCCGAACAGTCCAATCCAGCAGTTCATCTTCACTAGAGTCCATTCAAACTAAAATGCACTGTGTAAAAGGCAGCGTAGCGCAAAAACACATTGTAAGGCATGCATATGAATAAAAATCCACCCTGCTAGTTCGCTTCTTGCTCTGAAAAGTATATATGAAGCACCTGATTCACTTTCTGACTATACAGGTTTCCGGTTTACAAAAAATAAGTTTATACTTTTGCCAGCCCGCGAGCTTTCCTGTTAAGGATCTAGGGTATAGCGGGCGAAATTTAGAATGCAAGAAAATACATATTCCAAAGGTCCAAAGGTCACCATAAAAATTAATTTTGCATTTGTAAGCTCCTGACGTTACCTTTAAACTTACAGTAATGATTCAAAAAGCAAATTGAAGAAGAAAGCTTGCGCTTTATCACTGTGGTAGCCTTGTTTTGATATCGTGTTTGGTTGTTAAATTACAGACGTTTGAAGAATGTGTGATTTTGCATTGCATGTTTTTTGCACACTAAGGAACTTTTTTGAAAAAATTGCTCTCAGATGTCATTCCCTAACGTCTTATCTATCATCTTCTGAAATACTGTGTATTTAGTTTGAAAAACAAGTGAGTTTTGTTCGAAAGGGGAATCCGTGTTTTACATGGCAAATACATTATATTATGTATAACTGTTGTGTACCCACGCTCCTTAACGAGGATAGGCAACCAGTAATGCACACTTGGTAAACAGATTGGCCAACAGTTGAATCGTATGTTTAGCTTTGTGATTTGCAACAAAATGTATATTATAATAAAAAGTATATTGCAAGTATTTATAATTATTGTCGATAGTAAATTATTCTTTTATTAAAATAATGCAGTATTTTGAATTTCTCGTCATCATTATCATTTGATAGACCAACAATCCAGTGAGCAAATGTACTGCTTTTGTGGAATCTGATTGGTTGAGATTAGCTATTGCTAAACTCTTTGTTAAACAAGAAAATGCAAGTTTTCATCCATTTAGGATGGAAAATCAGAGTTGGAAAGATACTAGATGGTTCATAATGGTCGATTGTATACAAAGCATGTCATTTTTCACTTTTTTGAGGTAAACTTCAAGAGTAGAAAATCATTTTCAAAGTACCTTGACAAATAAATGTTCTTGAATCAGCTGCTTTGATTGGTGAAAGCCTTTGTTAAAATGCCTGTGTTGATAAAATCGGGGCTAAAAGAAACAGGAACACCGCGAATCAATAACATTGAAATTACGTTTAAGGAAAACACTGCCTTACACGGTCCTAATACTGTGATGCACTTTTTTAGTCAGAAACAGCTAGTGAGATATTCCTATACCAAAAAACATCTCAGATATTATGTAAACAACATTTTGGTTTGGTCGAGTATGATAAATCGCCAAAAACTAATGGACACATAACCGTTGACAAATTGCTCATGTTTATGCATAACCGTATATACATTGCTGGGACTCAATAAATCAGTCACACGTTTCTCTTTCCTGGCACGTTACTATTTTTGAATAAATACCAAAAGAGAGAGACAGAGAGAAGATTATCTGTTACATACGAATTAGTAACTGGGTCAGTCCTTGTGCATATCGAAATCCACTCAATCAACTGGTGAGGTGTTTTCCTCGTTTCTCGACCAACCGTAAGTCACACACGCCGTAAGAACGTCCAACACACTTACGTTCATATAAATAAAATCTCAATTAAGCCAACAAGGTTTCTATTGCAATATTTCAGAGTATCTTCAAGTATCATCAGTGGCGTACCTTAGTGGTTGTTATAGTACGCCAAGAGGCAGTCGACTCGACTTTGCACAATTCTCTTGGCTACATTCGTAATAACATTCTCCCATAGTTGCTTCCGAAATTTCCTCAACTAAATGTAGATTAGCGTCGCCTTAGCTTAGACAACGGTTGGGACTTGCACGGTTAGTGAAATAACATGAATTATCATTTCATCCAGTAAATTACAGTTTTTTAGGTTTCTTAAACTTTGTCATCAATCATGCCCCTATACTAAGCTTTTATTAGCATTTAGCCTATAAATTTTTTTTATAACTGAGCAGACCGCGCAGGCAGAGCCTAAATACCAGAGTACCGCGGCTGCTGTGAAAGGGTTATGTTAGGGGAAGTTTGTTAACGCGAGATTTGAATGGGCCAATACCCGCAGGCCCAATAAATACACCTTCTGGCAGTCTATTCCAAGCCTTGGACACCCTGGGAATAAATGTGCTGTTGTACCGCTCAGTTCTTGATGTATGATGAACGACCGTCTTAGGATGAGATGCAGCGGTCGCACGGGTACATCTGATAGGAGCAGTGAGCAGCGGAACGATAGAGGATAGCTCAGAGGAGCAGATTCCGTTGGAATATCGGTAGAAGAGTGAGAGATCACCAACAACACGCGGGTGAGAAAGTGACTGAAGGTGGCGCGTTAAGGCCGGATCGCCAATTAGTCGAATTGCCCTTCTCTGGACGGCATCTAGTATAGACAGGGTAGTAGGGGCAGTAGCTCCCCAGACATGAGAGCAATACTCCAGGAAAGGTCTTATCTGTGCTTTATATAGCGTGAGGAGGTTACAAGGTGAGAAATACTTTCTGGCTCTAAATAGGTACCTAAGCTTTTTACCAGCAGCTGTTGCAATTAACGCGACGTGAGACAGATCAGATTTTCTGTAATGTTGACTCCTAACAGCTTGAATGAGTGACTCCTTGGCAGAGCCTGGTTGTTTATTAGAACCTGGTGTTGGCTTGGGCACTTCTTGTTTGATAGCGTACAATACTGGTTGTTGGAGGCATTAAATTTAACCATATTCTTAAGCTCAACAAATATTATTATTATTACTATTACAACAAAATATGAGTTGAGCTAATAGCTATAAACTCGAACGAATATAAGTAACATTGACAGTATTCATCACTAAACTACAAGGCGTTTTCTTGTACTCAAGTATTGTACTGGTTCTTAAAGTTGTTGACTGAAGATGCGTTCACTATCTCCAAGGGGAGTCCACTCCATGAGTCGAATATCCTGAGAAGAAGAACTGGCGGAGAGTGGTTTTGAAGTTGTCTTTATTCAGCTTAAGATAGTAGCCACGCAGGTGATTGGTATTCAGGGATGGAGGAAAGGTCAGTTCCAAAAAATCCATGCAGGGATCGATATACAATTATAAGGTCCCCTCGTAGACATCGATCGGAGAAATTAGTCAAGTGGAACTGGCTCAGTCTTTCGTCGTAACTGGGACGTGTGGTACCGTAGGGGATGCGTGTAACCCGCCTTTGTAAATTTTCCAGTAGATCACGGTCATGTTGCAGTACTGAAAACCAAACAGGTCCAGCAAATTATATAACTGGTCTCACGTAAACCTGGTACAGAAGAGCAGCAGTCGAAGTATGCATTGGAAAGCATAAGTTTTCAAAATTGATAAAAACCTCGTTTTGCCATTGCCAAACAGGATTTTCTACCGTGACCGCTTTGAAGACAAGATACAGGGCTCAGCTAAATGTAGAAAAAGAGCTCACAGTGTCAATTTCTAATATTAAACCTTGTTTCGAAAAGTTTTGCTCTAGACTGGGTCCGGGAGATCACACAAAGGATAAGCGTCTGTGCACGTCAGATTTGAAACGTTGCAGGTTGTAGCCGTCAGGAATCAAATTCCTCGGCAGCTCATTCCACAGCGTCGGAGTTCTCCAAAAGACGGAATGCTGGAGGAGACTGGTTCGGGAAGTAGGGACCTCGACCTGGAAGTGATGAACTCACAGAGCCTCTCTAGTGTTCATCGTTCGGTCGACCGTCGGTGTTATTATCTGCAAAACAGATGTTCCAGTCTGTGGAGGTCCTCTGTGAGGTTATGCGTATCGGTTAGTCTAAATGCTCTCTTCTGGACAGTGTCCAGAAGCTTTAGAGAGTGCTTCGGAGAGCATCCACACACATGGGAGCAGTACTCCATCGATGGTCGGACCTCTGCCTTGAAGAGCAGCAGTAGTTGCTCTGGTGTATATCCAGCTTCCCACAGCGGGACAAAGCTCAAAGTTTCTGGAATGCCGTTTTAGCAATACTGGCGACGTGGTCATACCAGGACTTGTTATTGTTGATGTTGATCCCCAAAAGCTTGAAGAAGATGACTCAACTATTGGGCGACCCTCCATTTCCACAGTTGGTAAGTCAACATGAAACTTCTTTGTCAGTGTTTAAACTATACTTTATTTACCAATCTCCACTTTCCAGCCCTGTTAGAAGTTTGTTGCTACGCCGCTGTGTCTACGAGAATAGCTACATATTTCAGGTTTTCCTTTGCTGTCTGGTAATAATAATGTATATAATAGTGAGCACGTGTGAAAGTTCAAAGAGACTGGATCCGATTGCCGAGGGAGTGTCGTCTGTCCAAATCCATAAATCTCCAGGATTGATAAATAAAAATTCAATCAAAATAAATAGAATTCTTTGATATAAATCCCGTCAGTTAGGCTTTGATTATTTATTGAAATTCATAGACGAACATTCATAGACGTGTAACTGATTTTAGAGACACTACATAATGATTATTCTTTTACAGGAACGTAACCAATATATGGGTGGGAAACCCAAAGAAGTTCGTTAGGGATGTGTATTATCTCCGATGTTATTTAATATTTACTCTGAATTTGTGATGAGACAGGTATTGGACAACTGGAATGGCGGTATAACTATTGGCAGAAGCAAAATATCCAACTTAAGATTTGCTGACGATACAACCCTTATTGCTGCTTCTCAGGAAGAACTAATAGCTCTATTAAACATTCTAGAACAATACAGTGCAGCATATGGTCTTGGTATTCACTACAACGAGATCTACGATATCATCGTAGATATAGAGCATAATAATAATCGAGAAATAAAATTAATAGGCCGTTGTGAAGTAGCTCAAAGTTTTGTGTACCTCGGTTCTTTGATCGACAATTCGGGTAGCTGTGAAAATGAAATTCGACGGCGCACGTGTGGCCATGATAAAGCTTACTAAAATATGGTGTGACCATAATATCACTAAAGCTACCAAAATGCCGCTGGTTCAGTCTCTTGTGATCTCCCTATTTTTGTATGCCTCGGAAACTTGGACTGTTAAAAAGGCAGTTCGAGCTCGCATAGATAGATGCTTTTGAAATGTGGAGGTGGAGGAGAATGCTGAAAGTTCTGTATACCGCCCATCGAACTAATGTTTCCATACCGGATGAACTCGGTAATCCAAAGAGACTATCCCCCATTGTGTCGACGAGAATGCTTGCATTCTTCGGACATATCCACAGAAACAATAATATGGAGAATCTTCTAGTTCAGGGTCACGCCCCCAGTGTGCGGCGCCGTGGCCGTTCCCATACACGCAGACGAAACAGTTGCTGGATATGAGTATCAAGGGCGCCACTGAACTGACAGTAAATCGCGAACGATGGCGAGCCCCAGTTCTCAAAAGTATTGATAACATTTGTGTCGGCAATACTCTAGCTCCGACCTAATGCATTTTACGAGTTCACAACATGTCTGTTAAGACATTGTGACTATGAAAAAAAAAACCAATATATTCGTTAACGTAATCAAGTATATTAGCTCAGCGACTCAGATTTTATTCTAGAATCAAAGCCAAAAAAAAATAAATTCCATAGGATGGATTGTGATGAGTTACTGTATTTGTATGCTTTCTTTGTGTGCTTTGCTAAAATATAATCTGTGTCCCATAGAATGCAGATATATTATGGGATTGCCCAGTCATCGCTAGCATCAAAAACCTCTCTTCATCCTGACGAATCACAACTGGAAAAGCCTCAACAGGATTGGGTGCCAAATGGGCAGGTCTGGGGATAACCTATTAACGTACTGCTCAGGATGGATCGATTGAAGGTCGTGAATTGCAAATCACTGAATCTCGTACGAATTCTAGAACAAGCATAGCTGTCCAAAGACAGGAAGTAGTGAAGTTAGGTTAGCTAGATTTTAATGTACATTTTCAACATGTCAATGTCAATACCTCGTTCAAGACGTAGCCTTCGAGTAGGCAGTATTTGTATTGTATAGTAGAAATAAATGATGAAAAGAAAATGATATATGTACAAAAAAAATTAAAAAAGAAAAATTAAAATAAAATAAATAGAAAAAAATATATACAACTACATTAATTCATATGTTAAACAAGTGTAGCTCAAACAGAATTTAATAAATAAATGCCCATTTCTTAGGCAGTCGGGTACTATGCCAGAATATTTTACACTTCTCAGATTTTTAACTCATATATGGTAACTTATAATTACACATTCACGTCATGTATTATTAATTCTTGTGTGGCGTGACGGTATCATTAAAAACCTACGACGCAGTCTGAGACATTTTAAGTTGCACCGAATACAAAGGACAAAAGAAAGAAAATCGGAGCAAGGGGTGCAGCTTGGCAGTTGCATGCATGTAGATTTTCATAATGAACGCAAATATAAGCTGAAAATTTCCTTTTTATCGGTTTGTTTTACTTTTACTTTTTGCGTTAGTAGGCGGAAAAAGTACTGTACTCGTGTAAGACTCGTAACTTCAATAGTACTAGCATGTCACGATAGAGTCAACCACGCATTACCCTTGTCAAAGCTGAACAGCTATAGTATCCATGATCAAATGTCTTTTCTTTGCTACTATAATGACTCTGATCAAATACCAAAAGGCCAGATCACTTTGCCCCATCCTTTCATAAGGAGTGGAATAGGGGAAACTTCAAACTGTATTAGATATAGGACAGTGGAATATAAATAGCTATGGAATACTAGTTAGTATTTAATTTTTTATGCTTCTTTTTTTTTCGAATTGGATATATAGCTACTTTAGGGGCCGTCTATTAATCACGTGATCTTTTACTTAGCATTTTTAACCCCCCCCCCCCTTCCCTTTTGTGATATGTGGTTAAATTTAAGACTACCCCCCTCCCCCATCCAACATCGGGTGTATTTTTAGTACCTACAAAGAATCTTATTTTGAATATTGTCTTTGAATACAGGTATAAAGAATAATGTTATTTTATTTTGAAATTAAGGACCATTGAGGATAAAATTGTCTAGACTGAAAGGCTGCAGTTTGTACAGGGTGGGGCATGAAAAAAAGTGTTTTTGAAATAATCATAAAATTATTAGTTTTTACTCTAAAAAAATATTGGTAGTAGAACATAGCTGATAATGAACCATTTTGAAATATCTGAGTGCAAAAATTACATCTGGCATATGATGCGGCCGTTCACGAAAATTGCACTCCACTGTTTCCAGCATGTCTCTGTTGATTTTTGAGAGATTCCATGGCGAATCGCTTCCTTCTCTACGTCTAACGTACGGGACTTGACGCTTTAAACACGTGACTTGAGTTACCCCCATGGAAAAAAATCACAAATTGATAAGTCGGGAGACAGAGGAGGTCATGAAATGCCACCAAACCTTGAAATTGACGGTGACGAAGAACAGTCATGGATGCTCTGGCGGTGTGTGCCGTGGCACCATCTTGCTGGAACCACAAGTCTTTGATATCCACATCTATTCTTTGCAATTCAGGTATGAAAAAGGTATTCACCATATGAATGTAACGTTCAAATGTTACTGTATCGGTGACCCAACTTTTCTCCCAAAAAATATGGGCCAATGATGCCACGCCATATGCCACGCGTTGTTCTAGCGTCTACCGCTCCATGATGGCAAGTGGCAAGTAAGAAAGTGAAATGGTTTGAGTCCAGGAATGGATTGTAATAAACCGCGCGCTCCTCCCTTTTCTAATATATGAGTACTACTCAAACCAAAAACACTTGGTTTTTATGCTCCACCCTGTATTTGATTAGCATACAAGTAATGATAATATGTTTTAAGAAAAAATCAATACATGTAATTTTTTACTAGACCCCCTTCCCCCTTATGATATTTCGTGATTTTTGTCAAACCCCTCCCCCTCTCTTTCAGGCCTCACGTGATTAGTGGACGGCCCCTTATCTGACAGATCTCAGATGGTCAAATATGATGGAAGAACATCTCGCAACATCGTTGTAACTTCGGGAGTACCACAGGGCTCTCATTTAGGTCCCTTGTTGTTTAACATATTCACTAATGATTTAGCTAGTGCAATGGTCAGGTCAAGTAGCTCAACTTTATTCTAAAATTGTGATATTCTTGGATGAGGAATCTAGTAGTATTAATTTGAGCATTCAAACTCTTTTATAAGCATGTCGAAATTTTTCTGGAGAAATAGTTCTGCAAAATTTCTTAAATCACATTTAATATACATAGTAATTATCTAGGAACGCCTGAGTCAGGTCTTCGCTTCCCAATTTTCTCAATAGCTCATTCATGTTTGGATAGATCCAGTAATAAGGAAGCTGATGGAAACTGGGACGCGACTCAAATGGCGGTGGACCAGCACTACCGGCAGATTCGATGACTGATGGTTGACGGTGGTATCACGGATATCACGTGGCAATGGCAATTTATTTAACAGTTTGACTAGATACTATTATGTGCTATTATGCAGGATCCAGGTATTACGCTACGGTGCTAAAGACGGCGGCGAATGCGACAATCCGAAAACCGATAATGGCGCGGCGGCGCGGACGCGGACGGTCAACAGGCTGTTGAGTAGAAAGGGTGGAGAGGTTAGGGTTGACCCGTGACACACTGCGCGTCTGCACACTTCAACGTTGGTAGACGTCACACAAATGATTTACTTGATACAAATATAGGGTGTGCTTATAAAACTGCGTTCATTTTCAAACCAAGATTATCATATTATAAATGAAGGTTCGCATTTGCAAGCTGTCTATATTCTTGATAGAAATAAACTGGGCATCGCTGGGAAAAATGATAATCTTGATATAAAATTATGAAATATTTGTAATTAAATTATTATAGCCTTGGTTGCAAAGAAAATTATGTTTTCTTTCGGAGCATATTTTTTTAAAATAAGTATATAAATCAAAAATATATTATTCTTGATACAAATTTTCTATAATTTCCTCATCAAATATTCTTTCTTAGAGTGAGAACCGATATTCTTGTTGTGAGTATGTATTTATAAGAATATCACAATTCTTGACTTGAGAATTTCTTTTTATGTGTGTGGATGATGGAACAGCAGTTCGGTGTGTCGGAGCCCGAGTTGCACCTTTTGTTAAAAAAGAAATGCCACCAGGTCTGTCTAACTTCCAATATTTTGTGGTAATATTTAGCCCATCTAATAGAGGGTCTAAGAAGCTTGTAAACTAATACCCATATGAAATCCATTCTTTTTTCAGCAATTTCTAACGTTCATCGTGTATCCCATTCCGAACAGCATAGTGTAAAAGTGCTGTTTGAGATACCACTTAAAGTACGGAAGCAAATAAACTACACTTAGCTTTTCTCGATTTCTGAATACCACTCTACGCTAGACGGGTCTCGTGGTGATTTATTAGTTCTTCGGTACCCACCAAACGTACTAATTTCCTCTCAAATGATCATCTTGGTGAGCGAATAGAAAGCAAACGCATGCTTCGGCGTCTGCAAATGCGAAATCGGCGTTTCATAGCCATACGCTCAATCCATTTGGTGGAATATTCGAAATTAGTCGCATAACTATCAAACCGGAGCATCACCGTAAGCGGTTGTAGACCAGTCAGTTTAATATCGTACGTAAACTATTCAGCTATATCAAGAATAAGGACCAGAGGCTATCCAGCACGGAATGTGGCTGGTGCATAGGCCACACGATGGGCCCTTTTGCGCCTCTATCCGCGCTAGTTCCTAAGACCTGCCCTTTTGGCAAAGGCAAGTACATTCTTAGGTCCTATCCGTTTTATCTCTATTGGTTCCAGGGTTCTTGAGCCCAGCATAGTCTGCCTGTGATAACCCAGGGTTTCACAGCGACACAAGATGTGTGCCGCGGATTCTTCCTCTTCACCGCACCACGTGCACGTTGTGTCGTTGACCACCCTCACCACGAACAAGTGACGCCTGAAGGTGTTGTGACCCGTTAATAGGCCTACTAGCAATCTCAAGTTACTCCTATCCAGAGAGAAACAAAATCGTCCTATTCTCTCTGCAGGCCCTGCTAATATAGTTCCCGAGCTTGACGGAGATGACCAGAGATGTTGTTCCATCTCAGAGAGTGTTGATTCTGGATCCACTCTCCAGTTGTTTTCCTAATCAAGTTTGCTAATGGTCCTAAGGCTGGTTCCGGGCCCACAAAACTGTTGCCGGATCCCATCCTAGCCAGATGATCCACCATGTCATTACCCTTTACCCCAGCGTGCCCAGGTACCCACATCAGTGATACCTTGTGTTTACCTGAGATGTCGTCAAGAGCCCTACTGCACTCCAGGACCAGTCCCGACGTTATTTTCCAAGCACTCAGTGCTTTGATGGCTGCCTGACTGTCAGAGCAGATCCGCCTCCTAGACCCATCAATTTCCCGACTACGATTTACACAAGCAAGTGTCGCAAAGACCTCAGCCTGAAATACTGAGATGTGCCCCCCAAGAGGAAGTGAAAGTCTTGTATGGGGTCCGTAGACTCCCGAGCCCGAGCCCTCTCTAGCGAGTGAACCGTCTGTATACCAGACTATATCAAGAATAGGTTTCGTTTTGATAGAAAGCCTAATACATTTTTTGTGACCGTAATTGTATCAATTAAGATGTAAATATACTTTTGTAACACTCACTAATTTTCACCTAAACTAAGTCACCCAAATACAATGATGAAGAAAATGAAAGCCATGCTGGTGATCATACTGAGCAGAAAAACAAGCTATATGCTCCTCCAGGTATTTTGGAAACGCAACAAAAATCTAATCCAAAATCATTTACCGACATTTCTTTTTAGATGAACCTGAAAATCCGTGGTTTCTAAAATTTTTGATTTTCGTTAATCCAGTTTGAACCTCAAAACAGCGATCAGATTTGTAATGAGCGTCTTCAAATTATCCAGCATACAAAGTTTGGCTTCCATAAAAAGCCAAATAAAAATTTTCGATTTTTTTTTTTAGGTGAACCTGGAAATCCGGGTGATCGGAAATTTTTTACTTTCGTTAATGGAGTCTGAACCTCAAAAAAGCGGCGAGACTTGTAAATAGCGCCTTCAAATTATCCAGAATACGAGGTTTCGCCTCGATAGAAAGCCAAATAAAAATATTCGATTTTTTTAGGTGAACCTGGAAATCCAGGTGATCGGAAATTTTTTACTTTCGTTAATTGAGTCTGAACCTCAAAATAGAAGTCAAATTCGTAATGAGCACCTTCAAGTTATCCAGGATACGATGTTTGGCATCGATAGAAAGCCAAATAAAGATTCTCGATTTCTTTCGGTAAACCTAAAAAATTTTTAATTTTCCTTAATCGAGTCTAAACCTCAAAAAACTGCCAGATCTACAATTAGCACCCTCAAGTTATCCAGGACACGAGGTTTGGTGCTGCTAGAAAGCCATGTAGATTTTCAGCCGATAAGATAACTGTACTACATCGTACATAATATTCTTTCAAAATCCCCGATTTTTCCTGCACTATAATATGCTTCCGAAGATCGCCAACATTACGAAATGCATCTGTATATTGCAATATGCGCCAGTTGGCTATAATTTAGAAGTGGTTTACTACGAATTCGCCATAAAACGAACACCATCCAGCAAAAATGAGAGTAGAATGCCACCAGCCATCATGACGCCTCGAGTGATGGCTTGCAACACACAGAAGACAAGAATTCCAAAGATAACCATTGACATACCTTGGGCAGTCAATAAAGATAACTGTGGTAAATAGTACAGGTCTTGTTTTTCACCTTTTTCTTGAAACAACGAGTATTTAGAAGAACAATAATATGTACAGTCTGTTCAGTACAGGTATACTTCAATGACAACTTAGTGCGCTACAATCCTCACCCAAAATACTTGGGGATGACAATGGACCGAACATTATCATTTAGAAAACATCTAGAAAACACAGCAGCAAAGCTTAGCACCAGAAACAATATTATTCATAAATTGTGCATTACCACTTGGGGGGCAAACGCAACCACCCTCAGAATATCTGCCCTCAGTCTTGTTTATTCTACTGCTGAATACTGCGCCCCAGTATGGTTAAACAGCCCTCATGCAAAAATGATTGACACCAAATTGAATGAGACAATGAGAATAATTAGTGGCTGTCTAAAAACTACCCCCCTACCGTGGCTGCCCGTTCTGTGCCATATCACTCCTCGTCATATTCGTAGACAGGATAAACTGGTGAAGGAATACAACAAAATACTATCCAATCCCCAACTTCTACTGCATACTGACCTAGATGATGCAGATCTTCGGAGGTTGAAATCTAGAAATCCCCCATTACCATTTGCAGAACGGCTCTTGCGGGATGGCTTCCAAGTTGATGAGCACTGGAGGAGGGATTGAGAAGTCCAGAAGCCGGTACAGGCTCCACCAACTATGGACCCCACTTTAACCCTGCCAGGAATGGAATTGCCTCGCCATACATGGAAAACCCTTAATCGAGTCAGAACGTCGCATGGCATCTGTCTTGACTCGTTCTTTAAATGAGAGATATCTGAATCACCGTCCTGTGACTGTGGAGAGCCCCGGCAGACTGTTCAGCATATTGTCACCGAATGCCCGATTACCGCATATGCTGGACAACAGTCGGATTTCTTCGAAGCCTCGAAGTCTGTAGTTGACTGGATAAATGGTCTTAATTTTAAAATCTAAAAACTATTTATTTTTGCCTGTTTTAAATTTAATATTTGTATTTTATTATATTGTTTAAGACTTATTACCAATTAATCCATGTAGCCATACGCTAAATAAATAAATAAGTGTAAAGACTTCTATATACTACACTATTACTTGAACAAGATTTGGTACAACCTCTTCAACAAGGATTCACACGAAACGTAGTTTGTTAGAGCATTTTGCTATTTTATATTCACACAATGTATTCTTTAACAATTAGTTCAGAATTCTGCGCATGCTTGTGAACAGTCCGGTTCCAGATGTCAGATTTGGGATTGTAAAAAAAAATATTGAAATATTTTCATGTATTTTGAAATTTCATTCTTAATAATATTGATATTTGATGCGAAAATCAATCAAAACTAGATAAAATTTGAAACAAAATCACGTAACTATGTACGCGTCACGTTTGTGCTGTGACGTCATATAATGTTAAAGCTGTTTTATAACTGTACAAATCCCTCCGTAGGTATTGCGATCTTGCCTTCAAACGTCTTGGGTCATAAGAGCTGAAGAAATTATCTCTGCATACCCCACAAAATTCCTCAAGTAAAAATTAAAATGTCAAAGGTAAGTGACAGATACCAGTTGGTGGCTTGACAAAACTCATCTACTGTTATTCAGAGATCGTGAGTATTTTGTGATAAAAAGTGTTAAAAAATGGTTCATCAGTGTTATACGTGTAAGAAATATTCTCATAAACCCTCGCAGTATGGTGTTTTGTTTTTTCTCATCAACGGTAAGTTGATATATGTCTATTAGGTTTAGTGTTTTGGGCGTTGCGAAAACCTTAATAGAACTTCATTTTTATTAATTTTAAACCTTTTTATATTATTATTTTTGTATCCTGTGTGATTATTTCGATACTTTAGACTATTGACAACTAATAGTATCAGAACACAGTGAAAAACAGCAGTAAACTAGCTACTTTCTCGGCCACTTTAACCATAATTCAGTGAAATTTTTTTAATTGACTAAGCTGCTTTTTCGATTTTTTTTATACAGAATGTTGGTTATTTGGCTTAGTATATGCTGCTACTGTTGTATATTTTCACTGATAGATAAACTAGTGTTGTTTTGTATACTACTACTACTGATCGTGGTACTAGTAGTACCAGATTCCAACATCTGGGTTTATGGATGCTTGGAGAATCATGTGTTGTCCAAAGGCACTAGATTGTGTTCCAGACATTTTGCATCTGATGAATTTATCATGAGGCAAAACATTGTACTTATTATCTCTGCTTAAAAGAACTACAATGACTGAAAACTAACATTGTGACGTAACACGCGCTCGGTTTAGTTCGGGAGCTGTCAGCGTGTCATCGGTACTAGACTCAAAAATTAATTTTTATTTTTAAATAAAATAAATAGCTTAGTTACACAACTTATACATGATCTTTACAAATATCACAAAAAAAATTGTTTTCAAAAACTCAAATGTCAATGCCGACAACCGCATTGTATATGTGAATATCCTGTGATCCACAAAACAGGTGAAAAGATCTCAACAGCCAATATAACTGTTTTTGAGCTTGTGCAACCCAAGTGGTAGTAGTCAAGGATGTCAACCTAGAGTAGTTCTGTATCATCGATAATTTGGGACACCCTGTATTTTAATATCTCAAAGGTTTTAGTAATGGTCGCTATACATATCGGATACGCATATCCTTTCAGATTAATTCAGGTAATTAAAAAAGGGTTGGTTAAATTTTAGTTTGTCAATGACAGTGCTGCACGAATAACAAAAGGTATTGATAAAAACACTCACTTTGCATCCTTCGCAGGTGAACGCGCCAAAATGGAAGCCTGCTGCTGGCTCGCCGCATACTTTACACAACTGGTTCATCTGGAACAAAAAAGAGCCGTCAAGTAGCTTGATTCAGTAATTTCCACATACTATCAGCCAACGGCGTAGCGTGGCGTCAATACAAGGGGATATAATAAGCAGTTGGAATTAACGTTAACAATAAAAAATTTTTCTTTTTTTATTGAAATCTAATTTTGAAGTCACAAAAATAAAATATACAAACAATGTAACAGGTTAAACCAATTAAAAAAAACTAAATCTAGGTTAAAAAAAGAAAGTTGTGAACCCATCTGTTAGATCTTAAATTTTAAAATTAACTATAATTCCTCTATAATCGCACTCGTAACCATGCATCGCAATGCGCAACGATATTATTTTATACCGCGAACGACGCGTTTAGAAAACCACATGACCCACCAACATAAAAGCGATTTTTTGTAGACATAGCCCTTAGCGTTATCTATAAAGCTCAACCAATACATACGTTCAATAGTTGATTTTAATTATTTGCATAAATATTCTCAGGATTTTAATTTATTATAGGAGATCGACTACTTTAACCAGCACTAATAAGGTACTAAAATTCCAATAGATTCAAATTAGAAGTTTCCGATCTTCTCCACCCAAATTGGTCCGTTTCAAGAAAGTAGAAAACGACCAGGAATTTGTGTGTGTTGCACGAAATTTGAGCAGTGTTCATGTTTCCATTCTTTTTCATTATCACTCCAATGCCTCTGGCGATATTTTAAAAACATGGCCTAAACTAGTTTGCCTCCCTAAATAGTTGGTAAAAACCAAAAAAATTCGTATGCCTCTAAGTACTAAATGTTATCAGTAATTTTACCATAATTTCTTGCTAGAATGCTGGAATCTTCATGTCTGACGTGTCGTTGAAGTCTCCAACTTATAATTTTGTTATACCTATACAGGGTGAGTCAAGCTCAACGCCTCGGGCTCTTGTGACAAAACGATACCATTCTTCGAAAAATCGACTTCGCAAGTGTATGTAGGTCGAATTGGACTACATTTTAAAAATAGTGACTTTTATACAGGGTGTCTATTAAAAGCGTGACACATCAAAGTTATGATTTTTTAAATAGAACACCCTGTATATTATTGCATATTTAAATTCGCGGGTGCATTTTAGTGTGACTTTATGTATCACACATGGTACTTTAAGCGAACCGTTTAGGTGCAAATCACAATTTTGGGTATAGGCAGATGTCAGAAAAAAATTGAATATCGCAGCTATTATCAATCTTAGAGGGCTGTGACTTTGCCGTGTTACTAAGCATGAAATGTGTCACCTCACATTAGACGGTCGATTTCGAATTACATTTGTACTTAGAGAAATCGGTAGATCAATTTAAGGAACCTTTAATCAAAGGCAACTTGATTTTTTCAAATGGGAATGCATAATTTTTTGTGCAATTTGATAGGCTTTCTAATTATATCAGGTAGTGAATATCAATCTATGGTAGTTTTTATTAAATTTCGAGATTTCAATCAAATCAGTGTTTTTCAATTTCCCTACCTATAAACAAACTAGCAGGCCATGAAATATAAACAAAATCGTATTCAGATAGAAGAAAACAACCAACTTAGCAAAAAGATTCAGCAGAACTAGAGTAAAAGAACAATATTATAAAAATTCCCTACAACAAATCAACTCTAACCAGAAACAACGGTGGTAACATGTCTAATTTTAAAGAGAAGCTGGAGTACGACAGAAATGCATAATTTTCACAGCCTACTAGCGACTGCAATGTACTAGAGATTAAAAATGTCCAAAATCACTAAACACTTTGAAATGAAAGCAAATCTTTCAGCGATCGTTGCCGTCAGTCTAATATCTTCAGAACGCAATTTCACATTTAATGGTATAAAACGGTAGTCATTTCCGTCAAAGTCAAAAGTAAAATGATACCTCTCACTGTTGTCCTTTAAGTTTTTCAGCATCTATTAGCAAGGTCGCAAAAAAAGGAATGCTGGAGGAAGGAGGAAGGAAAATAATATTTTAATTTTCTGCCAGGTAAATTATGTTTAATAATTTGAGCAGATTTTTAATTTATTCTTCATTTACAGCGATCTTGCTTATGAGTACTGAAGAATTTGCAGAACTCCAGCCAGAGGTATCGGTTACAATTTTTTAAATCATGAAATGTGAAATTTTATTCTGAAGCTATTAAACTGCCAGCAACATTAGTGGTAGATTTCCTTTCACTTCAAAATTCACAATGGTTTTGTGAATCTTCAATCTTTAGAATATTGTAGTAGCCGGTATGCTGTGAAAAATATCCATTTCTGTCGTACTCCAGCTGCTTTTTGACCTTAGATGTGTAATGTCTGCTATTTCTGGTTAGAATTGATTTGTTGTAAGACATTTTCATAACTTTGTCCCTTTACTCTAGTTCGTCCGTAACTATCTGCTAAGTTAGTTGTTTTGCTCCATCTGAACAGTCTTTTGTTTATATTTCATGGCCTGCTAAGCTGCTTATAGGTAGGAAAATTGAAAAACACCGGTTTTACTGAAAATTTGAAATTAAATCAAAACTACGAGAGATTTATATTTACAACTGCATATCATTAGAAAGCTTATCAAATCGCACATTTGATCGTATAAAAGAAATTATGCATTCCCATTTGAAAAAATCAAGTTACCTTTGATAGAAGTTTCCTTAATTGGTCTACCGGTTTCTCCAAGTACAAATGTAATTCAAACTCGACCGTCTAAAGTAAATCGGCACATTTCATGCTTAGTAACACGGCAAAGTCACAGCCCTCTTAGATTTATAATAGCTGCGATATTCAATTTTTTTCTGACATCTACCTATACCCAAAATTGTGATTTGCACCTAAACGGTTCGCTTAAAGTCCCATGTGTGATACATAAAGTCACACTAAAATATACCCGGGAATCTAAATGTGCAATAATATATAGGGTATTCCATTTAAAAAAACATAACTTTGATATGTCACGCTTTTATTAGACACCCTGTATAAAAGTCATTATTTTTAAAATGTAGTCCAATTCGACCTACATACACTCGCAAAGTCGATTTTTCGAAAAGTGGTATCGTTTGGTCACAAGAGTCAGAGGCGTTGAGCTTGACTCACCCTGTATATAGGCTGAGTCGAAAAATACCTACTATCTTTCCGATTTTTTATATTGCTATCGAAATGCATACTAATTTGTAAAATAATCTTATAAAGACTCCTTATTATTATAGTTATTATACATCGTGATTCTTATATTATTTTTGCCTCTCTCTCTTCAGATCTCTTGAGAGCATAGAAATACGATGTTTCATGTTGAGACACTGCAATGGAATATGTTGCAATATCGTATATATGAATACAAATTAATGCCGGTTCACCATCACACACAACATTTAACGTCATTAGTGAATTCTTACAAACCACTGATTAATACAGCATTAGCCATGTACTTCTGTACAACATAGTGAGTGAAATGTGGACATACACCGTCATTTGACGTGACACGTGTAGTAAACAGCCATGTTCTTAGAACGTTCTTATAACAATACATTGTGCACAGAACTTACTCTTGTAAATAAATGACAGACCTTTCAATAATATATAGGTATGTATAAGTCGTTTCCCGACTTGTTAGGAAACAAAGGTATGTATGTATATCTAACTTTCGTGATGCATGCTTGGTAAATTTTATACAAACATACCAGTTAAAACATGTCTTGTAAAAACGTAACCTAAAGATCATTTTCAAGTCGGTCAGTACGAGTGTATTTTAATATTTGGTGGATGTGCTATATACTAGGGATCCAACATTATACCATAGAAACTTCAAATCCTCGCTTTTTATTACCTAATTTACATCGTCAGTTAGTAATGTTGGTGTGATATGCATAAAATATGTCGATTGGATCAAAGAATCCAGGATTTAACCTATAGTACCCCGAAAAAGAAGCAAAATCCAAAGGACGAGTGATAACTTGTGCTGTCCCTTAGAATAAAGCAATTAAACAGTTCAACATAAGTAAAAAGCACTGTAAATTAATATAGTTTAAATAAATTAAAAAGCACGCTATTATAGCATCATATAAAAAGTGAAAACTAATTCTGAATATAAGCTAAAAATCATAATGAAATATCAACATTGCGCGCAGCGTATTTCTCATTCCATCTATAGGTATCCAATAACCATAACCTTATACAGTGGCCAGAGGCTGCGAAGTTGTCCGAGCAGCTCCTGATATTTGGTCCGCTTTTCCTTCTCCTTAGAGACGATGTCAAAGTTTACGGAATACATATAAGTTGGATCCCTCCGCAAAAATATCAAAACAGCCTGCCCCTTGCTCCGTCTCCCCGGTACACCGGTAGCGGTGTACCGACGTCAGCCGGGGATACGGGACGGCGCAAACTAGAGGTTGAACGTGTTTAACCCGAAGTGTATACAGTATTTCAAAAATATCGGATTTTGTTATCTCGAATTTGTTTGCAGGAAATGGATAATATTTTAAGAAGTTTGAGGGTAATCAATTTCGCGAGAAAAGATATTACCAATCAATTTAAATTTATTAACGGATGGAGAATGACGGTTAAACGTAGAACTTGATAACCTTTCTAATGATATAAGGTTATGAATATCAATCTCTGGTAGTTTTCATTTAATTTTAAATTTTCAAACAAATCGGCGTCTTTCAATTTTCCTACCTATAAGCAACGTAGCGGGCTATGAAATATAAACAAAAACCTGTTCAGGTAGAAGAAAACAACTAACTTAGCAGAAAAGTACACAAGAACTAGACTAAAGGGACAAGATTATAAAGATTACTCACAACAAACAAAGTCTAACCAGAAACAACGGCGGTAACATATCTTTGGTCAAAGAGAAGCTGGAGTATGGCAAAAATGGATTTTTTCACGGCCTACTAGCTACTGCAATGTAGTAGAGATTGGCAATTTCCAAAACCATTAAAAATTTTGACATGAAACGAAAACTACTAGACAATGTTGTAGGCAGTTTATTATTTTAATAGTACAATTTCACATTTAATGATATAAAAAAGTATGCAATTCTGTCAAAATTCAAGTCAAAAGTACTTCTGACTGGAGTTCTGAAAATTCTTCAGTACCTATTAGCAAGATCGCAGAAAATGAAGAATGAATTAAAATTTGTTCAAATTATAAAACATAACTTGAATGGCAGAAAATTTAAATTTGATTTGTCAGTATTCCTTTTTTGCAATAATTTTTAACCTCTAGTAAATTGCGGTAGCCAGTAGACTGCAAAAAAACATCTATTACTGCCATACCTCAGCTTCTCTTTGACCTTAGCGATGTTATCGCAGTTGTTTCTGGGAGAGTTGATTTGTTGTAAGGAATTTTTATAATCTTGTCCCTTTAGTCTAGTTCGTGTGTATTTGTCTGCTAAGTTAGTTGTTTTCTTCTACCTGAACAGGTTTTTGTTTATATTTCATGGCCTGCTACGTTGCTTATAGGTAGGAAAATTACAAAACGCCGATTTGTTCGAAAATTTAAAATCAAATGAAAACTACCAGAGATTGATATTCACAACCTTATATTATTAGAAAGGCTATCAAATTCTACGTTTAACCGTATAAAAAAATTAGGCATTCCCATTTGAAAAAATCAAGTTATCGCTGATCGAAGTTTCCTTAATTAATCGATCGATTTCTCCAAGCATAAACGTAATTAAAATTTGGCAGTCTCATCAAAGCTGACACATTTTATGCTTAGTAATAAGGCAAAGTTACAGCCTTCCAAATTTTATAATCTCTGCGATATTCAATTTTTTCCTGATATCTACTTATACCGAAAATAGTGATTTACACCTAAACGGTTCGCTTTAAGTCCCATGTATGATACATAAAGTCACAGTAGAATTCGCCAAGGCATCTGAATATGCAATAACATACGGGGTGTTCCATTTAAAAAAACATAACTTTGATACATTTCGTGCTTCTGGGACACCGTGTATAACATGAAAATATGTTTAAAACGTAACCTTTATGGGTCTCTATCCATCCGAAATTATTATTTTCTTGTTTATCAAACACTTTAGCCATAATGCTCCGTGAAAATAACGTGAATAACCCTGTATAACGGACATCGGTTATAACTGACTCAAATAAGGTGCCCTAGAGGGTCCGCTATATGCGAAGTCTACTGTATCTCAATTCTTCTCTGCACTTTTGTACCTTCCAAGCATATTTACGCCAAAGGTACCAAATCTGCTTCCTCTGCCACCCTGTACGGCAATCTCGATACCGTCGAATATGAATATACATTCAGCTGTCAGCGCTGGCCGTTCTCCTGCAATACGCCAAAACGGAAAAACGCGCACGCTAATCGGTCGGCAGGCATCTCGAGCACGTACCCGATGGTACAGCCGCGGTCGTACCACCAGATAGACATATCTATATGCCGGTACTGCCCCACGCATGGATCAGCGCCCGGCCAAATTCCTATGCTGGCTGACTGACTGGCTGCAGCGGTTATGTGAAGGAATGGTGATTCATGCTCGAGTGTATGATAATCGTTGAACATTTGTACGGCTCAGATTGTGTCAGGCATCCCAATTAGTGTTAGGCGTTAGGCCAAATGTAGGCAGGCGCGTACCTGAGGGGGGGCTATCGGGTTGAAGCCTGCCACGAAATTTAGAAAAATTTCAATAGAAAACATCAACGGTTTATAGGCATCCCACTATAAGTATAGACCTGTGGCTCTTCTCAGCATCATGTCTAAGATTATGGAGACTGTCATTAACACACAGCTCCTGAAATACCTGGACAACAATAACATCATAAATGATCGCGAGTATGGTTTCCGTCAGCACAGGTCTACGGATGACCTCCTGGCTTACGTCACTCACTTGTGGAACAGAGCAATTGAAAATCATGGCGACAGAGTGCGACATGAGGGACTTCTGGTCAAGCTTGCTGCTTAAGGACTACCACCTGGCCTGCGCCAGTGGTTGAATAGCTTTTTGGACGACCGATCTCTGTTTGTTGTAGCCGAAGGCTCTTCGTCAGATGTATTTTCAATAAACGCCGGTGTTCCTCAGGGATCTGTCCTGTGTCCTACACTGTTTCTACTGTACATCAACGAGCTGCTGGAAATAATATTTAATCCAATCTGCATTTTCGCAGACGACAGTACATTAATAACATGCATGGAACCAGGCACGCCACTATCATCCCAGGAGACGGTACGTCGGCGACAGCAGCATGCTTCACAGATCAACCTAAATATCAAAACAATTGTCGAGTGGGGATTAGTAAATAAAGTACAGTTCAACGTACAGAAAACACAGGCAACAACACTTACAAAGAAGTCTCACGTTGGCTTAACAACAGTAGAAATGTAGTGTCACCTCATAGACGAGTCACCTTCCGTCAAGCTTTTGGGGATCAAAATCAGCAACAACATGTCCTGGCACGACCGCGTCGTTAGTATTGCTAAAACGGCATCCCACAAGCTTAGAGTTTTGTTCAACTGTAGGAAGCTGTACACACCAGCTGCTCTACAAGACACAGATTCGACCATCGCTGGAGTATTGCTCCCATGTGTGGGGATGCGCTCCGAAGTACTCTCTAAAGCTTCTGGACACTATCCAGAAGAGATCAATTATAGACTAATCGGTACGCCTAACCTCACAGAGGACCTCTACAGCCTGGAACATCGAAGAAGGGTGGCTGACCTGTCCCTGTTCTACAGATTCTACCACGGAAGATGTTCGAGTGAGCTCTACCAGGTAATAACAGCAAAGGCCGTCCGAACGAGGAACACTAGAGAGGCTCTGCGACCTTATCCTTACCAGGTCGGGGTCGCTACTCCCCGAACCAGTCTCCTCCAGCATTCCTTCTTTTGGAGAACTTGAACGCTGTGGAACGAGCTGCCGGGGAAACCCAAATACATCGCCTGGCACTCGATCCCAAGCCTTGGACACCATGGGAATAAATGGGCGGTTGTACCACTCGGTTCTTGATGTATGAAGAACGACCGCCTTAGGATGAGATGCAGTGGTCGCGCGGGTGCATCTGATAGGAGCTGTGAGCGGCGGAACGATAGAGGAGCAGATTCCGTTTGAATATCGGCAGAAGAGTGAGAGGTCACCAACAACACGCCGATGAGAAAGTGGCTGAAGGTGGCGCGTTAAGGCCGCGTCACCAATTAGTAGAATTACCCTTCTCTGAACGGCATCTAGTATAGACAGGGTAGTCAGGGCAGCAGCTCCCCACACATAAGAGCAATACTTCAGGCCAGGTCTTACCTGGGATTTCTGTAGCGTGAGGAGGTTACATTTTACACGACCTCTTGTAAAAGGAACGTATAAAAATTTAACTGCGACAAAATGTCATTTATACAAATGAGAGATCGAGAACTATCGATAGTACTATCGAAAATATCGATAGTTTCCTCCTATCGAATGCAATCGATGGTCCCTCGCTTACCATCGGTTGTTTTCGATGGTGAGCTTGAATGGTGGAACACGCCTTAGAACTAACAATTAGGGACAGATGACTGACCACTGACAAGTGACAACTGTATGCGATGTAACAAATAACAGTCAACCGTCAACGATAACTGTGTCAATTAGTTTTTCTATGGTTCACGCTTATGTTCTGTGATAATTACTCATTTATTTTCTGTTCAGGATTTATACTGTTTACGTTCTCGTATCTCGTTCAGATGTCATCATTTCGTTTGGGGTTTGAGGTTAATAAAAATAATATATCGAAATATGGAAAAGTTTTAATTAACGAAAGGTAAAAAGAAAATAAAATCAGATTAGTAGATCCGTTTACCTTTGTAGGATGATCTTCACCTTACAAGTATCGAGTTATTTTTGCAATTTTAGATTCCTCAAATTCCCAAGAAATTTTTTTTGCAATTTTTAGATTCTACGCAGTGTCAAAAAATGCATGCGCACTGTTAGTACTGGCACTACCACTACCGAAAAGCAACATATTACAGAAGGGTCTGTTATAGACAACCAGGAATCTCCAACAGTTCGGTGCAATAAGAGAAAAAAAAGATCAGCTGTCTGGAATTACTTCAAATTATAATATTACATAAAGCTCATATCATTATAACGTTTAGGTACCCATACACCAGCAGTCATTCTTGCCATTCTTTCTTTTGACGTTCTTTCCTCTCAGAAATTTGTGCGTTAGTGAAGTAAGAAATGATGTGCCGTCGAATGATTCATTCGTTTCGGCTATCTCGGCGTACTTCACCAACAGGATAAAACCTGTAAAATCTTCCCAGTTAGTTGGCTGCAGACTATCATTTGGCACAATTGAGCGAGCGTTCTTTCTTGGCGTTCAGCGTGAAAGACTTATTAGTAGTTGCCGCTCAAACAAGTGTTTGTGTTTGCCATGGATTTGATGAACGAAGACGAGTCCCACTCTCAGTCTACGGTAGACAAAGAAAATGAAAATTGCGATTTAAGAGCAGTACCTAAAAGAGTTCTACAACAATTTATAGACTGCTATCGAGCTCACCCTGCCTTGTGGCAAGTTAAGAATAAAGAATTGTATACTAACAGAAATATGAAAAATCAAGGCTACTTGGAGCTAGTCAAACAAACCATCAAACGTGTTACAGTCCATTCTCAAATAATTTTGAAAATCAGTAGGTTCACATGTTCTTAATTCTCGTAGCAGATTCAGATCGCTGTACATTTTCCGTTTCTGTAACCACTGCTTTGACCATACACGACGCCTCCTCTTTTTCTTAAACAAAACTTCAGTTGCCATACCAATACAGGCAATTGTAATACTTCTTTCAGGTTCCATTTTAACAGCTCAAATATCACCTGTAATACTGAATCACAACATCCCGTCGAATCCTCACGTTCTCGAGTGAAATGATCGTTCGGCGAGATAATTCTCCACAATCCTGCCAAATTTGCGGTATAAGCAATTAATCCTTTCAAAACTGCAAGGAAAGGCATTTTGTGTTAGTGGGCTCTGAGAGGAATATAATCCTTTTGAAAAACGAGAGTATTGTCCGTCAGTAAAGACTGCCAGGAAAGATAGCAAAATCACGATTGTGTTAGTGGGATACGAAGAACGATCTTTCATTTTTGTTTTTAAACGAGAAAGAACGTCAAAGGAAAGAATGGCAGGAATGACTGCTGGTGTATGGGTACCTTTTCACTTGAGAGAAGATTTCATAACAGATTTTCCCACCGAAACAGTTTTTATTGAAATTTCCTTTTTACATACTACCGAATACTATCGATAATAATCGATAGTGAGGGTTACGACTATCGATAATAATCGATGGTGCTGACTATCGATAGTTCTCAACCTCTAAATTATTACAAACTAGCTGACCCGACAGACGCTGTCCTGCCTTAGCTATGAATATTGAAATTGAACTTAAATCTGCAATAAATAATAATTACCTATCTGAAGAGCATAGCGATCATTGAAATACTTTTTGATATCCAACATTTTTTGTTTCGTTTTCGGGCCCATAAATAAATAATGATGATTTTGTCAACACAGAACAGGCTACATGATCATGTGGAGAACATGCATTATCAAGATTGATCCCAAAAATGTTCTTGCTATTTAGTTATCGTCATGCAAATGCAAGCCGCACTGAAAATTGCAACCGCTTAAAATCGAATGGCATGTTGCTTAAAATCATAGGGATGCGTGGAATCAAGACGTCTTCGCTCTTGTATTCCCCTGTATTTTTAATCAATTTTACGTTTTTTCTCTGAACGTATTTCCGACCCAAATTCAAGTAGAAAAGTTCACTTAAACATGTGCCTAAAGGCTGGTCTTTAAGATACATGGTTTCAAATTTTGGAAAATATAGGATGTATGCCACTGACCTTAAAAAAAAATATTGTTTTTCAGACGAAACAGATGAAAATCCAACTTTTCTGTCTTTTGATGTCTCTTCGTATCCCACTTTGTTCTGGAGGAAAAAAATAAAAACCACTTCATAGCCCGTCGAAAAAGTGGAGCTATGAAATGAAGTGGTTTTTATTTATTTGTTCCAAAACAAAGTGAGATACGAAGCGACATTAAACGAAAAGAAAAGGTATTTTTATCTGTTTAATCTGAAAAGCAGCATTTAATTTTTTCAAAGTTGGAGCCGTACATCTTTTTGCTAATATTCTCGTGGGACTGCCCTCCGACCCCCAACACGCCACTGGAAAGGATAACTATCTTCTGGTCAGTGGTGACTTAGATTCTTAATGCAGTGAAAGACTACAGATTAAAAAAACGGCTCATTAATGTTTAAGTCATTGATAAAAAAACAATTTCATTTCCAATCTTTAACACCCTGTATCTTGAAATCCAGAATCTTCAAGCTACATGTCGATCCATTGTTTATTCAGGGTGACTTCACATTATTATGGACATTCAGATAGGGACATGTAGCCTCAATATGCTCAATTTTCAAGATACAGGGTGTCAATGTTTCCTTTTATTTTGGTTTTATCTCAATTATCCCGCAATAAAATGGCACATCGTATCTAAAATTATGTATCGGGAATTCAACCACGGTTTTGCTAACATGAATCGAGGCGTCACCTACGGCACATCGAACTGATGATTCTTTTGATCGCAATTTACAATTCAGTCGCATTGAAAATTTCAATGAAGATTATCTCGAAGACAGTTACCTCTAGAGACTCAAACAAATCATACCTTTTTCATGTAAAACATATTGAGGATTTTTTTGATACATTGATGCAGCAAACCGGAAAAATGGTTTGATAATTTAAATCCATTCAGTGTTCCTTGGGTGGCGTCCTCTATTCATGATAGCAAAACGATGGTTGAATTTGGATTTTTCACCTTAAAAACCCCCGATACGTAATTTTATATCGTTGTGCCATTTTATTGCGAAAGAATTGAGAAAAAACGAAAATAAAAGAAAAAATTTTGACACCCTGTATCTTGAAAATGAAGCATTTTGACACCCTGTATGAGCTTTTTTTATTTGAATGTGAGTCATAAATATGCCTTTGAAATTACGGTCTATCAATAAGTAACACTAACGCATTTGTCATTATTTATACGACGCACAATTGACGTTTAAACATCTAACACCTAACCGGTATTTTTGACAGCAACGTCATACATGACAACAATAACAAACAAATCACTAACACTACACACCCTCCGTAGTTGTCAAGTTTTCTCACATTTTCTCAAATTTTCTAATGTTCTGAATAATTTTCCTTAGATTTCTTCCTGTAAGAACCTTCTACGAAGTAATAGCAAGCTTATAAAAAAAAGATGGATGAAATTGGTAAAGCCGTTCTCACGTGATGCCGTGACCAAGGGAAAAAGGGACTCATTTTTATACAGGGTGTCCCAGAAGTCAACGTCAAGCCGCAACGGGGAGACAGGATTGGTTGTAACTATCATGAGAAAAATCAGAAGAAAAATCTATCCCATGCAGTTTGACAGTTATGGGCATTTAAAGAAAACCTAGAACTTTGGTCAAATTATAACAATTTTTCGGTTATTGTGGTTAACTTTTATTATTTTTGTTCATTTAAACTCTGGAACCGTAACCCTAAATAACACTTCTAGAAGCACAGTCAAAAATAATGACACAATTGCCCCAAGTTTTCTAGAATGAAGACTATTTATTAAGGTATGAATTTAAAATTTTCAATGTTTGCCGACTTTGAAAGGCCCCCTTTAAAGAAAATGTACTAAAGTGCCTTGGCAAGTGCCATTAAAAGTTGGCGCATTTAACCAAGAATGTAATATGGTACAATACTTGTTAGTTTCATACTAAAAAAACACGAGTAAAAAAAGGAAAACCTCAAGTAACCCGATTTTTGCTAACCCATTTCACTCAGGTCAGATGTTCTTTATTCGCACAAGCTTCTGGTAGGTTCTTAATTCTACGGCAAAATGATGAGAGAGGTGGATAGTGGACATGTTTGCCATGAATGAGCAGGAAAGATAGTGACGCCACTTTTAGCAAAGTCAACAAAAACAAGTAAAATTAGTAAAATAATGAAAAATCTTGACCTAGCTTAGTTTAGGTTTATTGCATTAGAAGTCAGATAGGGGAATAACATTTTTTATTACAATAAAAGTTCAAATTGTGTACCATCAGCCTCAATACACGCCCTACATTTTCTTAGAAAAGATCTACTTATTAGCCAGGCACATTTAATGCGAGAATACGGATCCCAGTATCGCTTTAAAGTAAGCCTGTAGACCGGAATTTTAAACGGCAAAATTGTTGGGCCTTTTGAGCTGCCTGAGAATTTGAATGGCAGGAATTACCTACATTTTTACGATAAAATTTACCAACTTTGTTAGAGGACGTACCACTGAAGCAGCTACAGACGTTGATGTAAGTTGCAATTCCTCAATCGACTCAAGGTTTCATGAAACTTGCATCAGTTGCATAAGTTCCGACTCAATTCGAAACCTGTTGCGATACCTGAATCGACTTGATATTTCATACACGTTTCATGCAACACAAGAATAGTAGGGTGGGCTTATTTCTTTGCATCGACGCAATACTATACACGTTGAAACCTGCATCAGCGTGACCGGCTCGGCGACATGGCTCACCATCCATAATAGGAATCCAGAATCTGCATCGCTGCAAGCCGCAACTGATACCAAATTCGTGATTCAGTACTACACACGCTGGTACTTGCGTTATGAAACGTAGAAGTCGATACCTGAACCGCAGCATGCATCAACGTCTGTAGACCGCTTAACAGATCGTCGCCACATGAGGTATCAACAAAATGGCTGCCCAGCGCATTACGCAGTGCAAATAATAGGTTTTCTTGACCAACAACATCCGGAAGGTGGAGGTGGACGTTCAGGCACTATCTCGTGGCCAGCCCGTTCCCCAGATTTAAATCCCCTGGAATTTTGTTATCGGGGTGTTCTCAAAGAAAAAGTTTATTCATAGCCCATTGAGAGCGTAGCCGAGCTGCGTAAACGAATTTCTCAAGCTGCTGAGGACATCAACTCTCCAGGATATGCCTGGCTAATAAGTAAGTAATAAAACCTTTTTTAAGAAGATGTACTCGTGAGCCGTGTATTGAGGCTGATGGTAAACAATTTGAATATTTATTGCCTGACCAATAAACCTAAACTAAACTAAGTCAAAATTTTTCATTATTTTATTAATTTTACTTATTTTTGTTGAATTTTCTAAAAGTGGCGTCACTATCTGTCTCGCTCACTCATAGCAAATATGTTCATTATCCATCTCTCTCATCATTTTGCCGTAAAATTAAAAACCTACCAGAAGCTTATGCCAATAAAGGTCATCTGACCTGAGTGAAATGGGTTATCAAAAATCGGGTTACTTGAGGTTTTTATTTTTTTACTCGTTTTTTTACTATGAAACTAACAAGTATTGTACCATTTTACAATCCTGGTTTAATGCGCCAACTTTTAGTGGTACTTGCCAAGGCACTTTAGTACATTTTTTTTTTAAAAGAGGGCCTTTCAAAGTCAGCAAACTTTGAAAATTTTAAATTCATAGTTTAATAAATAGCCTTCGTTATAGAAAACTTGGGGCAATTGGGTCATTATTTTTGACTGTGCTTCTAGAAATGTTATTTAGGGTTACGGTTCCAAAGTTTAAATGAACAAAAATAATAACAGTTAACCACAATAACCGAAAAATTGTTATAATTTGACCAAATCTCTAGGTTTTCTTTAAATGCCCATAATTTTCAAACTGCATGGGATAGATTTTTTTTCTGATTTTTCTCATGATAGTTACAACCAATCATATCACCCCGTTGCGGCTTGACGTTGACTTCTGGGACACCCTGTATATAGAGATGAATAAACAACGTCCAACTACGTTCCTGTGTCCACCGGTCATCAAGTAGGCACGCTCTCCAGTAATAACTGCGCCCGAGCCTCTTGGCGTTACGCATGTCCAGCTACCTGTGTCGATTTATAATGGACCGTGTCTTGTGCTGAACGGAATCAAAATGCAGGATATGCGCCGGGCCGCCGTCAATACCTTCGCTTCTGCTGAAACATAGTGTAAAACCAACGGCGATTCGTCGTAAATTTCGTCTGCATGCTATGAACGGAGTTCGCGTACAGGAAGTCCAAGTCACGTGGCCATCGCGCTCCCGCCATCGTCACCGTCACCGTCGTTAAAAATACAATGTACGACCGTCGTTGCTCTTTGTGTATTCCTGTTGGTGTTTAATGAATCGTTATTTGCTAGACGTGATGAGGATTGCTGAATCGGTTATTCGCTCGAGGTGATTTTCCTTGCAAACAGTTGAATGCCCAATGTGCTGAAGATGAAGGGTCTTTTCTACGCTGTGCCAAAGTTTACGGAATACATATAAGTTGGATCATTCTCCGTCGGCACTTTGAAGAACTCACATGAAAGCGATGCCGCGGCCGCACGCGCCAGTTAGTTTTTGCGTTGGGTTTTGCCCAAGTACGAGGGTCTTTTAGCGGGGACTTGCTAACGCCTGGGTTGTATGTATACGAAGGTCATTGAAAAACTATGTATTGACGGCGGATTTAGACACACAAATACAAATACAACGTTTATTTTGCTAATGCACTAAGTTACATAAATGGATATCAAAAATAAAACCTAATAAAACTATTACTAATGAATCTCAAATGATTTCACATATTGTAGCTATTTCGTAGATAAGTAAAAACTGATGGTTCAAAGGTGCTGTAGTATTTTTACCTTAATGTCTTGTTTATTTGGCTTATTTGTAGATCACAGTTTATAAATTTTATGGTATAGTATATACAAACTCGTATGTACAATTTTAAAAGATAATATGTGGAAATGCTTTACATGGATGTGAATAAATTATTTTTGATATTTTGCTTTTCACTGTCATTCCTGTAGAAACTGAATTGTTGAAGTTATCAGTAAAAATATTTTCGAGCTCTAAAATATAATTTACAATGTCCCTGGGTGGTATGGTAAGACCACCGAATGAATATTTTGTTTCACTATACGCTTTTAGCGTGATACAATCCTTTTAGTACCTGTAGCTCTTGAACCAATCACTTTAGACCCCAAGTGTGCTAGTTTGTTGGAATTGTTTTATCGAGAGGAACAGAAGTACAAATATACAGGCCGTCCCATTAATAATTTTGAATCGAATGTCACGTGACCAAAAACAAATTACCTAAATGGGTAGTACAATGACAAAAAAAGACACAACATCTGCTCTAATTTACATGCCCAAAATTATAGTTCTCTACTACTGCCCAGTTCCGACATATTTCTTGTCTTAATTGTCGTGGCATACCCTGTATTTATATCTCTTACATTTCAAGGTTTACCACAAAATAAGGATGGATCTGATTGTCATTCTCCGTCTGTTAATAAATTTAAATTGATTGGTAATATATTTTCTCGCGAAATTGATTACTCTCAAACTTCTAAAAAGATTATCCATTTCCTGCAAACAAATCCGAGATAACAAAATCCGATATTTTTGAGACACTGTATAGACTTCGCGTTAAACACGTTCGACATCTACTTTGCGCCGCCCCGTATCTCCCGGCTGACGTCGGTACACTGCTACCGGTGTACCGGGGGGACGGGGCAAGGGGCAGGCCCTTTTGATATTTTTGCGGAGTGATCCAACTTATATGTATTCCATAAACTTTGGTTGTGCCTTCGAAAGACGGGTCACACTCAGCTCTGCCTTCAATCCTAACCCTGTTGCTCGCTCTCTTATTGTTTGAAAATTAATAATATTGAGGTTCCCAGGGCATATAAGACAATTGGCCAAAGATATTATCAATACCTAGCGCCCAGGGCATACACTTATGTACCTGATGAAATTTAGGCCCGATTTTACACGGGCATTTTAACAAATGTTTTGACCAATCAGAGCAGCCCATTCAAGAACTTGCATGTGTCAAATTCCCTGAATATTATTGATTTCTCTTGAAATTTACTTCAAAAAGGTGAAAAAAGACATCCTTTATATATAATCGACCATTGTGAACTCTCTAGTATCTTTTCAACTCTGATTTTCCATCCTAAATGAGCAAAAACTTGCATTTTCCTCTTTAACAAAGAGTTTAGCAATTGCTAATCTCAACCAATCAGATTCTACAAAACCGGCACATTTGATCACTCGATAAAATGTACTGTTAATTTAATGATGATGACAAGAAATTCAAATTACTGCATTATTTATTTATATATAAAACAATAATTTATAATCGATAATAATTATAAATACCTCCAATATACCTTTGTATTATAGTGAAAAAGGGTAAAAATAACATTTTACTGCATTTCACAAAGCTGTTATAGACACACATGATGCAAGCGTGCATTACTGGTTGCCTATCCTGCTTAACAGCAAAGCCTTGCGATCTGGCAAAAATATAAAGTATATCCTTATTTTTCCTAAACTAGAAACCTTTCGTATAGTCAGAAAGTGAATAAGGTGGTTTAAATAAATGTGTTTCTGCGCTACGGTGCCTTTTACGCAGTGCCTACAATCTTTACATCCTCTGTGAATATTTCTGTAAGGTCTATTCTATAACAAACATGCATCCAGTCTATAATCAATCTGACTGCAATTGCAATTGGTAATTATACAATAAATATAAGGTAAACATTAAAAATCTAGCATTAATTTGCAAATCAATCACTTTGTTCTGATTTTCTGCTATGATTTTGATCCATGAATTCTAAAATATTTTTAATGAAAGTGTCATCCAGCTTTGACGTTTAGTTTCCAATATTGATAAAATACTATTGGATGATACTTATTAACCTAGCCCGCAATACCCAATAGAAAGCTTTTGCTAAACAACATCCAATAGAAAAGCTTTGTCAAAGTCTTTGTTAAATATGCATGTTGATAAAATCGGCCCTAAAAGTATTAAATCTAGAACTGTATTTAAGAAGCACTTACAAAGATGGTTATTAGATAAACCCAGAACGTTTGCATCAGAATTAATTGATCTAAAAAATAACTTGCAATGACCAAAAGTAACGGATATTGTGATTTTTTTGTATCGTTTCTCTATTTAGATTTCTAACTTGTCTTTTATTTCCCTAATTAATTAGTATAAATCTATTTTAGATTTAAGACATAGCTTTGTTATCAGCTTCAGTGGATTCCTGATGTTCATTTTAATCTTTTCTTTGTATACTGCCTTGTATTTATACTAATAAACATTACTACTACTTACTCTTCATCCTCAAAATTTCTTGGGAAATTTCACGAAGCATAGAGGGTAGAAGTACAGACGATACCGATGTGTCACGCAAGACTCCGTGCAGGACAAGCGAAACCTTTCTATGGCCAGGATTGGCTACCAGAAGGCATTCGACATCACGTCTCATGAGTTGATTGTGCGGCTGTTGGAATGTCTTTTGGATGGATGATCAAATGCCACTCTGGAAGACCCAGTTCACTATAACATCAGGTGAAACTCGGGTTCAGACAGAGTTGGTGTCATTCAAAACGGGTGTCTTCCAAGGAAACTCCTTGAGTTCCTTGCTCTTTTGCATCTTACTTTTTCCTCTGTCCATAACGCTTAGAAATTCTAAAGCATGCAGCTGTGGCACGCCCAATCACCGAAGGCACAAGGTCACCCATCTGTTTTATATGGATATGGATGACCTAAAATTTTATGCCTCCGGCCAAAATGATTTACAACAATCGCTGAAGGTATAGTGCAGGATTACAGTCAGCTATCAGAATGGAGTTCGGAACAGACAAATGTGCAATGGTTCATCCCAAGAAAGAACGAAGCGGAGATAGGGGAATGAAGAACAGCTCGTTGATGGGAGCATCTTGCGAAAACTGCATGGCGGAGACACTTATACCTGCCTTGGAGAGGCGCAGCGTCACGTCCAGGAGGCAAATATGGTCATCTGCACGTACTTGCACCCGCTTCGGTAAATCTGGTCATCAGAACTGTCTGGTAAGAACACAGTCTGTGCCACAAACATACAGTCCATTGTTACTGTACATCTTTGGCCCCTAAATCCTAAGTCCATTTCTCGCGGATATACCTATTACGACACCTAGGAGCGTGTGGACTTTTGAGATTGGAGCGTCTGCATAACAGGGTGGTACTAGCCACTGCCTGCAATGTGACAAGGAGCAAACGATATCCCTTTGCACGAGAATGCGGGAAGGAGCCTTCCTTTTTAGAGCAGTCCAGGAACTCAGCCTCACGGTTGACTTCACGCGGAGGTGTCAGCAATCCATTACGAAACTTGCTTCCACACAATTAAAAGCTCATATTTAAGGTGCCGAGGCAGACTTTCTTTTAAAGCCAATGCATGGAATCTTCTACAAACATCTTGAAGAGCATGGCTTATCTGACCAGCTGACCTTCTCTTTCCTAACACCTGGTGGGTTGAAGTCGGAGAGCTTTATAATGACTTGTCAATTCGGTGTCTTTCACACCATGGTAAACCGTAGTAAGGTTTTCTGTGTACATGTGCCCTACAGCCATTGTAGAGCCTGCCGACAGGCGCCAGTGACGCTTATGTATCTTTTGTCGGGGTGTAAGAGATACGCGGCTTGCGACTTACGTCCATCGGCACAAAGAGGCTCTACGAGTGCTCTATCATTTAAAAAATGGGGCAGTACCATGCAGCATACATATCTGGCGACAAAATCCAAAGGATACTATAATTACACACTGACAGATTGTGGAGAATTATTACGTTAGATGATATTTTCTCATAATTGATATATATTTGTTCTAGTTTTAATATTATAATATATTTATAGTAGATTAAGGATTGTGATTTAGATTAATAAATCGAAGGGAACTGTTAACACCCAGTATATTGTATTGCTCCAATTCGTAAGGAAGTTACCAGTCCGGTGCGTGAGATATTGGAAAATAATTATGTATATGTTTAGGTAAGATTGTTTATAAACAGAGTGAGTGTGTTAAGTATGCCAATAGGATGTGGGTTAGATATAAGATACATCTGTAGTTTTTAACAAAGACAGATCAACAGACACCAAGTTTTGAGCACGAAGTGTTTTATTAAGGGTTCCGCTAAACATCAAGTATATTACAGTGTGTAACGGCAAGTGAGAATATTACAAGATGGATTGCTTGATCTGCGTACCATCTGCCTTCAACGCTACAACATGTCGTGTCCTGATATTGGTAGAATGGCTAATTCTGGACTGCAGTAGTTCCTACTTGAATTGGTGGGACAGATAAAAGGGAGTAGAGAAAATTAGCTAGACAAGTCGTACCGCATGGATACCTTTGAGAAGAGTTCTGCTTGCAAGTAGTACCGATACCACCAAAGCCGGTCTGTATATCGCATATTATAATGGTGATAAAAGGTCTAGCAAGGGAGCCTCGTACTATCTGAATAAATTTGCATCCTTAAAAAATGGCGCAGTACCATGGAGCGACGAAATGCCAAAGGATATTATAATTACAGGCTGATAGATGAATTGCTTGATCTGCGTACTATCTGCCTTGAGGACTACAACATATTGTGTCCTGATATTGGTAGAGTGCAGTAATTCCTGCTTGTTCAGTCCAAGAATTGTTCGACCAGATAAAAGGACTAGAGAAAATTAGCTAGACCTAGATGCGCCTAACAGTCAGTACACACAGTCGTACCGCATGGATACCTTTAAGAAGAGTTCTGCCTGCAAGTAGTACCGGTACCACCAAAGCCGGTCTGTATATCGCATATAATGGTAATGAAAGGTCTAGCAAGGGAGCCTCGTAGTACCTGAATAAATATGTAGCCTTAAAAATAGCGCAGTACCATGTAGCGACGAAATGCCAAAGGATACTATAATTACAGGCTGATAGATGAATTGCTTGATCTGCGTACTATCTGCTTTGAGGACTACAACGTATTGTGTCCCGATATTGGTAGAATGCAGTAATTCCTACTTGTTCAGTCCAAGAATTGGTGGGGCAGATAAAATGAGTAGAGAAAATCAGCTAGACCTAGATGCGCCTGACAGTCAGCACGTCCAGTCGTACCGCATGGATACCTTTGAGAAGAATTGTGCTTGCAAGTAGTACCGATACAACCAAAGCCGGTCTGTATATCGCATAAAATGGTGATGAAAGCTCTAGCAAAGGAGCCTCGTAGTATCTGAATAAATTTGCAGCCTTAAAAAATGGCGCAGTACCATGTAGCGACGAAATGCCAAAAGATACTGTAATTACAGGCTGATAGATTAATTGCTTGATCTGCGTACTACCTTCCTTGAGGACTACAACATATTGTGTCCTGATATTGGTAGAATGCAGTAATTCCTACTTGTTCAGTCCAAGAATTGGTGGGACAGATAAAAGAGTAGAGAAAATTAGCTAGACCTAGATGCGCCTAACAGTCAGTACGCCCAGCCGTACCGCATGGATACCTTTAAGAAGAGTTCTGCCTGCAAGTAGTACCGACACCACCAAAGCCGGTCTGTATATCGCATATAATGGTAATGAAAGGTCTAGCAAGGGAGCCTCGTAGTACCTGAATAAATATGTAGCCTTAAATATAGCGCAGTACCATGTAGCGACGAAATGCCAAAGGATACTATAATTACAGGCTGATAGATGAATTGCTTGATCTGCGTACTATCTGCTTTGAGGACTACAACGTATTGTGTCCTGATATTGGTAGAATGCAGTAATTCCTACTTGTTCAGTCCAAGAATTGGTGGGACAGATAAAAGAGTAGAGAAAATTAGCTAGACCTAGATGCGCCTAACAGTCAGTACACACAGTCGTACCGCATGGATACCTTTGAGAAGAGTTCTGCTTGCAAGCAGTACCGATACCACTAAAGCCGGTCTGTATATCGCATATTATAATGGTGATGAAAGGTCTAGCAAGGGAGCGTCGTAGTATCTGAAGAAATTTGCAGCCTTAAAAAATGGCGCAGTACCATGTAGCGATGAAATGCCAAAGGATACTATAATTACAGGCTGATAGATGGAATCGATGGTAGAGATCTACGTATCATACAGAACTTGTACTGGAACCAAAAAGCAGTGGTACGTTTCGATGGAAGATTAACTGACGAATGTTGCATTCAACGAGGCGTCAGACAGGGTTGCATTCTCTCCCCACTATTGTTCAAGCTTTACTCGGATGTGATTTTCAAAAAGGCTTTGCAAGGTATAGACCGTGGAGTGAAAATCAACGGCGAACTAATTAATACTATTCGGTATGCCGACGACACGGTCATCTTATGCGATAGTATCCAGGGCCTTCAAGAGTTGTTGGATTGCGTAAACACGACGGGACGCGAAATGAGTCTAAAAATGAATGTCTCTAAAAAAAATTTATGATATTCAGTCGCCAACCACACGCCGATGCTTCCCTACATATAGACCAACAAAATGTGGAGAGAGCTAACCATTTTAGATATCTTGGCTGCTACATTACGGAACAACTAGACCCAGATCAAGAGATCAAGTGCAGAATAGAAACAGCTCGCACAACTTTCCTAAAAATGAAATCATTCTTCTGCAATGACAACTTAAACCTCGGATTGCGCCAGAGAATGGTCAGATGCTATATTTGGTCGGTGTTGTTGTATGGTGCTGAGACCTGGACCCTCAAGGCCAACGCTACTAATCGCCTGGAAGCATTCGAAATGTGGTTGCATAGAAGAATGCTCCGAATACCGTGGACGGCCTTACAGACCAACGAAGCAGTTTTAAATAGAGCCAGTGCCGTTGGTCAAGACAATCAAAATACGGAAAATATCGTACTTGGGGCATATCCTTCGAGGGGACCGCTACAGAATCCTCCAACTCATAATGAAAGGCAAAATCGAGGGTCGCAGAGGTATTGGAAGGAAACAAATGGCCATGGCTGAAGATCATTCGCGATTGGACCGGAATACGCAGTGCCGAACAACTATTTAGGTTAGCCGAAGACCGTGGTCAATTCGCCAATGTAACTGCCAACGTTATGGGGACCTGATTCTGCACCAGAAGAAGAAGAAGATGAATTGCTTGATCTGCGTACTATCTGCCTTGATGACTACAACATATTGTGTCCTGATATTGGTAGAATGCAGTAATTCCTACTTGTTCAGTCCAAAAATTGGTGGGATAAAGTATCAGCTAGACCTAGATGCGCCTGACAGTCAGTACACACAGCCAGTCGTACTGCATGGATACCTTTGAGAAGTTGCAAGTAGTACCGATACCACCAAAGCCGGTCTGTATATCGCACATAATGGTGATGAAAGCTCTAGCAGCAAGGAAGGAATCCGCGGCAGCTATTCATGGCTAAAAATTCTATGGTCTTTGAAGATCGCCGGCGACCGTTATCAGGTGAACGGTTATCTTTGAAGATACTCAATGTCATAGCCTAGTAGTATCTGAATAAACTTGCAGCCTTAAAAAATGACACACAGTACCATGTAGCACGCATATCTAGCGACAAAATGGCAAAGGATACTATAATTACAGACTGATAGATGGATTGCTTGATCTACGTACTGTCTGCTTTGGAGGCTACATTTCAGAATGCAGCAATTATTACTTGTTCAGTACAAGAATTGGTTGGACAGATAAAATAGCAGAGAAAATCAGCTAGACCTAGATGCGCCTAACAGTCAGTACACACAGTCGTACCGCATGGATACCTTTAAGAAGAGTTCTGCCTGCAAGTAGTACCGACACCACCAAAGCCGGTCTGTATATCGCATATAATGGTGATGAAAGGTCTAGCAAGGAGCCTCGTAGTATCTGAATAAATTTGCAGCCTTAAAAAATCGCGCAGTACCATGTAGCGACGAAATGCCTAAGGTTACTGTAATTACAGACTGATAGATGAATTGCTTCATCTGCGTACTATCTGCCTTGAGGACTACAACATATTCTGTCCTAATACTGGTAGAATGCAGTGATTCCTACTTGTTTAGTCCAAGAATTAGTGGGACAGATAAAAGAGTAGAGAAAAAATTATTAACACTACTTTAACTTGGTCTGACCATGTGAACCACATATGCTCCAAAACCAAAAGGTTCATCTACCTACTAGAGAAGTCGTTTAATGGTTGCGACACCTCGACGTGTGGCCTTCTCTATAAAACATATGTCAGACCTCTGTTGGAATTTGCTGGGCCAGTTTGGTGTCCAATCCTTGTTCGCGACCATGACCTCCTGGAATCTCTGCAACGCAGAGCGACTCGTATCCCGTATGGCGCAACTCGCCCTGACTATAGCGAGAGGCTCAGAATATTCGGTCTAACTACATTTTCTAACCGATGCCGCCGCGGTGGCCTGATTAGCACGTTCCGAGCCATTCGCGGTCTCTTTGGCATAGATCTATCCCATCTTTACAAATTGAGCACTAACAATCTTCCAGGCCATAACTAGAAACTGCAAAAGGAAGCCTTCAGGACAACCGTGCGACAGCATTTTCTGTCAAACAGAATCTTTGAACACTGAAACAGTTTGCCAGACTATAAGTGAACTCCGGGAGTGTGAACTGTTTTAAGAACAATTTAGATAAGACCGTTAACTCTTAAGTTTTTTTAATGTTGTACAACATACTTTTACTTTTTTTCTTACAGTTTCTGAGTTTATAGCCATTGTTGGCTCAACTCTCATTAAAATGGTAATAATAATAATAATAAAATTAGCTAGACCTAGATGCGCCTGACAGTCAGTACGCCCAGTCGTACCGCATGGATAGCTTTGAGAAGAACTGTGCTTGCAAGTAGTACCGATACCATCAAAGCCGGTCTGTATATCGCATATAATGGTGACGAAAGCTCTAGCAGCAAGGAAGGAATCCGCGGTAGCTATTCATGGCTGAAAATTCTATGGTCTTTGAAGATACTCAATGTCATAGCCTAGTAGTATCTGAATAAACTTGCAGCCTTAAAAAATGACACGCAGTACCATGTAGCACACATATCTAGCGACAAAATGGCAAAGGATACTATAATTACAGACTGATAGATGGATTGCGTGATCTACGTACTGCCTGATTTGGAGACTACATTTTAGAATGCAGCAGGTCCTATTTGTTCAGTACAAGAATTGGTTGGACAGATAAAATAGTAGATGAAATTAGCTAGACCTAGATGCGCCTGACAGTCAGTACACACAGCCGTACCGCATGGATACCTTTGAGAAGAGTTGTGCTTGCAAGTAGTACCGACACCACCAAAGCCGGTCTGTATATCGCATATAATGGTGATGAAAGCTCTAGCAATGGAGCCTCGTAGTACCTGAATAAATGTGTAGCCTTAAAAATGGCGCAGTATCATGTAGCGACGAAATGCCAAAGGATACTATAATTACAGGGTGATAGATGAATTGCTTGATCTGCGTACTATCTTCCTTGAGGACTACAACATATTGTGTCCTAATACTGGTAGAATGCAGTAATTCCTACTTGTTCAGTCCAAGAATTGTTTGGAGAGATAAAAGGACTAGAAAAAATTAGCTAGATCTAGATGCGCCTGACAGTCAGAGCACTCTGCCTTGCCTTTGAGAAGAGTTGTATTAGTAGTAGTAGTAGTAATTTATTTGTGCTTTACATAAAAATGTTTACACACATCAGTACGTAAATATAAAAGTAAAGTATGTACATTATATGTAATAACATCTACAAAGTGCTAATGTAGAAAACGACACACAACTTAACATATATCACAAACAAACACATGTAAAGTTAGAATAGGTACATAATTATTCAGGTTATTATTAACAACAATGAATGTTGCAGATCACAGATAATTTATTTATTTTGATCTATTTATTTATCAGTACTGGCCATACAAATACAGTAATATTTCCCTAACCTATAAGACGAATTCATTGATACGTTACTGCATTTTTTCCTTGGATTGAGCAACATCTTCGAAACCATCTAACAAATATTCTTCGAAAGAATAAAATGCTTTGGTTTGGAGGTAAGCTTTAATTTTTTGATTGAAATGTAAACTATCAAGAGATTTCAGGTTATCAGGCAAAACATTATAAAACTTGATGCAGTAGTAGTTGATGCTGTTCTTTGACTTATGCAGCCTCAGTTGATTTTGACATAATTTGTCTCTGTTCCTGGTTTCATAGCTATGTACCTCTGAATGCCTGAGAAATTGCTGCATGTTATTTTTTGTGTAACGCAGACATTCCAGGATGAATATACAAGGGAGTGTAAGCATTTTAAAGTCCTTGAAAGCGTTTTTACAGCAGGCTTCATAAGATAGACCTGCCAGTAACCGAATACAACGACGTTGTGCTTGCAAGTAGTACCGACACCACCAAAGCCGGTCTGTATATCGCATATAATGGCGATGAAAGCTCTAGCAGCAAGGAAGGAATCCGCGGTAGCTATTCATGGCTAAAAATTCTATGGTCTTTGAAGATCGCCGGCGAGCGTTATCAGGTGAACGGTTGGACAGTCTGTCAGATTCCTTGCGCGCCGGGCGTCCTCCAGAGTAGCAGGCAAATGACGCCCGCCGATGTCGTACCGCGGGCACCGATTCTCTAATTAGGCGTACGGCCGGCCGGCCGGGCACATGCCGCGTCGCAGGTCGTACCGAACACGACGACGACGTTTCGTCCTTTGATCGCTCGCCTTGTCACGCCGCTTGCCTACGCTCAATGAAGTCGATCGGTCGGCATTTGTCCGGGACGTCCGTGGGAATGCCGCGACCCCCAAGGGAGATCGCGCCGGTAGTACTGAAAGTACCACTTGATACAGTGTTTGTCGATGTCCCGTCAGACTCTTTCTTGATGACCCCAAGGTTGCTGTTTAGGAGCTCTTCTTGATGATTTCTGCCCAATTTTAATTCCAATGGAGTTTGCAACGGTAGTACTGGAAGTACCGCTTTATACAGTGTTTGTCGATGTCCCGTCAGACTCTTTGTTGGCGACCCCAAGGTTGCTCTTTAGGAGCTCTTCTTGATGATTTCTATCCAATTTTTATTCCAATGGAGATTCCAGCGGTAGTACTGGAAGTACCGCTTTATACGGTGTTTGTCTAAAGGCCATTGATATCCAAGGTTGTTGTTTTGGAGCTCTTCTTGATTGCCTTGTGTAATATTTTTTCCAGTAGATATTAGACGGGTAGTACTGGAAGTACCGCTTGATACAGTGTTTGTCTAATGGCAATGTCGCTGTCCTATCAGCTTCTTTCTTGAGGTCCCCAAGATTGTTATTCTGAAAGTCTTCTGTCCAATTTTTCTTCCAGGGGAGATTTGCGAAGGTAGTACCGAAAGTACCGCTTGATACAGTGTTTGTCGATGCCCCATTAGCCTCTTTCTTGATGTCCCACAAGGTTGTTCTTTCGCCTTCTATCCAATTTTCCGTCCAATGGAGATTGCACTGGTAGTACTGGAGGTGCCGCGCGCTTGATGCAGTGATTGTCTAAAGGCAATACCATGTCAATGTCCCATTAGCCTCTCCAAGGTTGTTGTTATACAGCTCCTCTTGATATCTGTCCATCCAATTCTTCTTCCAAGGGAGATTGTACCGGTAGTACTGGGAGTACCGCTTTACGTTTCGTCCTTCGATCTGTGGCTTTCCTCGCTCGATTGCCATGTCACGCTTGCCTACGCTCAATGAAGTCGATCGGTCGGCATTTGTCCGATTTGCCGCCGGGACGTCCGTGGGAATGCCGCGACCCCCAAGGGAGATCGCGCCGGTAGTACTGGAAGTACCGCTTCATACAATGTTTGTACAAAGGCCTTGTCAATGTCTCATCCCATCAGCTTCTTGGTTTATGTCCACAAGATTGTTGTTTAGGAGCTCTTCTTGATGCTTTCTGTCCAATTTTTCTTCTAAAGGAGCTGGCACCGCTGCGCTAGTACTAGAAGTACCGATTGATACGGTGTTGGTACAAAGGCCATGTCCATGTCTCATCCCATCAGCCTTTTGATTTATGTCCCAAAGGTTGTTGTTTTGGAACTTTTCTTGCTTGCCTTCTGTCCAATTTTTCTCCTAATGGAGATCGCACCGGTAGTACTGGAAGTACCGCTTGATACAGTGTTTATTCAAGGGCCTTCTCGACGTCTCATCCCATCAGATTCTTGTTTTATGTCCCAAAGGTTGTTGTTTAGGATCTCTTCTTGATGCTTTCTGTCCAATTTTTCTTCTAAAGGAGATTGCTCCGCTAGTACTGGAAGTACCGCCTGATACGATGTTGGTACAAAGGCCATGTCGACGTCTCATCCCATCAGCCTCTTGATTGATGTCCCAAAGGTTGTTGTTTTGGAACTTTTCTTGCTTGCCTTCTGTCCAATTTTTCTCCCAACGGAGATCGCAATGGTAGTACTGGAAGTACCGCTTGATACAGTGTTTATTCAAAGGCCTTATCGATGTCTCATCCCATCAGCTTCTTGTTTTATGTCCCAAAGGTTGTTATTTAGGAGCTCTTCTTGATGCTTTCTGTTCAATTTTTCTCATAATGGAGATCGCGCCGGTAGTACTGGAAGTATCGCTTGATACAGTATTTATTCAAAGGCCTTGTCAATGTCTCATCCCATCAGCTGCTTGTTTTATGTCCCAAAGGTTGTTGTTTAGGAGCTCTTCTTGATGATTTCTGTCCATTTTTTCTTCTAATAGAGATTGCACCGGTAGTACTGGAAGTACCGCTTGATACAATATTTACATAAGGCCTTGTCGATGTCCCATTCCATCAGCCACTTGTTTTATATCGCAAAAATTGTTGTTTTGGAACTCTTTTTGGTTGCCATCTGTCCAATTTTTCTTCTAATGGAGATTGCACCGGTAGTACTGCAGTTCCGGTTGATACAGTGTTTGTTTAAAGGCCTTGTCGATGTCCCATCAGCGTCTTTGTTGATATCCCCAAGGCTGTTTGTTTGCCTTCTGTACAATTTTTCTCCCAATATATACCTTACCGGTAGTACTGGAGGTACCGCGCGCTTGAGATACTGTTTGACTAAAGGCAATGCCTTGTCAGTATCCCTCTCCAAAGTTTCTTTAGAGCTCTTCTTGACTTTTGTCCATCCAATTCTTCTTACAAGGGAGATTGCATTGGTAGTACTGTACACCTTGTGGATATTCCATCAGCCTCCCCAAAGGTGTTGATTTAGAGCGCCTCTTGAATTCTGTCGATCCAGTTTTTCTTTCAAGGGAAATTGTACCGGTGCGGTGGTACTGATAGTACTGCGCGGTTGGTACTGTGCTTGACTAAATGCAATGCCTTGTCAATGTCCCATCTGTATCTTGATGTCCCTGGAACTGTTGTTCTGGACCTCCTCTTGATTGCTTTTGCGGTCAATTTTTCTTCCAAATGATATTGCACCGGCAGTACTAAACTTCCATCGTCTTGCGTATAAGACACCTGTCATATTAATAGCAGCAGATCAGCGATTTGTTAACGAACAACCGAAGAATAAGGGGTGTGACTTCCATTGGTTCCTGAAGACAAAAAAGAATTGAGAGGTTGAAGATTTAAGAAGGATTTAGAGCTCAACAGCGCTGTAATGGGGATACCAAACAGACTATAAAAAAATGGTTTTCCAAAAGCTTACGACAAGTGAATAAGTGTATTGAACATAGTTCCTTAATTTTTTATGTGACTGGAATTACCTCGTCACACTCCGTACCATCATATGTCTCAAACTCAAAAAAACATAATCAACTTATAGAAAAACGCATCTTCTCATCGCTAAACAAGTCTTAAAAAAGTGCGCACCCATTGACTGTTCAGATTATGGAGATAACGACAATCGGAAACTAGTAAAGGCGATCGTATGCATATGTAGAATAGCTGGGAAGCAGTCGAACATGACACAGGCACGAATCTGTCTTGATCGAGATCCAGTTGGCGTGGATGTAAAAGGCATGGCATGCCTGTCGCACGCACGCCACTGCGTGTCGATATGTCCATGGCATGCTACGATCGCCGGTCGAGTTGGACGTGTTTGTTACATGTCATGGCTGATATGATGCAGGTTATGATACGAGAATGTTAGATTTTCTTCGATAAATGATATTTATAGTTCATCATTATATTTATATTCAGGACTGGTGGTATATTCATATCAAGCGTCAGCTATCGCAAGGCACATGGAGCAAGCTCCAAACATGCTCGTTATAAGGGCACTCCACGCATCAGACGTGATCAGTTTTTGAACATCCTGCACAAGAATACAGTTATAGTGCAATTTTCTTACACTTCTAACAACCATTAAAATTCCTCATTCTGTATTAAGCCATCGATTGAGTTTGACAACTTCATTAAAAAACTTTCCGCCGAATATCGCTCGGACATTAACAAATGCCTCAAAATTTCTCAAGCTCGGCACGAAAGCGCAGGCTGAACGAGCTTTCGATTTTCAAAAAATTGTTTCGTTCAGTTTTAATGTCCAAGGGATATTACTACTGATACGTAACAAATCAATGCTATAAAAAAATTAACAAAATGACGACCGCTCGGCTGTCACAATCTGAATAATTAACGATGCGATTGGTTTGAATCCTTTTTCTTTTCAATTTCGATTGAAACGGATATCAAATAACGTAGACATAATACTGCGTACACAAATAAAAAACATTTTGAAAATTTGTTTTCCCTTGTCCTACATTATTTTCACACAACACAAATTTTTAACAAGTGTAGTACCTTCAACTTTTACAATTATTTCCTCCTGCTTGGATTTTTCTTCTTCTTCTTCTTTTTCTTCTTGAAATAGGAGCGCTAGCTGTATTAGTATTTTGATTCGTTCTCTGATTGTTGATTGAACTTTTGATGAAGGTGACCCATAATTTCGAAAAGAACTTAACAGGCCAGTCATTGTAGATGGGTTTTTATATTTCTGTTGTAACTGCTAATAATACGGTCTACAGCAGACAACAAACCATTTGGATCATCTCATAAAATTATCGGGTAAATTCACATTTATCACTACCTAATAACAAATACTTGTAACATTTGACCTTACTTTTAGAGAGTGTCTAGGAATGTTGAATCTATGCGGTAAAGGGCGCTTGATACAGATCATTAGTCGGAAACCTTGGGGTTCTTCCGTCACTGCGATACGTTACGCTCGATATGATTATGCGGCTTGATGACTGGATTGCCGCGACCCTCTGCAACTAGAAGTCCGGGCCCCAAGAAGTGATAGCAACACAGAGTTAACATCTATAGAGGGAGTGTAAACAACAAAATGCACAGGTCGCTGACCAGCCAACATGTAACGGAAATTTTGACAGCTTGAGGGCATTACCAGTGGCGTGCGACTTTATATTAAAATTGGATGTTCATTAATAGATTCAATTATTACTGTAATGTTACAAACTGATACCAATAAGTTGTATTAGTATTTAGCTATTTACTCTTCATTGTAACAGCTGATAATTTATTATTACCATGAAGTGTTTTTCAAAACATATCTAACAGTGTTCTGAAAGGTAGCCTGTTGGAATGGCTGCATCGTGTTTTTACTTCAGCAATAAAATATAATAATTGGTTTAGGTAATATCCAGTTCTATAAAATTCTCATAGATAGATTTTCTGTAACTAAATGTGGCATACATTTTTGCATTTCACGTCCTCAAATAGTTTAAAAAATGGAATTTGGAAAATTCATGTTGACTGACATGAATGTAATGCGTGCACAAAACATACATTAAACAACCATTATTATTCCTCAAACTGGAGTGAAGTTACTTTTGTTCCCAGTTATCCCCATATATTACGCTACTGAAAACTAAGACAAAACCTACACTCACCTGTGATAAGAAGTGTTCACCGATTCGTCGCTATTACAGCAAACTATGCACTTTTTATGTTGTCTCATCATGCAATTATGACAATATTGTTCATAAATAATTTAATTCACACCACAAATAGTCACAAAGTCAGTCAAATATACACTAAAATCACAAAAATCTCGACACACGCAATAACCACAACTACAATGACAGCCACATGACAGCTTAAGGGCACGCCGATTGTAGGTTGCTAGATTTATGCCATATTAGAAGTTATTGCGACATTCCGCTATGAAATTTACCATTTTTGAGATTTCATTAAATCAATACAAATTATCTTCACGTAAATCAGTTACATTGTAAGTATATTGGAATGTCTAGTTAAATACCCAGTTAAATACTTTGTGTTCAAACTGCGGAAACTGCCAGATTTTGAAGAAACTGGGAGCGGACGAAGAAGAGTGGCAATAGCGCTATAGATGTTGGCTGGCCAATGTTCAAATTAGGCTCCCTCTAGAGATGTTAACTCTGTGGATGGCAACATCCAATTCAGATACCGATGTATTGCTGTATCGGTACATCGGAAAGCTAAAATCAATTTTTTTGATGTATCTATTTAAAAACAGATTTTTTTTATCTTTAAACTGAAATATTTCATACTTTCTTTAAACCTGGAAGGGTGTGAGGCCTGATGAGCAAAGGTACCAAAATTATACGTTGCTCCGTTGAACGGATAGAACAAGGTGAGAGAATAACTAAAAATTGATGTATTTAAAATGCAGCATCTGACAGAGAGGACTGAGGGAGGTATCGTTCGTCTTACGGGTATCTAGAATTTTGTTACCATTATGAGGTTGAGCACCGCTATGTCATTAAGATGAACGTGAGCTTAATATCACTCATGAACAGAACGAGGTTCTCATTTTGCTCGATAACTGCTTTCATCTCACGTGCGTAGTTCATTCGTTGTGCATAATCCGTACGCTCACTGAGGCGAAGTTCAGCAGCTTGTTATCCATCAGATCCAGTCGGGCTGTGACGAAGCCCAGGTGGTATTCTGTTAATCGGTAAACCATGAGTGCGAAGTGCCTCAATCCAATGAAGCTGTTGAATGTTGAGGTCCGGTTGAATTTCTGTGTTTCTTCTTTCCTATTGAAATTGTTGTAATGTTTCTGTATTTCGATGGCTTCTCTGTGGTGTCTGGCATAGTATGAAGTTTGTTCAAATTTGATCCTGTGGTTTCCTTCCTTAATCGCATGTTCGGCTACCGCCGATTTGTCTGTATATCCTAGTCGACAGCCAGCCTTCTGTTCTACAATTCTTGTGTTTATCGATCGCTTCGTTATTACGATGTGCATGGTCTCTTTTATCCTTGATTATCTCTGGCTCGAGAATGCTCTGTTGCCCTTCAGAAACTAGCAAGTCATAAGTAGGTGACTCTATTGTGGGTGCCTGGGCCGGTACTCTGTACCTTAAGAGATAGAAACGTGTTTCTATCACCATGACGACCATGACGATCGGGCAGTTTCGGGTGCCTAACATAAAGTGCCTGCTACGCTGACATATTTACGAAACCACCCGATCCCATAGCACATAGTCCATAGGCTAGTTGTTTGACTAATGAAACCACGTGCAATCTTTACCTCTCAAAACTTCCATTTATAAAAAACGTATTTGTCGTTGAACAAATCTGGTAAGTGCCCCCTATTAAACACTTTTCCTTTCTTTAAGCCGTACTGTAGTTACAACACTGTTAAACTCAACAAGTTTTTTTATTTTCATGTTTTCTTAAATCAGACCCGATAATCTATAAAAAAAACGTCCTACTTTGGCCCAACCTTTTTTTGGGCTAAAACTCACAATATTAAGTTATGAATTGCTATAAAATTTTATTTTCGTATTTATATTGCGTATTCTCGTTATCAGCTTGTTCAGGATGCTGTAAAATACTTCCTGGAGGCCCAATATATACTGGCTATAGTAACGAACAACTTCTAACTTGTCTAGAAGCAATCAGATCTGGTGATATGACGCAAAGGCACGCTGCTGATCATTTCCGAATACCCCTATAAAAAATAAGTTGAAAAATTTGTTTTCAAGTTCACCAGGCCATCCGACAGTTTTTTCGCAAGAAGAACTAGCATTCTCGATGAACTAGATTTAAGATTCATCATAAAATCTTATTTGACTAGGCAATGGAAGACTGTGCAGCTTTTGCAACTATGTTCCAGGACGTGACTGGATCAAATCGTTTCTAAAGAGACACCCTCAACTGACTGTCAAGTTTTCGTCGAACATCAAAAGAAATCGTACTGAGATTCATGAACAAATCATCACAGACTATATTGAAAGTCTGAAAGAGGTGGTCAAAGATGTTTCACCTGATAACATTCATAATTATGACGAAGCTTGATAACATTTGGTAATATAATCTTCGTTGAATTGTATGTAATGATTTGTATCATGCTTTTAACGCCAAAAATTGACTTGGGCCAAAGTTACCCTAACCGCAGGATAACATTGGCCCAAAATTTAAAAAAATATATCAATTCAAAAAACGTTTTATAAGTAAAAAAAGGATTACTAATTAGAATGTAAGATACTGTAGTTGTAAAAAAGATTACCAGAACTTCTGGGCAGTGAAAACAACAGTGTCTAGAGAAAAGTACATACAATAATAATTACTGAAAAGTGGGCCAAAGTAGCCTGTGTTTTCGGTACTATAAAAGTTGTAAGATAGGTACATGATATAAGGTTGCCGATAGACTCTCGACGGTTACGGCTTACTGTGTTCATGTCCAGTCTATCAATTATCTGAATAGACTTGTAGATAAATATTCTTGAATCATACTATAACAGTCTTGGACTATGACAGCGGATTGAAAAGTGATCGGCCTATATGGAAAATGGATTCATTATAATGCGTGCGTCAGGACTTTCGACGTCGATGTCTTGGGTGATCAAGGGCGGCGCCTAAAGAAGATCCGCCGATGCGAATTTGTCACGCGCCACAAGCGTTCGTCGGATGTTTTGCCGTTTTAATTGAACGCATAAATATTTTTATGCCGCTGCCATGTCGGCCGACCGCCGGACGTATTAGGATCTCCGTGGCTTGCTGGATCGTATGGGAAAAGCGACGCGACTTGTTTTTTATGGAAAGCGACTCTTATGTGCACCGATTCCTACGATTTCGTTATTATTCAGGTGATCGGCATGCGATGGGTACGTTCAAAAATTTTTATATGCTTCGGAAATTATTTAGTTTTCGTGCACAGAATTATCGTAATACAGAGTTCAATTTATCACTCAAACAACCAAACAATTACTACATGCTATTATGAAATTTATTGACACAACAATAACGTTCTTAGAAAATTCTTCTAAATCATGGCCGACTCTACACTAGGCCGGAGCCTAGTGGGCCTATAGTTTCAGAATAATTATTACATTTTATATGTATTAGAGTTCATCTCGGTTAATAAATTAAGAAAAATACTTTTTAGAACTACTACTACTACTAATACCACTTACATCTGATGTCTGTTTCATCACAGTCAGACACTACAAAATAAAAATGAACGCAACCTGTTTCCTGCTGCCACTTCCACTTCCACTTAAATGAACACTCAATTTACTTAGTAAATTGTCACTTGAGCTAGAAAAATTCACTATTAGGTCACTGTGAAGCCATTCTTGCTGGTCTTGATTTCCCTTTCACTATCAAATCCTTTCATAGGTATGCCCCAGGCCATGCCCAGATGAGTTCTATTAACTGTATTTTTCTGTGATATTTGGGAGGTCCAGAAAACATTATAGGTACCACATTGTGCTTTAAAATAGGTCTTATCCTTTGAAATGTTTGTAAATTATTGTCTTTATCCTTATAAATATAACCAGCCCTTTCGAGGAATACCTTTCACCCACTTCTGTTTGTCCCTTATTGGACGCACAATTGCTAGTGCAACCTGGTACTACACACTTTGCAGGCATCTTTTTATCTTTATAGTTTCATTTGTGCAGGTAAATAAGTAGAAACCCATTAAAAATCACCTTGCAACGTTCTTTTTAACCTGGAATAAGGTTATGTTGGGCCACGGTTTGGTAGTCCTCTACCCATGCCTCTACTGGGCTGCAACATGGTACTACACGCTTTGCAGGCATCTTTTTATCTTTATAGTTTCGTTTGTGCAGGTAAATAAGTAGAAACCCATTAAAAATCACCTTGCAGCGTTCTTTTTAATCTGGAATAAGGTGATGTTGGGCCATGAGTAGGTATACTATGTCACTTCTGGACCATTGTCATCATTTTTACCTTAAAAATTCCCCATATCTGGGGAAAATGCGGTGTTGCCACGTCAATTTTACTCTTGTAATTTCAGTGATTTTTCCCCAGATCTGGGGAAATTTTTTGGTAAAATCCAAGGTCCGACCTGGTAAATTTTGATACCATTTTTTCAGTGTTACCGCATTGACATACCATTCATTACTTTAGATAACTGATGCATTTATTAGAGTATTTATGAAATAAAACATTATTCCGTGATCAGGACTTAAGCCCAAACCCCTTAGATTGTGTGACAGAGACGATAACCAAGCAACCACTATAACTCATGAGATATTATTTTCAGTGGTTAGCACATACACTTCGACTACCTATCGGTTCAATTGAATGTGTGTGCGTATGAGTAATTGTTAATACTAATTCCTGCACCAGAAAATCTAGATCCGATATATCACGTTACTGTATAAATAATATCCTACATAAACCATATGTCAAGGAAAGAATTAATAAAACAAATAATATAATTTTCTCAACTTTGTTGTAAGTTTCCAACTATTAATACATAATAGCAACCACATAATAAATGTCACTCTATTGCTTAAACATATCATTCGTGAAATAGCGATAGACATATACTTAGCATAACTTCAATAGGAACGATCAGCTCATTTTGAGTGAATAATGACCCCATGGCAGTGTTTCAACGGATCCTGGTATCAAAATCCTCTTATCATCATACGGCGATAGCGCAACCTTTTCTTGAGTTGCAGAATGTATTTCATGCCTTTTGGATTGTATAAGATGTTGTTTAACATACTTCTCCTTCCATTTTTCCAAGCATTCTACATAATCATCAAAAGTTATATCGTTTTGTACTACACATTTCTTCACTCCTTTCACTTTTTTAGTTATAGCAAAGTTTGACAAATTACAATCTTTCTCATGTGTACTTCCCTTTTGATCATCATTGGTTTGAGCGACTTTGTACACTTTTGATGCATACATTTTCGATCTCAGAGCAACAAAGTCTGTCATTATTTCCCCATTATTTTCATCCTTCATAAGTCCAATAACTTTCTTATTGACCTGTGGGATGTCATACTGATTATTAGTTGGATAATCAGATGTATCGAAGTAATTATAGCAGTCTCGCTTTATAACTTCATATGGATCCTTATTACGGATTTCATATACCAGAGAATCGGTATCCGTATAAATGACAGTACAGTTTTCACCATAAACACTACGCATGTAGTGATAATGAAAATTATAAATTTGTATTTTAGATATATCTAAAACACACATACCGATATATATTGGCTTGTTGTAGAAAACATGTGTTTTATTAAGTTCAATAGCTGCTAGGTTTTCATCAAAAATAATTAAACTTTTGAATGCAGGATTTGAAATTCTTGCTTCAGCTCCATATCTTCCATCCCATTTCGTTACCAGACAAACTTTTGAGTGTTTCATCACATCTTCAATAGTTTTTCCAAAAACTGCATTATTCATCAATTTGAATAAATTTTTTTCAAATTCATTCTTCGCCTGCCTTCTCAATTCAGTATTCAAGTCAATGTATGGTTTGAGCCAAAGAGATTGTTTGAATTTCAATACTCTATGTATTTTTTTTAGAACTAGTCCATTTGCAATAGCTTGCTTGAGATTTCGATAATGTAAAACATACTTTGTTTTATCATATAGAGAAGCCATAAGTTTGGTACTACCAGAAGCAAAATCATTCATACATCTATTGTCGTCCTTTACATGTGACGCCGAAAGAACTTTTGTATTTAGATGTTCTGGACAAAATGGGATATCCTTATGTATATCATGCAAATGTTCAGGATATTCTAAGTCAACTTCTAAAATGAATCCTTCTTCAGCATCATCAGACACTGACATCACATCAAAGTTTTGTATGTCCTCAACCCACTCAAATCCACCATAAGGCAAAAATTCGCTCATAGATTTACCATATTGATTATTTATATCGAAATACATTAGATATGTATCAGCTTTGGTTGAATCATAATTTGGGCTATATTTATTGTTAGCCTGCACACGTCGCTTTCCGCAAACTTGACTGAGACCACCACGTATACCTTTCTGAATGAATAGGACCATATCATAGTCAGTCAATAGCTCCAGTTCCTGTCGAGTCGTATACAACATGCAGTCCCACGTGTAACCAGGGAGGGTATAATAATGTGCAGGATCTAGATTATAAGTACGATGGCAGCTTGAACGGAATTGTTCAAATACTTCGGCTAGGAGAATTATATCAGTTTTCAGGTATAAATCCGAATATTCACCCAAATTTCTTATTAGTAAAATTGACGTGGCAACACCGCATTTTCCCCAGATATGGGGAATTTTTAAGGTAAAAATGATGACAATGGTCCAGAAGTGACATAGTATACCTACTGCCATGGTTTGGTAGTCCTCTACTGGGCTGCAACCTGGTACTACACGCTTTGCAGGCATCTTGTTATCTTTATAGTTTCGTTTGTGCAGGTAAATAATTAGGAACACATTAATAATCACCTTCCAACCATATTTTCTGCACCTGGAAAAATACACATGACATAACAACAAATGCAAACTCGGCCCCCAGATTCAGTGTTGCCATATTTCATGCTCCGGCCTAGTGAGTACAGTCGGCCATGTCTAAATGCATAGCGACTTTTCTCGATTTAACCAAGGCCTTCGACACGGTTAACCATCACATATTGATACAAAAACTGGAAAATTACGGCGTTAGAGGCATAGCTTTAAATTTTTTAGAAAACTACTTAGAAAATAGAATTCAATGAGTCAAAGTCGGGCAAGAGTTAAGTTCCGAATTAGTGGTACGGACCGGTGTTCCTCAAGGGACCATACTAGGGACAATATTGCTCCTTGTGTACATAAACAGCATAACAAAAATAAGTAATTTCAAAGGTCAAATAGTTAGTTATACAGCCCTGATTTTCACTGGCCCATCATGGGATACTGTCAAGCATACTGCGGAAACTGAACTGAAAAAAATTCTGACCTGGTTAAATAATCACAAGCTCTCTTTGAGTGTCAATAAAACTAAATATATGGCTCTCTCCCCTACAATCAGGGATCAGCCTGATCTGAGTATCAAGTTACATACGCACCATTGTAACAACATGTATAACTGTGATTGCAGGTTAATAGAAAAGACGTCGAGTATAAAATACCTGGGTATAGTAGTTGACCAACACCTGAAGTGGTCTGAACATATTAATTATGTGGCGAAACGATTAAGAGTTCTAATGCATACATTGCATACCTGTGTGGGGAGCTGCATTCGAAACATCCATGCATCCTTTACAAGTTACACAGAATACTATATTAAAGATAATATTCAAGAAAAGTCAACTATTCCCTACTCGCCAATTATATGAAGAAAACGGATTGTTCAACGTTCGCTCAATATATATCTTTAGCTGCTTAAAAAGAATGTACAGTGAGAAGATACATTTTTCGCAAGTACACACCGTAAGAACAAGGGCCAATGAAAATATGAACATTAAAGTTGACCTTTTTAGTAAATCTACCACTCAAAATTCTTTTCTTTTTTATGACCCCAAATTCTTTAATAGTATTCCAAAAAGGAATGAAGGAAATTTCGAACTACAACAATTTCAAAAAGGAAGTTAAACAATATATAAAAGACCATCCAAATCAATTCTAATTATTCTATTCGAAGTGCTTTTCTAATTAAACCGATTTTTTATATATTTTATTTATTTGGTTTCTATCGGCTCATAGACATGCTCGAACTGCTGCCTACTTCCATCCAGAATTACTTATTACACCAATAGGTTTCTTGTTATATCAGTTAAATGCTCTGCTGGAACTGCGGCTCACAAGACAGACCTCGTGGCCTAGCGTCAGCTGCTGTTTGGTAGGGTATTTTTTTTAACTTATATGTAACCTGTATATTATTTATGTATCTAGCTAATAATGTAGCTTTATATCATTATCAATAAACAATAAACAATATCAATAATTTCCACGGGCTTGCGAAGCAGTTTTCATAACGTTTTACAATTTTGGATTGTCGGTGTTTCCACGATAGGTTTCGAAACGATTTTCGAAATGCATTCAAAACGCATTCAACTGACACTCACAAATGTCATTTCCTAGTTTCATTTATATTTTGTTGTTTATCATGAACGGATTTCAACAATCTTGGTCTTATTGGAAATCAACCTAATCTTAACCATGATATTTTTAATGCCTGGTTATACCGCTAGACCGCGTATTTGGATATAATAACAGAAAACTGCAAAAAATTAAATGCAATGATGTGGATTTTTTCATAAAAATCTAGCCAAATGATACCTAAATATTATCGATATTGAATAAGGAATTAGTTATCGTATAATTAGTATACATATTAATTCGAAAATATCGCTATTACACTGATACTAATTAGTCTTCTTTGTTCAAGATTCAATGACAAAATTTCAGAATTTAATAATTTTTTAATGCTAAAAGTAGTTTTAGTTCAAAAAATAACAAGACCAGTAGGGTATGAAACTAATGCCTCTTTAAATCTATTTGTTTTTCCATCTTAACAGATACGTCAAAAAGTTTTAAACAAAAACTACTCCAGTGAGTCCTACCTTTTTTGTAACATTTACTAGGTGGATTTCGGTGAAAAAGAGACCCACAGGCGTATACAAGGGGGGTAACAGGGGTAATTAGCCCCCCTCGCCAAGATTTCCGAAAAAAAGCTCGATTCAACTTTGACTTATTTATTTAAGCAATTGTCGCGCTTAAAAAAAATCTTTCTTGCAGTAACTAAATTACAAATGGGTTTGTTTTGCATTATTACAGTGATGCATATCTAATATATTTCCATTGTTACTTAATCAGTTGAATAGAGGGCTTTTGGACGTCCGTTTCCTGACGTTATTGCACGTTATCGGCTATTTGTGGCACGCGCAATTCTCCCGAAATAACCGAATCGGCGAATAACCGATAAAGTAGTACATTAGCTACGGAGGTTTACGGTACGATATGATTACGTGCGGTCTTGACAGGTCTAAACCACTATGCGGCAATGAGAAAAGAACCGTGATGAAGTTAGGTGTCTCCGGCAACAGCGTGTGATCATCACGGGACTGAACCATGGTAGTAAAATCTGAGCTATCATGCTTCGGGGATCCTTCATAACCTATTTTTTATTTTACTTGTGATGTGATCTATTTTCTGCTTGTGGTGTTTACTTGTTGCATATAGCATTTCTTGGATATTTCCGACCAAATCGATCATAATGTGATGTTAAGTTAGAATAAAATAGGTCTAATAATTGTTAATGTCAATTGTCGAATAACGCAACGATACACGTCACAGATTCCGGTTACAAAAACTGTACACCACAAACTGTACACAAAGCACACGCATCCTTTATTCGAAACGGACTGCGCATGCTCCGAATAATGTTTTACGGATTGCGTCGTCCCAATTTTTAGTGGCTCAAAACCTCTCTAATGTCCTATACAACGTGGTAGCTTGTCACAAAAATTTACCTAACTCATTAATTGCCTGTTTTGAAAATTGCACCGAGTAGAAAAGTTAAATTAAAAAAATAGAGTACGTGTTGTAGCTACTAGAGTACCTGACTGGTGAGTGTTCATGATCGTTTAATTTTGTATGCTGGGCCAATAAAATGTTCACGGATGATATACGTATTACATATTATTTGTATTCCGTAAAATTAAAATTGATTAATGCATCAATAGATTTTTTATTTCGTCTCCCTAAAATACCTGATACTTCACTGTTCCACTTGTTGTTTATATCTTCTTTTTTATTTTAACACTATTAACTTTTTCCTTTTCTCTTGCATCAACATCTTTCACGAAGGTATTGCAAAAAATGGTGAAAGCACACACAGCTTCATGCCCCGCTACCCGCCCTAAAACTGAGGGTTGGATACGCCCTTGAAGAGACCGCAGTTACGATCCCTGGTGACCGTATTGTAAATCTGAAAATATTTTATATATCGTCTTTAATTTAACTTAACTAAAGTCTCCATGACGAATAGTTTCCAAGAAACCGAGATACAGCACTTTGTATTCTTTTTTTTATATTGGAAATAAGGCATCGACTACATAGTCATTAGCCATTGATTAACTATTGTACACTGCGCGATTTGTAATGTTGGGTAATGAGCTTATGTTCATTGGTTTATCGGCGGTCTTACAATTTAAAAAAGAGTGCAGCTATTTTAAGGAAGGTGATTCAGATCATTCGGTAGTCGTATCATGTTTCTTAAGTTTGTGTATAACAGACAATCATAGATGTGCCTTATTCTAAGGTTGACTTGACACTACTCACATAGAGGTATGCTGAGATAAAACGGGTGTGACCTATTCTGATTCGAGATATTACCACCTGCTCTTTGCGTTGGAGTGAGGTGCCTTTATGTTTGCTATCCTTAACCGAATTACATATTTGACGGAGTTTGTTATACGTGTCTCTGTGCCATTCATCTTGGCAACAGTCTTGCATTTTGTTCTTAAGAAAACACTTCAGGTCGTCTGCCCTGACCACTTGGTTCCAGTGTCCAAATGAACATAACAAGCTTACCTTGCTGTCGCAGGCTGTGGTGGAGTTGTAGAGGTTTCTGTACCAAGGGTTCGGTGTTAAAAATATTTTCAAGGGATTTCAATGAATTCTTAACTGACCACCCGGTACATTAGATTAGTACTCCACATACTGTACTATGTATTACTGTACTATGCATGTATAAACATGTCTTAAGCAGCTGTCTGCGATTCATTGTTGCAAAACTTTACTAGAACCTTCTGTAATTGTTTAAAAAACTGAATCCTGAACCCCGTGTTAACGCGCGCCACTGCTGCCTTCGATCTAGCGTCGTCGCGTTCCGTGGAGGATCCTCATCAATTTCCCGCCAAAATAAAAACGCTCCCGAAGGCGTGTTCCGTGTTCCGTGTTATTCCCACGGATTTCACAATAGAGCGAGAGAGTTCGAGCAGTGCGCTCGTGTGAGTCGGGATCCGCTTGCAGATATTTCGCGTATAACTGTACTCAATTATTATCATTATTATTTTGTTATCTGTGCATCTCTTCTCGCGGACCTGTGACTCATACGTCAGAGAAGTCGGTAACGTTTTGCACGCCACACGCTGGCATTGTTAGAAACGAAGCTGACTGTTGATCAAAAGTATCATAATTGTTTCCTACATAGTAAAAACTGTGTGGAAAAATATCGTATGAAAACTTGGTTGTTATTTTGCCATTCTCTTGACTGTTTTACTTCCACCCTCTCCCACTCTTTGTATTTGTTCTTGGTATTTAACAATTTTAGGTACAAGGTTTCTGAAGGAGAAAAGTGGACAAAACAGGCACACGTGCCCAGGTCTGGACTCCTTCAGAATGCCTTGTACGTCAGAAAATATGTAATATTTAATGTAATTGGTTGGAGAAATAAATTGAAATTGAAAATTGAATTTTTTGGGATTTGGTCGGAATTAAAACAAAAACTTCTTATTTTTCTTTATGCGACGTTTCGACAAAACTGTGACCGGATTTGTAATTAGCCGCCTCATATTATTCAAAACACGAGGTTTCATTGTAATAGGATACCAGCTAACGATTTTCGATTTTTCAGGCAAACCTGGAGATCTGCAAAATCTGAAATTTTTAATTTTCGTCAAACGAGCCTGAAACTCAAAACTGCGACCGGATTTGTAATTAGCAGCCTCATGTTATTCAAAACACGAGGTTTCATTTTAATAAAAAGCCTAATAAAGATTTTCGATTTTTCAGGCAAACCTGGAGATCTGCAAAATCTGAAATTTTTGATTTTCGTCAAACGAGCCTGAAACTCAACACTGCGACCAGATTTGTAATCATCATCCTCAAGTTATTCAAAACGCGAGGTTTCCTACTCATCGAAAGCCAAATAAAGATTTTTCGATTTTTCTGGAAAACCTGAGGATCTGCAAGATCTGAAATTTTTTATTTTCGTCAAACGAGACTGAAACCCAAAACTGTGACCGGATTTGTAATTAGCAGCCTCGTATTATTCAAAACACGAAGTTTCATTGTAATAGAAAACCAGATAACGATTTTAGATTTTTCAGGCAAACCTGAAGATCTGCAAGATCAAAAATTTTTGATTTTCGTCAAACGAGCCTGAAACTCAAAACTGCAACCGGATTTGTAATCAGCATCCTCAAGTTATTCAAAACGCGATGTTTCATACTCATCGAAAGCCAAATAAAGATTTTCGATTTTTCAGGCAAACCTGAAGATCTGCAAGATCTGAAATTTTTTATTTTCGTCAAACGAGCTTGAAACTCAAAACTGCAACCCGACCTGTAATCAGCATCCTCAAGTTATTCAAAACACGAGGTTTCATACTCATCGAAAGCCAAATAAAGATTTTCGATTTTTCTAAAAAACCTGAGGATCTGCAAGATCTGAAATTTTTGATTTTCGTCAAACGAGCCTGAAACTCAAAACTGCGACCAGATTTGTAATCAGCATCCTCAAGTTATCCAAAACGCGAGGTTTCATCTTAATAGGAAGCAAGATGAAAATTTTCGATTTTTAGGCAATAGTAGAGTCGATATGTACTCATCATCAAAAAAGAACATCTTTTAAATCAAATTTTGTGTCTTCTGTGTTGTTAAATTTTCGTTAAATTTTATTACTGTGGGCTGCATTTTACTTATACCTAGTCATATTCTTGCCATGTTACAATATTCATACAATGAAAACTTCGAGTTTCTGAAGATTGTGGGCTTACTAAAACGTATTTCAAAAATTTGTCACATGATCATTGTAGAGAGCCTTAAGAGCTATAACGTTAAAATACTTGCACTTAAATTTTAACGTTTGTACAGGGTGAATCCCCTGTATATTATTGCATATATTTGGATTCCTGTGACCTTATGAATCATATATGCTACTTTAAGCCAACCGGTTAGGCGCAAATCACCATTTTTGATATAAATAAGTATCCGAAAAAAATTGAATATCGCAGGGATTATTAAACTTTTAAAGACCACGACTAAGCATAAAATGCGTCACTTTAAATGAGACGGTCAAATTTGAATTCATTTTGTACTTTGAGAAATCAGTATATTGATTAAGGAAACTTGAATCACAGTTAACTTGATTTTTTCAAATGCGAATGCCTATTTTTGCTTATAGGATCAAATGTATAATTTGATTCCCTTTCTAACGATACGCGATTCTCAATATCATATTTTTTTAGTTTTCATTTTATTTTTCAAAATTTTTGGTCAAATCGGTGTTTTTCGATTTGTCTATTGTCTATTGTCTAATTAGCAGGCAATGAAAAGTAAACAAAAACCAGTTCAGATGGAAGAAACCAACTAACTTAGTAGAAAGACACAAACGAACTAGAGCAATGAGACAAGATTACAAAAACTCCTTACTATCAGCTCTAACTAGAAGCAACAGGCAACAGACAAAAAAAATTGGCATTTCCATTTGAAAAAATGAAGTTATCACTGACTGAAGTTTCCTTAATTAATCGAAGAATTTCTTCAAGCACAAAGTTTAACGTCATTCAAATTTGACCGTCTAGCCTAAGCTGACGCATTACATGATGAGTCATACGCGAAAGGCACAGCCTTCTGAGTTTTAAAATCTCTGCGGTATTCAATTTTTTTCTGATATCTACTTATACCGAAAATGGTGATTCACACCTTAAGTTCCATGTGTGATACATAATGTCACACTAGAATTCACCAAGGAATCTGAATATGCAATAATATAATATAAAAATATAACTTTGATACCTTTCGTGTTTCGGGGACTAAAATGTAGCTTTGATGGGTCCCTATCTATCCAAAATTATTATTATTTTTTTAATGGAATTTTACGGTATTTATAGCGGCATTGTGAAAATGTTTGATACTGGAATTTCACATTTGAATTTTTTACTGGAAATTTCAATATCATCCATACCCCACTTTATTTGAGATCCGTAAAACTGACAGACCTTCGAACTAACACTGTGCTACAAGAGCTAAAGTCCCATGGACTGCTCTGACAATCAAGGATGACTTGACCTTCCCGACCAATACTTCTTTATCAATGCATCTGATATGCCTGCACATGTAACCTCATCCGACCAGATTCGAGCCATCTAGAGTTTTTCGCGTGCCAACAATTCGGACAAATTGCGGGGCGTCAAGTGATGTATGCGTCTAATAGGACATGAAGTGGGCATATACTGTTTCACCCTTATAAATCGCGAGATGTACATACGCTATCACGTAGATTCGTTGGACAGTGACAAATGAACGCACTGGATATCCAATGGGTGGCCATACACTACCAGTACTCCCAGAGACTTAATCTTGACTAGTCGGCTGAGTACCTTATTTTTACCAAAACTTTTCGTTCTGTAAACGACACTCTAACTCTATAACTTTATAATGCTACTGAAACTCAAAACTGCGATCGAATTTGTAATCAACACCCTTAAATCATCAAAAGGAGGGAGAAGAGGAATTGGAAGGAAAAAGCTATTATGGCTGAGAAACATCAGTCACTGGACAGGAATAAACAACTTCCAACGATTTTAGAGGGCTACAATTAAGAGAAAGAATGGAAGCCTACACAGGAATCTGCATGGCACCCTAAGAAGAAGAAATTATCCAAAACACGAGGTTTCACCTCAATAGAGCGCCAAATAAAGATTTTCGATTTTTTATGCAGATCTGAAGGTTTGGTAGATCTGAATTTTTTTATTTTCGTCGAACGAGATTGAAACTCAAAACTGTGTCCGGATTTGTAGTCAGCACTCTCAAATTGTCCAAAACACGAGAGTCCATCTCAAGAGAAAGCGAAATAAACATTTTCGATCTTTTAGGCAAACCTGAAGATCTGAAAACCTGAAATCCTTTTTTATTCGTTAAACTACATTGAAACTCAAAACCGCGACCTATTTTGTAATCAGACCCTCAAATTGTACGAAACACGAGGTTGCAACTTAATAGAAAGCCAAATGAAGATTTTCGATTTTTTTAGGCAAACCTGAAGTTGAGAAAGATCTGAAATTTTTTATTTCCGTCAAACGAGATTCAAACTCAAAACTGCGACCAGATTTATAACCAGCACCCTCCAATTATACAAGACACGAGGTTTTATTTCAATAGAAAGCCAAATAAAGATTTTCGATTTTTTTAGGTAGCTAAACCTGAAAATCTGAATTATTTGATTTTTTTTATTTTCATCAAACGAGATTGAAACTCAAAACTGCGATCGGATTTATAATCAGCACGCTCAATTTATTCAAAACACAAGTTTTCGCCTTAATAGAAGGTCAAATAAAGATTTTAGACTTTTTAGCCAAACCTGAAGATCTGAGAAATCTGAAATTTTTGATTTTCGTCAAACGGGACTGAAACTCAAAACTGAGATCGGATTTGTAATCAGCAGCCTCAAATTATACAAAAGACGAGGTTTCGTCTTAATAGAAAGGTAAATAAAGATTTTCGATTTTTTAGGCATACCTAAAAATCTGAAAGACCAAAAAATTTTGAATTTCTTCAAACAAGATTGAAACTCAAAACCGTGACCCAAATTTGTAATCTTCTAATTATACAAAGCACGAGGTTTCAACTTAATAGAAAGCCAAATAAAGATTTTCGATTTTTTAGACAAACCTTAAGTCCTGAAAGATTTGAAATTATTGATTTCCGTCATACGAGACTGAAACTCAAAACTGCGACCGGATTTGTAATCAGCACTCTAAAATTATCCGAAACACAAAGTTTCACCTTGATAGAAATCCAAATAAAGGTGTTCGATTTTTTCGGCATACCTCTGAAGATCTGAAAGATCTGAAATTTTGTATTTTTGTCAAATGAAATTGGAACTCAAAACTGCACCATAAAGTTATCCAAAACACGATCTTTTATCTTTAGTAAGCGAAATAAAGATTTTCAATTTTTTAGAAAGTCAAATTATAAAAACAGGAGGTTTCATTTCAGATCTAGCTGTGCAGGGAAATGACGGAGAAAAGTTGGAAAAACAGAAAATGTAATGATAGATTCTTGGAATAGAAATGGAGAAAGAATTAAATCAGTAAGCTCTCAAATTATTAGATCTTTGACTTAGATTAGGGCGAATACATTCTTTTTATTAACTAATCTACGCCTCTGTCGACGATACCAATACAAAAATATAAATGTATTTACGTCTATGTCGCCAGAAAATTATTCAAAAATGAACCGAGAACCCGGGATCAGCTGAAAATCTGTTTACAACCGTTTCCTGTGTGAGCATATCATTCGGTTGGCATCGATTCGTTAAAATTCCCGAAACGGTGATTTGGCCGCATCGTGTGAATGGGCTGTGTTACGCCAACGGCCATATTTTGTTGGGCTGCAGTGCAAAAAAACGTCATTTCGATGATTTGTTGACCAAATTATGCAATTAAAAAATTCGCTTACCGACTAATACGTGTTTGCTACTTGCTAGCCATGATAAAAATATAATTATATGATTTGTTGGTAGCCTTCCTAAATAAAGCTAATCCAAAATGAAAATATATAGGCGGTCTTAGGGAGCAAAGCAAAGGGGTACAGCTTGATTACACAGGATTTATTTCACATAAGACATAATGCAAGAGGGGGACACAGTGTGGCGTGGTCGTACATAACAATAACATAATCAGAACAGAAATGAATAATGAATGAACAGAATAGATTGTCGTAATGACAGACGACATAACAACAGTTGATTTGACAGTCCTTATAACCCTAATGTCAGTTAGTTACCTTGCACTAGGCACTGGCACTGACAATATATCCACTGAAAAACTGGACACTCTGTGTATAAAAATTTGGCATGGCATTTTTGACTGACATCCGCGTCATCTATTCGGGTTGCGTGTGTCACTACAATGCATTCACGAATCGATTACAGGAAACTGTAGATATTCACGACCTAGGTCAATCTAAAAAGGTTGGTGTAGGTGACCGACGATAGGTGGGGTAGGTTAGGAAAAGAGCGGGCTTTTTGAAATACCATATAAGCTTATTCAGCCTCTATGATTCAGCCTCCAGACAACGTGGTAACTTGTCATAACAATTTACCTTACGCATTCATTACCTGTTTTGAAAATTGACCTGATTAAAAAAGTTAAGGCGTTAATTAAAAAAAATGGAATTGTCAAGTTGCATAATAATAAATAAAACTATGGCATTGTCCACAGCACATACTCCATTTTTTTTAAATTAGTGTTTTAACCTTTTTAATCAGTTCAGTTTTGAAAATAGGTATTCAATGAGTTAGGTAAATTTTTGTGACAAGCTACCACGTTATACAGGACATTCAACTGATTATGTAAGAATGGGAATATATTAGATATGGATTACTGTAATAAAGCAAAACAAACCCTTTTGTAATTTATTTCAATACGACAATTGCTTAAATAAAGTCAGCTACACAAGGTACAAAAACAATTCATATAAAAGTAAAGCATGATTTATTCACTAGAATCACTATTTCATGATAATTACAATCCTTTGATGGCATATAATTTGAAGAGTAAAGATGTAATATTCCTTAACTATTCATATTGATGCAGGCAAGATGTTTGTATATTTGTAGGTTTGGGTTGCCGATCCGTTCTAACTAGCGTCTCTGTATACGCTGATCAGATGGGATTTAATATCTGAAATAAAAAAAATGTATTTTTAGACCATCGGACCTCACCTTCAATGCAACGGTTTGCCAAAGAGAGGGAATGCTGCACACCTTTATGGCAGCGTATGTGATTGTGAACAGTAATACAAGTTATATGAGTATGAGTAGTAGTATTTAGTAATGCATTCAAATGATATATGTATATTTCATGTAGAAATGATCAATCTTGTATTAATTTTGCATCAAAATTCACAGTACAAAAATGAGGTGAGCGGTATAAATCAGGCAAATCACTTACCTTCGCGCATCCGCATTCTTGCAATTTGGCGCAGGGCAACGGCGTAAATATTTAGAACCCATTCCTAAATACATATAGACAACAATAGGCAGACAAAAATCTCAAAAGCAAAATTGCAAAAAGACACCAATCGACAGAAGGGAGCAACGACAATGTCAGTTACGACAATGGCTGTCAAAATGACGTTAGGCGTCACAATTGGGCCACTTCTATTGATGCATCTAGGAATCTGTTTGAAACAGAGTTGGTTGATCAATAATTCACGCAACCCCGCTAGGTGTGCTAGGTGGCTAGCGCTAAACCTGCTACACAGGGTCCTCATTTGAGTTTCACACCCCTGGGCACTGGTAACACGTCACTTCACTGGCGACACAAATGAGCGGGAAAAGTACAAAATTCAAATAATATTTTTACAAATAAAAACATGCAAAAAGGCTCCTGGCCTAATGGCAATGCTCGAGAGAAAAAACTTCCCCGCCTAGATGTTTCTCTTTACAGTAAAACTGAATCGGTGAATGTATGGTAGGCCTTATTCGAATCGCGGGTTACGGCACGCCACAGCTCTCAGCTTCGGCTTCACCGCCGCGCGGCGGTTACCACGACGGAGGTTTAGGAAGGTTAACAAGCCATAAACTTACAGAATGATACCGGAAGACAAACGACATTTCTAAAGGAAGAGCCGTTAACAACGCGTCTGCCTTGCTTTTTTGCACCGACCGGCCGCTACGGTGGGTCATCTTACCAATGGGACATATCAGCACTGCTTAAGGTGACATCCTGGCTGGGTGATATGCATAGCTAGGTACATAAAAAGAAATTCTCAACTCAAGAATTGTGATATTCTTGTAAATACAAACTCACAACAAGAATATCTGTTCTCACTCTAAGAAAGAACATTTGATGAGAAAATTATAGAAAATTTGTATCAAGAATAATATATTTTTGATTTATATACTTATTTTAAAGAAATATGCTCCGAAAGAAAATATAATTTTCTTTGCAGCGAAGACTATAATGATTTAATAATAAGTATTTCATAATTTTATATCAAGATTATCATTTTTTCCAGCAGTGTCCCGTTTACTTCTATCAAGAATATAGACAGCTTGCAAATGCGAACCTTCATTTACAATATGACAATCTTGGTTTGAAAATGGACGCTGTTTTACAAGCACACCCTATACCCTATATTTGTATCAAGTAAATCATTTATTTGACGTCTGTTGCCCGTCCGCGTCCGCCGCCATTATCGGTATTCGGATTGTCGCATTCGCCGCTGTCTTTAGCACCGTAGCGTAATACCTGCATTCTGGATCCTGCATAATAGCACATAATAGTATCTAGTCAAACTGTTAAATAAATTGCCATTGCCACGTGATGCCCGTGATACCACCGTCAACCATCGGTCAACGAATCTGCCGGTAGTGCTGGTCCACCGCCATTTGAGTCGCGTCCCAGTTCCCATCAGCTTGCTTATCACTGGATCTATCCAACCACGAATGAGCTATTAAAAAAATGGGGATGCGAAGACCTGACTCAGATGCTCCAGGTAAGGCCAAGTATATTAAATGTGATTTAAGAGATTTTGCAGAGCTACTTCTCCAGTGTACCCATCACTAAACAGGCACTTAATGATTTACAAATATTTGAAAACTTTGCACACATCTTCCAAGTCAATTGGCTTCTACATGTGTATGTCTTGCAGATAATGACATAGACGAGAAAAATTCTACATGCTCATAGAAGAGTTTGAATGCTTGCTTCAATTCAATACATTTTTGATTAGGCACTTTATTACTGGAATTTGTGATCTAATTTAAAACATGTGAAAACATATATATTTCGATCGTAGACTTTGTCTCGAAAAGCAATCTTCATTTATCGTCTGTCGTGTAACAAAATAATATACACTAGTTACACAAGTAGCTCTTTTTACGATTAGCTGGGAATCTAAGAAAATATAATGATATATAGGTATATACAGGAGGTTTATGGTGAAAACTAACATTCTGACGTCACACGAGTTTGGTTTAGTTTAGGAGCTGTCGGCATGACTTTGGTACTAGATTCAAAAATCAGTTTTTATGTTGATATAACTTTTGAATTATTGCGAAAAGAAAAGAAGAAATGTTTTGTTATAAAACTTACATATGATCTTATCCATTCCCAAAAAAAAAAGTTTTTTCAAAAACCCAATTTTCGTTTTCGTTGAAAAAGTATAGTATTATAAGACGCAGAAAATAGCAATTTTGAACTCGTTTGGCTTGCAACACTCGCCTTCAGCTCGTATCGAAAAGTCTCAAACTCATGCATCAAAGTGTATAGCATACTGGGCTTGTTACATAATGTACTATTTTCGAATCATTTGGTTCACACCAGTGGCGGCTCGTACCAACTCAGAGAGGTAGTGCCAGAATGACAGCCAACACTTCAAACCGATATAAAATCGAAAAAAAACAGTTATAACTAATCGATAAGCCCAATTTAACTGAGTTTTTATGTTCGACTTACCAATCATCGATAAACTGAAAACATTATACATAATGCACTTTAGATTTTTCATGGGTCTTCATTTTCTCCCATATATGAATAATCATCCGTGCCTTTTTTCGCCCAAGTGTCATCGCCTCCAAATAGAACACACACAAAACAAAACAGCTTGTTAACTTCTTCACAGTCACTTATCCAATTGTTTTCATCATAAATAGTTTTATTAAATTTACGACAGCGCGATTTCTGTCTACTACCAATAAGTTTTTCAACTTTTCTTCCAGCGGAAGATTACTAAATGAGTTTATTAATGCGCCAGTTTTATTCATTTTCGCTCCAATGATATATTTTAATTAAACACAAAACAGATACCGATCCGAAAACAGCGCACAACTCACTCAAACTAGTAAGATCTAAATCTCAAACCTTTGACGAGAAAAGCCGACATCAGCATCAAACATAAACAAATCGAAACTGCTCAAACAAAACAAAAATAGTGAACGATGCGTATGGAAATATGGGTATTGTGCCTGGCACGATCTACTTCGGACTTTCGTATCTAAAATCTATCCAAACGACCAGCATAGCGTTCTCTCTGTCACTCGTAAGCGTTTGTGATAAGACTTCTCTAACTCTGCTTGTGCCTTATAAGAAACGGCACTGTAGGCTGTGGCCATCTTTTCGTCGCGTCGTCAGCTCTCATCATGTGAGTTGCCAGGATGCCACGTGTTGCCTGGTGCAAGCATTTATGCGCTGAGCCGCTATTGCCATTTCATATAAAACAGAAATAGTCGTTGGAAACTAACATAAAATAAGAAATGTTTAAGAGATAGATAAATATGTTTTTACACACACTATTTTCGCATTTGTCGATACGCTTATGGTCCTAGGTACGATGTAGTGGCTGAAGACCTTAAAGACCCACGTGACAGCTGACATATTTTACGAGATAAACACCCCTGGTAGTTACAAACAGCGCGAGCCGCAGCGGCTGACGTTTTACGGCCTGCGGTCGTGTAGCGCGCCATTTTTTGCTTGTCATTCCTGCTGGACGTTTCGAATGGAAAAATTCGCGAGAATCGGCGAGCGTACGACAGTAAACGTCTTCGCAGGGTCATATTTCATCGGTGATACACGCCACCTATAAATGTCGCGCGGAATTACTCTTTGTGTATCTACACGCTGTATGCATCTGTGAATCGCGTCGTGTTATGACCGAAGCGGCAGAGTGACAAGTGCATGTTCTGGAGCAGCAGGTGCAATTAGGGCCGTATTCTCCGTTCAGCCATTTAAATGAAGCTTTCGAAAAATTGGCTTGAAATAAAAGCTTTGCTTAAGTTCTTTTTGTATGCACCGATATATCATTAGCTCTGCTTAGTTAAGCCGCCGGTAAGTTTGGCAATGTTGCTTCTTTTTACCATATTGTTATTTTGTGCATTGAAATTTTATGTTTCACGTATCAACCGTCATTTCGTACGGATTTATGTTTACACTTCAAATATGACACATTCATGTTATAATGAAGTTGAAGCAACTTTTAATAAATTATTAAACTGCTTGTGATTTGTACTTTTACTTACATCTTACGCTCAAGTATATTAAAATTTAAAAATGATTTATGTCTGAAAAAGTTAGTGCCCAACTTCATGGCTCCAGAAGGGGCACAATGGATTAAAATTATAGTAATAAGATAGGACTCATTATTATATGTACCTACGTTCGATGTTGATAAAAGATTAATTTCACTAATTTTACAAATCCTCAGATGGACACAACATACGTTACAGAGTACAGGTACTCAAGATCAAGGTACTAAGAATTTGTAGTTTGTAAAAAAACTAGGCTTAGCATCGCTAAGCGGCCAAAGCTCATCACTTAACTTTAAACTCTCTAAAAGGCTTTCAAACATGTAGTGCATACATAACTTGCAACTTAGATGATTACCTCTCTCCACTTTGGTTCTAAACTCACGTATTCTTGAAACAGGCTTTAGGTACGTTTCGGCTTTATTTACTTTTATATGGTAATTTCACACCACTCTAATGAAATTTACAAATTTACATACATTATTTACCTTTGTCAGGCGTTCTAATCAAATTTACAGCGACGATAGAACATGATATGCCCTTTCAGTAGAATTTGACACATCCGAAAAATTCTGAAAAGAATATTCTTGAAGAAATAAACGAATGTTCAAAACAATTTCTAAAGGCCTATTATGACACGGTATTTTCGGTTACTTCTTTGACAAAATATGGATGGAGAGCCTCCAAAATGTAGCTGAATATGTATTTAAATTAAAACAGAATATCATAAAAAAAATATGACTGCTCAATTTTGCCAGCGGTATTGCTGAAACTAATGACATCTATAAGAACATCAAATCTGTTTGATCAATTATTCATTGACATGCTTTCATTTGAACATTTTTTTGAACAAAAGTTTTCAAATACACCACGTTATTTTAGAAGTGCATATGATATTTCACAGATTTTGCAAATTTTAGCAAAATAAGACAAGGGTAAATAATGGTAATATAAAATTATTTTTTTAATTCCCAGTTGAGGGGAGGGAGCATTATAATAGGAAAAATATTATATTTCCCGATAATCAGGTTTTTAGGCGCAACCCTGTCACTCATTTCCGTCGGGCTCTTTCGTCTCTGACAGCGTAATGTCAGCTTCCTCTGTGGCTTTCGTCAAAGTTTAAAAATTTGTCAAAAATAATTTTTGAATGACTATGTTTGACAATATTTCTAGGAGACAGGAGACTCGTAATGATAGCCTCTCATACACAAGTCCCTCATGCCACACAGTGTGGTATGGGCATGAGGGACTTCTGGTCAAGCCTGCTGCTTATGGACTACCACCTGGCCTGCACCAGTGGCTGAATAGCTTTTTGAACGACCGATTTCTGTTTGTTGTATATTCGGGGGCTGTTAATCACACGTATTTCCAGTAAACGCCGGTGTTCCTCAGGGACCTGTCCTATCCCCTACACTGTTTCTGCTGTACATCAACGAACTGCTAGAAATAACATCCAATCTAATCTACAACTTCGCAGACGACAGTACATTAATATCGTGCATGGAACCAGGCAAGCCACTATCATCCTAGGAGACAGTATGTTGGTGACAGCAGTATGTCTCACAGATCAACGTAGATGCAAAATAATTGTCGAGTGGGGATTAGTAAGTAGAGTATACAATTTAACGTACACAAAACAGGCAACAACACTGTCAAACAAGTTTCACGTTGGCTTACCAACTGTGGAAATGGAGAGTCACGCATCAGTCGAGTCACCTTCCGTCAAGCTTTGGGGATCAAAATCAGCAAGAACATGTCCTGGCACGACAACGTCGTCAGTATTGCTAAAACGGCATTCCAGAAGCTTGGAGCTTTGTTCCGCTGTAGGAAGCTGTATACACCCAAAGCAACTACTGCTGCTCTACAAGGTACATATCCGACCATCATTGGAGTATTGCTCCCATGTGTGGGGATGTGCTCGAATCACTTTCTAAAGTTTCTGGACACTATCCAGAAGAGAGCAATTAGACTAATAAATACGCCTAACCTCACAAAAGACCTCCACAGCCTGGAACATCGAAAAAGAGCGACTGACTTGTCCTTGTTTTACAGATTCTATCATGGAAGGTATTCGAGTGAGATCTCCCAGATAATAACACCAAAAGCCGTCTGAACAAGGAACACTAGAGAGGTTCTGCGAGCACATCCTTACCAGGTCGAGGTTCCTACTCCCCGAACCAGTCTCCTCCAGCATTCTTTCTTTGGAAAACTACGACGCTGTGGAAAGAGCTGCCGGGGAATTTGTGTCCCGACGTGACGGCTACAACCTGCAGCGTTTTAAATCTAACGTGAACCGACACTTATCCTCTCGCAGCGCTTCTACAGCGCCATAGGCTTTTAGCCTTTGCGGAAGGCTGACCATAAAAAAATAACTTTCTGAAAGGAGTGAAAGGATCGATAAGAAATTTTGATTTTTTGTGGGTAGATAGCTATGTGATTCAGCTTATCAAAATAAAAAAAAAATAATATCTATCAACAACTCTTGTGAACCAACGCCTTCAATTGGCAATTTTATGACAATTAGATAGAGTAATGGGAAAAGTGCATTGATCTAATGAAGAGTATACGCAGAACTGTAGTTGTTGATTACTTGATTAGTTTTAAATAAACATTTTATTTTGCTATGGTCGGCCTCCCGCAAAAGCTGAAAGCCTATGTGCTGTAGAAGCGCTGTAAGAGGATACATGTCGGTGCACGTTAGATTTTGGAACGCTGCAGGTTGTAGCCGTCGGGAAACAAATTTCCCAGCAGCTTATTCCACCAAGTACAAGTTCTCCAAAAGAAGGAATGCTAGAAGACTGTTTTGGGGAGTAAGGACCTCGACCTGGTAAGGATGAGCGCGCATCATCATGATAGTCACAATGTCTTAACAGACATGTTGTGAACTCGTAAAATGCATTCACACATTTTACGAGTTTCTCTTGGGATATCTTTAAGATCTTTAATGCAGTAGTTTCCCATTTGCGTTCTGCATCCTCATGCCGTTGACCAGATGAATCTACTGGTTCATCCGCCTTTAAGGGCAATTTCTCACCACAAGGACAAGAAGGTGTCCTGACTCTTCTCAACTCGTCCACCCGAAGCTGTTGGTTGAGAAGAGGTTACTGCTTATACCGACAGTAGTTCGATGTTCCTTTTGGTGGCCTTTTACGACACGCAGGATATACGATGGGAGATATTCTAACCCGCCCCCACACGGGCATGAGCTCGCATAGCCTCTCTAGTATTCCTGGTTCGGACGGTCTTCGGTGTCATTATCTGGGAAAGCTCACTCGAATGTTTTCCGCGATAGAATCTGTAAAACAGGGATAGGCCAGCCACCTTTCTTCGATGTTCCAAGCTGTGGAGGTCCTTTGTGAGGTTAGGCGTATCGATTAGTCCAATTGCTCTCTTCTGGATAGTGTCCAGAAGCTTCAGAGAGTTGCTTTGAAGCGCATATTGTTTCTTCTATATCGCCAGTCTTGTTATTTGCTGAAAGCTCATTGATCCTCGTAGAACGTTCCATGATCGCTCCAGTTATGCCGAAGCATTTATTTTCAATAAAGTACAGGGAATATAGGCAAGGTTCGTGCCGTTCTGTCTCGAACGTCACAAATTGGCAATTGTTATCCCCGCCAGTCCCGCCACTTGCCGTATGCCAATTTACCAATTTCCCTATCGCGCCACTCTATGATTACGTCGTCGAAACCCCAGAATTCACTTTTTGAGTTCGGCGCGTTTCGTGACCGAGCGAGAGCGCAGCGTCGTGAGCCGACGCCGTCCGTTATTGATGTGCAAGACCGGCCTAATAACGACATCCTTACTTTTATGGCGTTTTTCAACGGACGGACGCGTTTATGGGGAGAAAGGCCGTAATATCTATATACCACTAAATATACGCTATCAAAAGTTCCTTGCTAAATTGGTGTGACAGACTCCGTATGCCTTGTTTTCTCCCAATTTGTTAACAGGTCTGATTAGGCACCGAGTTTGTTGGTGTTAGCATTTCTATTAAGCCAGTGTCGACACTCTCTAACTTAAGAGATAGAAACATGTTTCTATCACCATGACGACCATGACGATCGGGCAGTTTCGGGTGCCTGTCACGTGTCTACTACGCTGTCACGGCACGATGTCATATTTACGAGGCCACCCATGGCCGACTCTACACTAGGCCGGAGCCTTAGATGTGGCAACGTGGCTTAGCTGTCAAATAGTGGCCCTATAGTTTCAGAATAATTATTACATTTTATATGTATTAGAGTTCATCTCGGTTAATAAATTAAGAAAAATACTTTTTAGAACTGCTACTACTAATACCACTTACATCTGATGTCTGTTTCATCACAGTCAGACACTACAAAATAAAAATAAACGCAACCTGTTTCCTGCTGCCACATCCACTTCCACTTAAATGAACACTCAATTTACTTTGGAAATTGTCACTTGAGCTAGAAAAATTCACTATTAGGTCACTATGAAGCCATTCTTGCTGGTCTTGATTCCCTTTCACTATCAAATCCTTTCGTAGGTATGTCCCAGACCATGCCCAGATGAGTTCTATTAACTGTATTTTTCTGTGATATTTGGGAGGTCCAGAAAACATTATAGGTACCACATTGTGCTTTAAAATAGGTCTTATCCTTTGAAATGTTTATCAATTATTGTCTTTATCCTTATAAATATAACCAGCCCTTCCGAGGAATACCTTTCACCCACTTCTGTTTATGTCCCTTATCGGACGCACAATTGCTAGTGCAACCTGGTACTACACACTGTGCAGGCATCTTTTTATCTTTATAGTTTCATTTGTGCAGGTAAATAAGTAGAAACCCATTCAAAATCACCTTGCAACGTTCTTTTTAATCTGGAATAAAATTATGTTGGGCCATGGTTTGGTAGTCCTCTACTCATGCCTCTACTGGGCTGCAACCTGGTACTACACGCTTTGCCGACATCTTTTTATCTTTATAGTTTCGTTTGTGCAGATAAATAATTAGAAACAAATTAATAATCACCTTCCAATCATATTTTCTGCACCTGGAAGAATACACATGACATAACAACAAATGAAAACACGGCCTGATCTCCAAACGTTGCCATATTTCAATGCTCCGGCCTAGTGAGTAGAGACGGCCATGGGTTGATATGTTTTACTCATGGTGCGGTTGGCCAGAATTTCAAATGACTGCATTATTTTGATAAAATAATAATTTACTATAGTACTATCGATAATAATATAAATATCTGCAATATATCTTTGTATTATAGTAAAGGTGAGTGAAAATAACATTTTGTTGCATTTCACAAAGCTAAACACACGATTTAACTGTTGGCCAATCTGTGTCACAAGTGTGCATTACTGGTTGCCTATCCTTAACGGCAAAGCTTGTAGGCTGGCGTATAATATTTTTTGTTAACAAAAAACGTATAAAGCTTAATTCAGATGCACTCGACATCCGACGATACAACGGTACGAAGCTGTTCCTATTGGTTAAAATATTTTGATTTGACATCATTTTAAATATTTCAACCAATAGGAACAGTTTCCTACTGTCGTATCGTCGGATGTCGTGTACATCTGAATTGAACTTAACTCGCATAGGCAGAAAGCGAATCAGGTGCTTTATAAGGGCTGTTCCAAATTACGGTTCTATTACCGTCTTAGAACTGTTTCCATCATGCCCCGCCCATTTTGTGATTCTAGAATCGATGATTGTTTGGTACGCTGGCGGACCAACCAATCACCGTTTTTAGAACTGTGAAATGGGCGGGGCATTATGAAAACGGTTCTAGGACGGTAATAGGACCGTAATTCGGAACAGCCCTAAATACTTTTCAGAAAGAGGAGGCACTATTTTTATTCATTATGCACGACTTACAATGTGTTTCTCTCTCGCTACGGGGTTCTTTTTAACCAGTGCCACCCCGCTGCACCTTTACATCCTCTGTGAATATTTCTATAAGAAGGTCTATAACAAACATGCATCCAGTAGATGGAAGATACTTCATACACGTAAAAGTATGTATTTGTCTATATTCCATCTGACTGACTGAGATGGGATTATTAATTATTAAATAAGGTTGCTGTGATTGATACCTACTACTTCTATGATCCTGTCAAAAACTATCGCACTTTGCAATTAGTAATTATACAATAATTATAAGGAAAACATGAAAAATCTGGCATTAATTTAGAAATCAATCACTTTGTTCTGATTCTCTGCTATGATTTTGATCCATGAATTCTAAAATATTTTTGACAAAAGTGTCATCCAGCTTTGACGTTTTGTTTCCAATATTGAGAAAATACCATTTGATGATACCTTATTAACATAGCCCTCAATACCCGATAGAAAGCTTTTGCTAAACAACACCGAATAGAAAAGCCTTGTCAAGCAAAGCAAAATATACATGTTGATAAAATCGATTTGTCCATTAGTTTTCCTATCCACAAGCTACGTTTTGGCTGCAACGTGTTGAACTACGCAGAGAAAATGTTGTACAAAACGTAGCGTCTGAAGCAGCCTTTAATCTTTAACATTAGCAAATATACTTTTTAACGTAAAAGTTTAAAAACCTTTAGGTAGATGGTGTCCTGCTTGATTCAAAACTTTCTTTTATAAAAGAAGAATTACTACATTGTAAAGATTTTGTTGCAAAACAAGAAATAGTGAAGATCTATAATATAGCAAACAATAGTTTTAAATTTTTTGGTGTACTCATCCCCGTAATGTATGCAACCAATTATACGTTATACGCCACATCCCACACCTTTTCTGTAAAAATAAAAGCCTTATCCAGGTATAAGCTTTCAAAATGGTATACCTAGGTAGTTTTCTTTGAATTCAATTACCATTACATTACATATCACATTGCCCAGTGATGGTGCTTTACCGATATTTTCTGTAGGACGAACATAGGTATTTTAATTTTGAATCAAGCCAACAGAATTCATAAAAGAGAAAAGACAAAAGGTGACTTTTTGAGTGTAGACATTTAATACAGTGTTATAATAACAGACTTCAAAAATCACAGTCCTTGCATAAACCGATCTGATAATATGCAGGGAAAGCTATATAAATTTCCAAAATTATAAAAAAATGTGCTCTGCGGAAGAAAAACACCTACATGTTATATGTGGCTATACCATATTCCAATAAGAAATTATGAACATTTTCCAACCTGTGATGCTTCTCGAATGATCTGGAAACCCTTGGACACCTTACAACACGAACACACACCCATTTTCCAAGAAAACTTCTATAATAATTTTTAATTTGTCGCAACTACACTCCCGTCTTATTTTCCTAATGAAATAAGTAATAAAAAAACCGACACGTCACTTGAAACACTGTTGAAAATCCAACAATGAAACTAATAAAAATAGGTAGGTACTAAACTAAAAACTACCGAATAGAAAATAGACACATTTCCCTGCGGTGAAAAAACAAATGAAAAGAGTCTCAGCGCTGACAGCCAATGAGAAGCAAGCTCTTGAAAGAGGGCTTCTCAAGGCCGTTCAAATTCAAATACCTACCAAAAATACAGTAGGAACATAATATTGACTTCATCTTTCGGAAGCTCTGTCTGGATAACCATCGTTCTGAACTAAAAGCTGTTTACACAGATGGAAAGCTGGTTTTTTTTTCTTAATTTTAGAGTCTGTTTCATACCAAACGGAATTTTGATGCTTTAATAAACGATAAAGTAATAAAGTCAGGTGGGCGGTAACCACAAGGTGTACCATTTATAGGCCGGGACTATTAGGGTGTGACTTGTGGATAATTAATAGTCACAGACAGGTCGAAATAAAGTTAGGAACGCACATTTTTTTAAGACGAAAGGGTCCAAAGGGAGTCAAGTAGATTGACTCAGTGCTACCCTTGTGTTATGTAGGTAAAATATTCATTGTAATCTAGGTTTTACGATACCGGCGTAGCAAAGTTATGAAAATCTTCCGAAAAATCAGTGTAGTATTGTGTTAATACTACACTTGGTGATTTGATGTGATCATTAGCCACACTCTTTGTTATGTCATCACTTATTTTTTGGTGAAGCCAAAACAAGTGGTATTCACTTCACATTATATACTGATAATATAGGATTGGAAAATATAGATGTGTGTGGTTACATATTTAATTTTGCAACGACTATTCATATAGGTACAGAATAAAAAATTAATTTAAAAAAACATTTTTAAAAGTGAGACAAATATAGCTATTCAGTAATATTCGGTCAAGCTTGTTATATTTCAACTCAATTCTGTTGTTCAAGATGCAGCAGAAAGCAGAACATACAAAGGATGTGAGTCATGACATGAAGGAGGTGGAGAGTGTGCAACTCTGGTTGAAAAGGGCAAGTGATATGAAGAATAGTAAAACTAATAAATTAAATGAAATAAATAATTTAACCGCAATGACCTTTTTTTCTAAACCTAACTCCGTTCACAACATTTACGATGTTAATTTTGCTCACGTTTACAATCATTGGTTTCCAGATTAAACACTATTCTTTTATAAAAAATTACTTATAACTTTTGTCTTTCAACCCTACGCAGGAATTGTCAGAGCACATAAAATTTGACTAGGTATATGATATCCAGAATGAAAAATTTGAATTAGTCCTTATATCTGCTAAAAATCACCTCTATATTCTAAATTCAAAAGTATACAAAATATTTATTCATATAGGTATTCTAATGCTATTCCAAACTGAAATCATGAATTTGGAACAGGAGAGGCAAAAGGATTGCATCTTATTTTGTATGACTTTTAAGAGTTAATAATTTTGTAGCGTCAAGATTGATATGTAGTGAAGATCTTGAGTGTACATCCAAGAGATATCATGAGGAGGTATTGAAGATGTCTGAATTTCTATAGATTCTCAGACGTCTAATAGACCTGAATGGATATCTCTTAAGACATCTTTTAGACGTAACTGAATACCTGTAAGACGTCTCAAAGATGTTCTGGAGTCTAAAAAAGACATCCTTAAGATGTCTCAAAGATATCTCTACGACATTTTAAAGATGTCTTTTTTACACTAACGATATTCAGAAGATGTTTAATAGTGTATCAGATATAAGTGGATGTCGTTGAGACATTCTGAATCCCTGAATCAGACGTCTCAAAAATGTCTTTTTGTATTCTTACTATACAAAAGAAAAGATTCTACATTTTGCAAACACAATCATCAATTTACCTACAATAACATTGTTGGCGACAGCGTCATAATCCATAGAAGAAGCTTAAAGGTGGTGGTTGGGCCCCTCCAGACAGCGACAACAAAACAAAAAAATAAACTAAGAGCAGGCGGCGGCGCGTCCTTCCCGTCGACATCCAGTTGTTTTTGGCGTCGCGACGTCAGACGCGGCGGCGACAGCGTCCCAAGCAGTAGGCATCGAAGTAGGCTGTGCGCGCGACCAACCGAGGCGACATCGATACCGCGCAGCGTATCGGATACTGAGCAGCATCCCGGCTGAGCGACGACTCGGCGTTGCCATTACCGTGCGACGTTGCCACATCTTACAAGATTGCCATAAATCTGCTCATTTTAATTTTTCGCTGGATTTTTCTTGGATTCAGCAGGAATGGGGACGGAATAATACGATTGCGATAATAATAAAAATAATCTTCATTTCCCCAATAAGCTTTAGATTGACAGAAAAAAAAAGAAAATTACATCCTTAGACTATACTGGAAAAACCTCAAGGAGGAGTTCACTTATAAAATCATCTTTCACCCAATGCTTGTTCATAATAAAGAAAAAAAATCGTAAATGGAAATTTAAGCACTAAAAACTAAATCTACAGACTAAACACACCGATATACTATCTGTGGGAGGTTTAAATTTACTTACAGATACTTACGATTTGTCATGAAACGATCTTTGACCCTTTGACGGAAAATGACTAAGCTACAAGATTTTAAGGAAAGGGGGAGGTTGTTGTATAGCTTACTTATATTGTACTTAAACCTACGCTCGAATAAGACAGTGTTATGTGACGCCACATCTAATAAATTCATGTATCTAGTACTAGCACTATGTAATATGTATATTTGACCTAAAAATCTAATTTTATGAAAAAGATATTGCGGCACTGACAAGAATTACCTTATGGTACAGTGTCAAATCATCAGCATGAAACAAATTTTTTACTAAGAATCATCTAAGCTCTTTTAATTTATGGGACATGCTGATATTGTCGTATGGTGTATCTGAATCTTATGAAAGAGTTCTGTAAGCGCTCAATCTTACTCAAACATACATGATCTACATAGACAGGGTCCGTATCATAGGCGTAGTTAGGTGGGGCCTTGGGGGTCCAAGCCCCCCCAAGAATGAAATTAGCCCTCCCAAAAATCCAAAAATAATCCGTTTTCTTACATTTATTGTATCTAGGGCAGTCCCCAGATCCAGGGACTTAAGCCCCCCCAGATTCAGGGACTTAACTACGCCTATGGTCCATATAACGATGAACAGTCACGGAACTATGAATCATTTTCGTTTGTCATTGGGATATTCTTTCATTTCACTTATTTGTGCTCAATCAAATACAAATACAGCCAGCTCAAATTGAAAATGTCACATTAAAGTTTATCTACAGCCTCACAGACGACGGTACATTAATATATCGTGCATGTAACCAGCCAAGCCACTATCGTCCTACGAGAAGTTACGTCGGCGACAGCAACATGCCTCACAGATCAACGTAGGTATCAAAACAACTGTCGAGTGGGAATTAGTAAATAAAGTACAGTTTAACGTATAGAAAACTGAGGCAACAACACTGACAAATAAGTCTCACGTTGGCTTACCAACTGTGGAAAGGGAGGATCACCCAATAGTCAACTCACCTTCCCTCAAGCTTTTGGGCATCAACATCAACAATAACATGTCCTGGCACGACCACGGCATCCCAGAAGCTTATTCCGCTGTAGGTAGCTGTGTCCACCATAGCAACTACTGCTGCTCTACAAGGCACAGATCCGACCATCGCTGGAGTATTGCTCCCATGTGTGGGGATGCGTTCCAAATCACTCTCTAAAGCTTCTGGATACTATCCAGAAAAACGCAATTAGACTGATCGATACACCTATTCTTACAAAGGACATCCACAGCCTGGAACATCGAAGAAGGGTGGCTGACCTGTCCCGTTTTACAGATTATCACGCAAGATGTCTCCTCCAGCATTCTTTCTTTTGAAAAACCTCGAAGCTGTGGAATGAGCTGCCAGGGAATGTGTTTCCTGACTGACGGCTACAAACTGCACCGATGCTTATCCTGTCGCAGCGCTTCTACGGCATCACAATAGGCTTACAGCCTTTGCGGGACACCAACTGCATTTCTGTACCTATCACCCTTTTTCAAGAGTAAAAATAAAAGGGTTAGGTTTTCGTATCTCAAACATTCGGGAGGAATATGTAGATAGCGTCACCAGGCACGTAATTAGCACAGTGCCGGCTTGGACGACTGGCCTACAAAAGCCTGGTTACAGACAGATAACTGCAGGCAAGCTAAAAGACTCATAGCGGGCCCTGACAAGGGCCTGGATAGAGGCAGAGAGACGCTCAACCTTTTTTGGTGGGGATTCCCACAGGCCACTGTCAACTGCACATTTGTCACTCATGAGGAGGACGAAACAGCGTTCCACTTCCTCCAGAGGAGTCACTTTATTCAATGAGATGGTCGGACATACCTACTCTTGTTCGTCAAGAGGTCTGGTAGGTTCACCAATGGAACTCATACTAGGACGTAGGTTTTTAGTGTTTTCAGTGTTTGTTCCATATGGGACTAGCAAAAAGTACCAAAAATGGCCACATCCTCTTTGTTTGAGACAGTGATGAGAGAATAATGCAAAATTAGAAAATCCCAATTGGTAAAATCCTCACAAGTTTATCTTCGATCTTTTGGCAATCCAATAGCATAGCTCTAACGCGACATAGGTACAACAAAAGATGTCTTATAAAAATTATCACCTACGTAGCAACAACTACGAGTAGATACAATATAAATCTACACTCAATGACAATATCTCTACGACACCATCAACGTATGGCAATTGCTTTGTAATTTCCAACAAAAATCTGAGATTCTCTCATTAATCACCCCTACATTGAATATCAATCCAGGACCGTTACGGAAAAACGCCTCCGTAGATATGACAACATCGCCGACTGGCTCATCTACCCCGCAAGCCCCGCCCTTTTGCGGGGTTAGCCACGCCTTCGAGCTCGCTGACAGGCCGAAAGTGTCTGAGAGGAATCAAGTAGGCATGCGTCGCTTAAGCGAAGCCACACCGCGAGGCAAAGGTGCGTTGTTAGGTTAGGGGGTCTTGTTTACATTTTTGTTGGAGGATTGCAGTGCTCAGCGGCGCACAGGGTGGGGGGCGAGATTCTGTAAATTGAAATAGGGTAAAGGATAATTAGTTTGTCAGTGGTATTTTATTTAAAAATACATGCAAAAGTTTTCCATGTGAGTTATGAGTGCTATAAATTTAATTAAACAATCCAACTACCTATCAAATTAATTGAATGCAGCGTAGCTATACTTTTGGGCAAACATCTTTCTATTACCATTTGAGACAGGGTGCTCGTTTATGTTTATTTTTGCGAATTTTGGCATTTTGACTGGTTTCTCAAGAATAGTTTTTGGCTAAAAAACTATATACCACATACATGTCTTATGGTTGGTTGATTTTGTGTATACCTGCCGATACATCTCATCTGATTGCAACTTGCCACTAACAAAATTGAATTATTCTGAAGGCGCAGGAGTTTTTAGATAGCTGCAATTAAACGTGATGATCACAGACTCAAAGTTTAAACATAAAAAAGTTGATTCGCAAAATGTACAATAAAACTGTAAAATTTTCCTAGGCCTTCAAGAACCGTCGAGGTTTTCTAACGATAACCGACTTAGGTAGGTACATCTTGATAGACTAAGTTAGGAGGTAAAATACTGATTAAAACACATTAATATAGTCCAAAATCCATAAAAAACATCACTTATAAATAACCTCAAAAGGACCAACGCTGTCAAGATGAAGTGTCACATGGTTTGCATTTTGCATCGTCTAATCAAAGTGCGACGTGATAAAAGTGGACAACATGTTGGCTCTAGAATATTTACAATTTTCGGGAAAGGTTTTCTTGGAGCGAATTTTTAGGCCAGCAAGTTATTTTGTAGTGTCTACTGTGTCTAGTCATACGTAGGTAAAACTTCCAGAATTGAGTAAGTATTCATTTGTTGAACCATCCCAGGGGAAAGTGGTGTCGCAGCTCTGTAAGAATTTCCATAACCACGCCATGGATGGTTATGGAAAATCTCACTGAACTGTTTCTTCCTGTTCACATCCCCTGCACAGGAGTGTATTACTTAGCCTCATATTGTAGGGGTGCTTCTTTAGCTGACATTGTTTAGCAACTGCACCAGTCGCCAGCTCTCAAGCTGAGTTATTACTAGCAACTAGATTATTATGTTTGTCACTTGATGTTTATGAGTGTCCCTAATATAACTTGTGGATTATAAAACTAATGTCCTAATGTGTCAATAGGATCAAATCTGTTTTTGTGCTCTCTATAGAAAAATTGGTTTTAGGATATAATAAAGTATACATTTTGGTTCATCGATCGTTTTTATTAATACCTACACTTATTACAGATATCAATAAAATAGCATATGCTACAGTACCTACCTACTCATTTTAATCAAATGGTAACGGAGAAATTATCATGAGATGGAGTTAGAACAGAAGGCTTAAACAATATTTATCGCGTTATAAATCATAAATAGAGTTAAGTACCTGAATAAAAACGTGATACCTATAGAAATTTGAACAAAGACAAAAACATGATTCGGTTCTAGATGAGGATTGAATATAGCCGATTTGAACTGATACGTCTAAAATGAGACGAATTCTGAGTCATTCCATATAGTCCCCCCCCCCCCCCCCAGCTTCGTAATATGTGTATATAAGCGCCTTGACTTTGAACACATTTATATAATATGTAATCATATAAGTAATAAGATAAGCCGTCATGTCAATTTATGTCACTTTATTATGCTATTTCCACTCAAAACGTAGGGTAAAGTCGGGTATATTGTACCAGTTGTTAAATTGTACCACCTCAATATTTATTAAATTGTAAGCATCTAGCGTCATCTAGTTTGCTCTTTTGATACCTCCTGTTATCAAAACATTAGTTACCAGGACGTGTAAACGGCGGTCTCTCGTGAAACTTAAAATTTGTGTTTTTCTGAAAAACGACTTTACGCAGTATTATACAACTTTAGATAAGCCTTTGTATCCGAATGATCAGTTTTTGGTAGTTGGGGTGGCGTTCTTCGTAATTATTGGACATTTGGAAATAGTTTAGGCGGTTTATTATATTTACCCTAATCTCGCTTTTTTAAAAGAGATAGACCAATTTGTGTCAATAATATCGGTTTGCTAATTTGGACCACCACTTAGTTTGTTAAATCGTACCGGTACAATTTACCAAATTCCAGTATTTTTTTCAGTCATGCCTCGCACTGGTACAAAATACTGCCAATGGTCAGAGCAAGATATGAAGGCACCAATAAGAAACTATAAAACTGGAAATTTTGTGCAAATTGGGTGCATGAAAGCTGTGCTTCGTTTTCCAGTCGATTGGACTATATTTGTGACTTTTGTGTTTGAGTTAAATAAGTATTGAGTATAAATTATTTGCCACGACGATATTTTGTTTTACCCAGTGGGTTCCTAATTTGTGATTTATGTGTTTAAGTTTTACAAATAAAAAGTTTAATTCATTCAACAATCATCTAATGCATTTTGCCATGGTACAATTTACCGAACCGGGTGGTACAATTTAACGTACCAGTTGGGTAGATTGTACCGTTTGCAACATTTTAAAAAAACATTTATTATGTTAAACTGTCAGTGTTTATGTAACTTTTCTATGTTGCAATTTGATAGGAATATGTTAATTAACTCTAATTTATAGTTTTGTTGAATTCAAATCAATAGCGAGATATTTGATGAAGTGTGCAATGTGGTACAACTTACCCGAATTTACCCTAATACCTATACGTTCATCAATATCATAAGCACAGATAGGTTTTTTCAAAAACAATTTATTTTCATCTAAATTCATAAATATACCTAATATCTTGTTTATTCAGCCAATTATGAAAAATCGAATCGGCGATTTAAACCAATTTCGAATATTTGAGGTTGATTAACTATTTAATTTAGCTCGAAACTATAGGTACCTGTTTCACTTTAGATCTCATATAAATCGTCGTTGTCATACCTTGAGTGACTGTACTATGATCTTTACTTAGGATAAGCAGATTTGATTGACAGGAGAGGCACATTCTGTCGGTGTATATCAAGTTGCCTATCTCTCTATCTCTAACAAAAAGCCGATTCCCTGATTCCCGTAACCCGTATTGCAGCGTGACGCGTGACCAGATGTTGGTAGTTTTTGAGAATTTGATAGCAAATCTTGGCATAGGCGCTAAGGCGCAGTTAAGTCCCTGAATCTAGGGGGCCCAAGATACAATAAACTTACAGAACGAATTATTTTTGGATTTTTAGGGGGGCTAATTTCATTCTTAGGGGGGCTAAGCCCCCACCTAACTACGCCTATGAATCTTGGTAGAGAGAATTTCGAATTTTCTTATTGTTATTGCATAATTTTTCTAAGAATGTCCCCTTTAAAGGATCATTGACTCACTTTAGAGTGCTGTAGTGTTCCAAAAACACCTCTTAAGAAAGGGACTGATAATGCAAAAATTGTACGGTTGTAGAGGTTTGAGACGAGAGCTTTTTTGCCCTTCTGATAATCATAGCACCTTTTGGTTAGGTTTTGGTAGATTTCACCAACAAATCTGGCACTTGGATTTCCTAAATAAAATCATGTCACACTGCCATATTGTTAAAAATAAATTCCTTCGTTTTTAATTCCTTTATAGGTGATATAAGTATCCAAGTTGCGAAATGAGAGATGGAGAGAAATCTCTGGAGATATCCGCCAATCTAGATACCTAACAGATTTCAGGACCTCTGGCCAGGCACGTATCCAGGCTTTGGTTTTTTTGGGGGGGGGGGTCCAGATTATGGGTCCCTTTCGGGGGGACGGATTCCATTTTTTAGACGGCATTATATAACGTTTCGGGGGGGAGGAGGGTGCGGACCCCCTGGACCACCCCTCTAAATAGGTACCTGCCTCAGGCCAAGGTAGGGCAATTCTGTCTCTCCCTGGACAGAAGCCAACGAAACCTGATTTTTTGAGACCACAAAGAATGCCGTCATCCTTAGTCAGTCAGTATCACCACTTATTTCAAAAAAACTTCTTAAATGATTGGCACTTGGAGAAAGGCTAAACGTCAGTAAACCCGTTTTTCCTCCAAAAAATGCATCAAAATAACCAGATAATGTGCCTCTTTTAAATATACGAAAATTTCGTTTTTGCAGTGTAATTCAACAACACTTCATGTCATTGTGAAAAAAATGGACATGATAATAGAGAAAACTGTTACTAAAAAAAAAAAAAATAGAACGCATATTTCCATGAAAGTCGCTTTACTCATTAATCCTTACATCTAATTACAAGTTTATCAGTCTGCAACAAGCACACACCACACCACTTTCAATCTTCTTACAAATTATTTCTTAGCAAATGATATCTTCATGGCATGCGTGGGTGTGATCTTGAAGCCTTGAAGAGCATCTTTGGCGGCTCCAGACTGCATCTCGTTCTCAAACTCGACGAACGCGATGTCGTGCCTATTTGGCACCAAACGGACTTCTTTGAAACCTGGGAACCTGCAAACAACAAAACCAGAATTAGTATTAAAATATTAAAAAATATCATACCTTTTAATTACAGGTGCTAAGAGTCTACCAAAAATGCAAAACCAAATGCTCGTCAAATTTGTGGTATACTCAGTAAGCATTTTTTAAATTATACTCAATTTTATACAACAAGGCTTTGTACTGAACAATTTATTTTCTTCTACAGTTTTTTCATAAGCTCATTTTCCTAATCCCCCAATGTCTTTCTCTTAGACCTGTTTTATCTTGAAAAAGAATTCCCCTTGACAAGTATCATAGATTTTGTATTGGAAGAAAGAAGCAGTCAGTACTGATTAAAATTATAACTGTTTTCTCTGATTCTTTAACAAATTTGAGAAGCTAAGTAAATAAATGCTTTGCTTTATTATTCATAAAAAATTAAAATTATCCACTAAAACGGAAACAAAACGATTAGAATATTTTATAGCACGTAAAATTGAAACCAAAATGACTGTGAGATTTCTTTGACCATCTGAAACTACGTTCTGTGACATTCTTAATGACTTATTGTATAGAAGAAGACAGAAGAAGCAGATATGAGTCTGATAATTTTTGATGCTTCGCTACCTGACGCTGAAACTCAAAACAGCGGCCGGATTTGGAACAAGCGCCCTCATATTAATACATGACACGAGTTTTCGTCCTCATAGGAAGCCAGATAACGATTTTAGATTTTTAGGGTAAACTTGATTTTTGATGTTTGCTACCTGATAATTTTTGATGTTCGCTACCTGAGGGTTAAACTCAAAATAGGTGCCGGATTTGGAATATGCGCCCTCAAATTATACATGACACGAATTTTCGTCTTCATAGGAAGCCAGATAACGATTTTAGATTTTTAGGGTAAACTTGAAAACCTGCGCGTCTGATAATTTTTGATGTTTGCTACCTGAGGCTTAAACTC